>ML663565.1:22589646-22930632 GCA_007570785.1 Antilocapra americana
AGCTTGTCGATATGTCACAATGGGCTTATATACCGAGACTCAAGGTCTAAGGAAAGTTGACTCCACCATCTTAGACTTAGTTGGCTCTGACCAGTTTTCCTATGGCTGTGTCATTCCTAACAAAATCCATTTACATAACTAATTGTAACTCAATTTTAGAAAATCCTGACCATGTATAACCCTTTTTAGTATTTTTTCAGACCTTTTTTCTTCTTTTACTGAAAACACATTTTCTTCTTCCCTTTTACAACGAAGAATGAAATTTTATATTAGCATTTTATAAATTGGTGAGCATAAATACCAGTGATAATTTCTAAAACCCTTGCTATCTTAGAAGATTTTAGGATGGCACCAAATAGTATTCATTTGTAATCCCAAATCTCTTTAGTTTTTCTATAAAAAGAAATTAGTATTTACTACTAAATGTTTCAAAATTTTATTTTATTTAGAAATGACCTAACTATTCAATAGACTTCCAACACTTAGTTTAGCACAACCCTTAGAAATTCAAGTTACCCCAATCTGGAAAGACTATTTTAGACTGATATTCCTAAAGCATAATTATTCCTAATAGAATTTATCTAAAAGCTCATATCTCATTTAAAATATTTTTAGAAGTTTCTTCACTTGAGGTAATTTCCTCGTTGACAAATTTGTAACAGATACGATAATATTTAACTTATATTACACCTAGGTACAATGAAAATATTCTACTTAATGTCAATTATTCTAAGACATGTTTATATTATGTCAAAAAACAAACATTAATACAAATATTAAATACAGATATTTAATACTGAATATTTCCCAGTTCACATGAACCTGAAATTTATTATTTAATTTAGAATTATTTGATTTGTAAGTGCTTACTTTTCTTTAAGCCAATTAAATAGAGCTCATTTACAAATTAATTTCAAAAATATTATCCAGAGACAAAGACATACTGAGACATATTTAGCCAGACACAGCACAAGATCTAGTTTCATTTTCTAAGCTTAGTCATGAATTAGATATTACAATATGAAATTTACTAGTTTATAAAAAAACAGTTGGAATAAATAAAAATTTTAAGGCCTTTTCCCCATTTTCCTCAGTCTCAGGAGTTAGAGATGGTCTAGACAAGTGATCCTGAGAGCCGTGATTTCAAGGCACAGGGAGAAAAAATAAAGTTCTGACAAAATGGCAGCAGGTCTAAACCAAATGGTGGCCAGACAAAGCAAGGTGGCCATCAAAAATCACAGCACAGAACACAGAGTTAAAGCACACACATAGACCTGGCAGTCCTCATCAGACACTCCCTTAAATACAAGAATACAGTCTCTCAGAAAACCTCCTATAGAGGCACGGAACTTCAGATCCAAGTCTAAAAGAGCAAATGAAAATATCCCAGGTCTTCAAAGGGAGGAAAGGAAGCCAGGTTGAAAGAAGAAGGGGGAGGAGGCAGGATAGGGGAGCAAAAGGGGTGGCCTTACAGACGTCTCCTGCCACCTGCAGATACCCAGGCATTATGGGACTTTACCCTAGGCCTCCAGAGAAGGAGGACTGGAACTTGGCCCTATCAGAAATCACACCAGAAGAGAACCAGAATTCGAGTTCTCTGCCAAGAGGAGGTGATCAGTCTCCAATCCTCAGCTCAGACTGAGGCCCTTCATCCAGATTCCAGCATCCAGGACCAGGGGACTAGAAAAAAGGGGAAGAATAGGAAGGGTTAAGGAGAGGAAAGAGAGAGGGAAGTGGAGAGAGGTCAATAAAGTCTCTTGTTCCTTATCGGTCAGGGCACTCTGGCCAGTTGTCCAAGTCAGGAAGAGACCTGGGACATAAGGGTCCCAGTTGCAGCCACTGGGTCTGATCCATCGGGAGGCAAGCTGGTCCCTGAGTACCCCTAGTGGTCAGGATGTCAGTCTCAGTGAAGAAGAGTCCCCGCCAGAGTCACCACTTGTTGCTGAAAGGTGGACCCCTTCTAGGGCCCAAAACTGGACTCTTTATCTAACACTTGGAAATGAATTGTCTGAGGAGATACATGAGCTGACAAAGCAAGAGGTTTTATTTGGAAAGGGCACCCAGTTGGAGAGCAGTAGGGTAAGAAAACCCAGGAGAACAACTCTGCCATGTGGGTTTTATGGTTTTATGGTGATAGGATTAGTTTCTGAGTTGTCTTTAGCCAATCATTCTGACTCAGAGTCCTTCCTGGTGGTGCATACCTTATTCAGCTAAGATGGACATCAGAGAGGAGGATTCTGGGAGGTGGTCAGACATGCGGTGTCTCCTTTTGACCTTTCCTGAATGCTTCCAGTTGGTGATGGCTTATTAGTTCTGTGTTCCTTACCAAGCTCTCCTGCCATAAAACAACTCATGCAAATGGTTACTGTGGTGCCTGGCCAGGGTGGGCGGTTTCAGTCAGTGTGCTTCCCCTAAGAGGAGGAACAAAGGGAATGGATGTGAGGAAGTAGGGTATATATTGAGAACTCTATCAGACATTTTTATTTACATAATTTTATTTTATAAGAACATTCTGTAAACTACCATCTTTCCTTGCTTACTCTCACTATCTACTTATCTATCTCTCTATCTACAACTGAGTTTTCTGGTAAAAAACACATAAAATTTTTGAAGATTTGATAGATGATGAAATGGAGAGAGTTAAGTTTCCATCAGTTTTATTATTTTCTAAATTTTTATCTTCAGTTTGTATTAATATAAGCAATTTTAATATTATATCCATTTTATTTGGGGTTTCATTGAGACCTTTTAAAATTCCACAAATTATTTTCTTTCTGTTTCCTGTCAATAAGTATGCATATGACTAAGTGGTATTACATAGATAGTTAGCATGCAAGATAGCCTCCATGAGAATATTTCTGTGGGCTTTATTAAGTCTTTCAAATCCCTCTAAAATTATACTATGCATCATACCTCATGTGTTGTTGAATTTTACAACAGCATTTAAGAGACAAAGCCAATAAAAGGGAGCAATGTTTCTGAAGAGCTTATAATCTTTCAAATAATTACTTGAAAAAATGAATAAAATCTGGAATGAACTCCCCTCCCTCTTCTGACTATGTACACAGAAACTGAAGTGGGCATTATTGTAAATTTGATGTATTTACAAACTCAGTCTAAAGTACCTTATCTTACACTACTGCAATTTTAAAGGCTTAAAAATGGATGCCCTATGACTCCTATTTGAGCACATTCCTGAGCTACCAAGAATGAGGGGAGGTAGTGTCTGGAGAATATTCTCTCTAATTTTCAAGTCAAAGCAAATGAAATGACTTTCTTGCTGATCAATTCCAGTGAATTGCAACAAAGCAGGAATACTGACAGCTCTAATAGCAGGGGCTCTAATAAAAATAAATTTAAAAGAACCTCTAAATCATTTTTTTCTAAACAAATTCAATATAATACTAATATTGCTTTTATCTCTTTAAAAAAAGAAAAACAAGAAAAAGATAAAAAATGTTGATAAGATTATGACTCTAAAAAGGAATACTAACCATGTTAGTTCAGTGTTTTAAAGCAGTGGTTTAGAATAGAAAAACATGTAAAGAGCTGTCTGATCTCATAAGCAAAAATTAATAATATGTTTTAAAAGAACATAGTAGTACTTGAATAAATATAATTTATAAAAACCATTTCAAATATTTCATTAAAATATTCATATAGGGACTCTCTGGTGATTCTGTGGTTAAGAGACTCCATGCTACCAATGCAGGGGGCATTGGTTTGAACCTAGTTAGGGAGCTAAGATCCCACATGTGGCAATGTGAAACCATAAGTTAAAAAATATATATATATAATAACATATGTACGAATAGAAGTGTAAAAAAAGGAGAGTATATCGTTTAAAATGATAAAATTTTAAAAGATTATTATACTAAGGTTTCAATGATGTCTCCCAATTTTCTCCTTAACTTTTATAATTAAAAAAAAAATAACCAAGCTGTCAAGATACTTGCTAAAACTCTATGAAAGTCAAATTAAAATTTTCACTTTGTCTGGAATTTATTTTTTTAAATTCTTATATTTACATCCAAGGGGAAATTTTCTTTTTTATGTCATAACAAATCTCAAATTAAATCAAAATTAGGACCTGGAAGAACAAAAATATGAATGTTGTGTTTTAGGCACAGGATATTGTAGTCTACAGAAAGCTACACTTTAGATAACTAGATATTCAAATAATTTAATTGATTTGATGTTAATTATTTATTATTTATTGCAAAATGATGAATGGCTGAGCTCCATCCCCAAAAGAGCATATTTGAATTCTTGATAATAACCACAGAGAACTCATATTTTAAAAAATTGAAAAAAACTCATGCATGTAGAAATTACACCTTAGATCAAAATATCTAACAATGAAACTTAAACGACCTTGTATTTTAAAATAAAAGGTATCACATTATTTTTTCTATTCTTTTAATTATTAAATTTTTAAAACAATTTTTACACAAAGGTTTTAGAGACTATTGAAAGTAAAACATAAGGATAGATACCTTAAGACTTTTATTATTAATGAAAATTATATTCTTGGAGAATTTAAAACATAAGAATTAATATTAAAATGTATCATGATATTTAAAATATTTATAAAAAATTTTTGACCTAAAACAAACTGCCAGCAAGGATGGGCTTATTTGGGACCATCAGAGAATTATAATTTGGGGTCTACAATTATGGTGAACCACATACAGGTCCTCTGACAGCTCTGCTGAATGAGAATACTTTATAAAAAGATGGAAAGGAAGCCAAGAGGACCGTGGTAAGCAAGGTGTACCTAGCTTTTCATCAGCTGAGTTTTGCTGGGAAAGAAGAGGGTCTTTCTTCTTCCTGTCAGCTTCTGCTGTCACTACAGGGCATGAGAGCTTCCCCTTCTGGTCTCTTCACTCTATTTAATTGAAGTTTCTGTTTATTAATTTTTCACAGGTTTTCTAGTGCCTTTTCCCTCCCTCAGTGACAGGAGGGACAATTCCTGGATGTAGTTTCATGTACAAGGAAAAATGCACAGATTGGAAACTGATTGACTCTCATATGAGTAAATAGGAGGGCTAGTAGGAAGAACTCTCAGCACTTGTTAATCTAAACTCCTTCCATTTTATGTAGATCATAGACGTCGGAGATCGTCTGAAGTATTTTGTCATCATCAAACATTTGAAGACAAACTTCCAACAGGGTTGGAGTGGACAACTTTGGAAAGCCGTCTCCTCAGATGTTACCTGCTCCAATTCTGGGAAATATCTACTTTTATGTCTCTGGATGGTGTATGGGTCTAGTCAATGTTCAGCACTTTTTTACATGTGTCACGTGAATCCAAGTCTGTTCCCTGGCCTTTGCTGGCACAAGATTTGGAAATACTTGATAGGGACCTTTCTAGTGAGATTGAAGAGAGTTCTTCTTGAGGTATCTTTTCCAATAGGCAATATCTCCAGGCTGCCAGGTATAATGTTTAAAGTCTTTACCGACCCCTCCCCCCCAGAAAAAAGCGTACTGTGTTAAAATTGCCCTACCAAAACATCATTATTTTTGATCAAGAAATTAGACCTTTGCAGTACTGGAGGATCTCTTCTTTTATCAGTTTTGGATAAAAGGAAGCAGGATCCAAGTGCTTTCAAAGCACTGCTATCTGTAGTGTGACTGTCTCAAAGGGTGAGAGTTTACGAGTTCCCATAGGGGTGGATGTGAGATTTAGGAGGATCAACTACAGTGCTTTTGACCAAACTATTTCAAGAACCTCTATAAACTTTTCCAAATGAGCCTTAATAATGCCATTACTCTGTTTGACTAAACCAGAGGATTGAATAGAATAAGTGCATGAAAGTATTGTAAAACCAAACAGTGATGACTTCCTCAAAGTAACCTGGCCAGTAATATGGGTTTATTGATCAATGTGAGGTTCAAGAGGCATTCCCCAGATTCGTGTACTATTTTCCAAAAGGGCTTTAGCCACAGAAGAGGGAGTGGCCTGTCTGCAGCAGAAGGCTTCAGTCTAGTGGGAAAACATACAGATCATGACTAAAACATATTTTATTTATGATATGGCATAAGTCATATGAAATCTATTTGTCAGACCTCCAATGGTCTCTTAGGCAGCTTAATGTCCAGGAGAAGTGCAAAAATAGGCTTCCATGTACTTCACTTCTGACAACTGAAACAAGTGAAGTACGCATTTTTCGCAGCCTAATGGTTAATGTTTCCCCACCAATGTTTATTCATGAATGTTATCATTTTGTCAGATCAGTGACTTAATGTATCTACAATAGAAAGGAATAGAAATTTTATAGCCTTCATTAAGACTAAGTTGTTATTTGGTCCAAATCAGAGCTTTCTCTTTTTATCAGCACTTATTGAGTTTCCAATCTTGTTTTTCCTTTTCTGAGGCCAGTTGTTGGGTTTCTCTACCCAATTTTTAATTATCATTTGGGTCAATATTCCTTTGGACCATAAAGGAGGTTTGGCTGCTGTAAGTTTCTTTAAGGGTGGCATTTCTTACAAAAATATCAGCAAGGTGACTTCCCTTAGCTTCCAGATAGCCAAGTTTAGAATGCTCCAGAATCTTAAAAATAGGTAAAGCAGTGGGTAAAAGTGTTGCATCTAATAATTACTGTATTTAATTTCATTTAATACTGATAGTAAGGAAGTTATGTATCTTCCACAGCATCCCCAAATCATGAGCTACTCCAAAAGTGTATCTACCATCAGTATAAATACTGGCAATTTTATGCTTTTATAAGTACAAGCCTGCGTAAGAGCGTATAATTCAGCTTGTTGGGCAAAGCAGCCATAGATAAATATGTATCATATTTATCAATATGATAAACAAATCACAAAAACATCAGAAAGAGTTGCAATCATACTCAGAACATTGTCAGCTTTTAAATAAGCACTATCCATGAACCATAGAAGGCAGTTTTACCCAATGAAATTTCTTGCAGATCATCACAAGGACTCAAGAGGTGGTCTGTGAGCATCAACCAGTCATGAGAGACTTCTTTGGTGATGGAAGAAAAGTAGCAGGATTAAGGTTAACAACAATGTAGAAGAGTTACATGATGGGTGGGGTTAAGAAAAAGACTTCATAGGAGTGAGGTCAGTGAAGTGAGGTAGCAGACTGAGAAATACTGTGTGATAAGGAGTCAAAAGAGCTTCTACTGTATGGAGTACAAAAAGGTTTAAAGAGGATCCCACAATGATTCTGTTAGCAATCTTAACCAAGAAGGCAGTGGCAGTGTTGGCTCTAAGACAAGGGGGGTACCCTGGAGCTCCAGGGTACAGTGGCTGGATATAATACCCTATATGAGTCCCTGGTGGTCCCTGTGTTCTTGGGTGAGTACCCCAAGGGAATTCCCTTTCTTTTCATATGCATGAAGGAAAAAAAGGAATCTGATCATTGGGATGCCCAAGGGCAGATGAGTTCATCATAACTCTAGTGAAGCCATGAAAATTATATTATCTGATTCTTACCATAAAACTCATTCAGTTGTTATCCCCTAGTAAAACATACAGAGATTTGGCCAGAAGAGAAAATTTGGAATCTAATTTCAGCAATAATCAACTAGGCTGAGAAAACCTCATGGTTAGTGCCTAGCTTTGGGTTTCAGGAAATTTAGAACACTATCTATCTGGATTTAGGCATAGCCTTTGTTCTTATATTACATGCCCTAAACATCAAACCTAGGTTTGGGCCAGCTGCAATTTTTCTTTAGTGAACTTTTGTTCCTTTAAGGCTAAAAACAAGTGGATGCTGTCAAATCATCCAGATATTGCAGCAAAGTAGAACCTCTAGGGAACTTTGTACCATCCATGCCAGCCTTCAGGATTTGCAGGAAATAAGGGCTCTCAAAAAAAAAAAAAAAAAAAAAAAAAAACCCTGAAGCATTGCTATCCAGGTGAACTGTGTTTCCTCCCAAATGAAAGCAAAAAGGTACTGTTTGGCTTCATCAATAGAATACTAAAGAATGCACTGTGTAAATTATAGTAAAGAATTTGTTTCCTGTGGGGACGGATGTTAATAAACGTATGGGAGTTAGGAACAAGTTTTGAGGGGCAGGGGTGTTTTTTATTGTTCAGAGTTTATGGGCAAACTTTCACCCTTGGCCTTTAGGTTTTCTTACTGGTAAAATGAGAGTGTTACAGGAAATAGCACAGAGCATAATGATGCCCTTATAATCTGTTATGGACTTTATGCCTTGAAAGGCTTCTTATATGAGACTGATATAATTCTGGGAAGCAGTTTCAAGGAGTCTTTTGAAACTTGGTGGGAGAAGTATGATGAATTTTGCCGATATAGGTTGAAGATTTTGTCCATAAGGAAGGTGGTTGCTAATTCAATAGAAGCAAGACCAAAAGCTTTTTCAACTAGTTTCTAGAGTACAGACCCTTTTCCAAAGGCTGAACTGGACAGTTTCAGTGAAAGCAGCCCCTGTTCTTCTTTTTTTGAAAGAATGTTCTTGAAAGAATGGGACAAAGCCTAACCAGCTTCAACTGGAAGAATCTTATCTCAAAATTAGACTGAAGTGCCAAACAGGTATTTGCATCCAGAGCAAGGCATTCACCAGGAAGAACAAAATACTAAAACAGATCTGGAATAAAGTCTGGAGAGTTTCAAATGCAAGGAGGGTGTGAGCTCAAATTCAGGAGAAAGATATGCCTTCAAAACCTGGGCTCAGCCAGAAAAGCAGTAAGGGAAAGTGGGCTCAAGTATTGGTACTGCATCTGTTTGCTCACTAGTCCTGGAACCTTTGGGAGTCTTCTCTGGTCCTCACACAGGCCACCAAAATGTTGACCTAAAACAAATTTCCAGCTATTTCTCCAGCAAAGATGGCTTTATTCAGTATCATCAGAGAATTGGAATTTGGGGTTTGCAAACAGTGAACCTTGTTCAAGTTCTCCCCCCACCTCCCCTGATGGCAAGGGAAGAACATTTTAATAGAGGGGGGAAGGAAGTTGAGAGGGCAAAGTCCGTGGCTTTTCATTGAGTGAGTCCCTGCCAGGAAAGAAAAATCTTCCTTCTTCATGGTGAGTTTTGCTGTCATCACATGACATGAGAGCTCCCCCTTCTGGTCTCTCAATTCTATTTGCTTGAGATTTCTGTTCATTATTATTATTATTATTATTATTATTATTAACCAAATATTTACACTCTAAGAATGTCAAATTAGAAGAGTTTTCTTTTATTCCTTGGAAATCCTCTATTTGATTTTCCATATCTTATCAATTGAGGACCAAAAATAGGATTAAATGATGCATATTGTTATGTGAAAGATTTTGATCCAGTAAAGAAAATTATATGGTAATAATTAGAGGTAAATAAAAATCTAAATTTCACTTTATGATGTCATGAATTTTATTCACGAAGAAAGGACTTTACTACCTGATTGAACTGATGCAATCAGATTTGCATTATAGTCAGATAAATTGAGCATCATGGAGAATAATTTGATATATGGAGGAGATAGGAAAATCATATAGGGGTTGTAGTAACAGGTTTTTCCTTGACACTTATACGTGTGAGGTACAAAGGAGTGAGTTATATTTGGGGGTGGGTTAAAAAATACATTTAACATGAGTTTTCTAAGAGCAGTGGGTGCTACATCTTGAAAAACAGGTCTTGGGTGATAGAAGTTGAAATCCCAGGCAGAAAGGAAAGAATAGCAAACAGCACAGGGAAATCATGTCTCTTGCTAACTAATGCTTTCTGGCTAAGGTGTAAGACCACAATGGTAAAGGTCAGAGATAAAACTGGCAGTCTTATCTCTTAAGAGTGATAAACAACAGCAGCCTAAAAAGCATTAATAACAGGAACCTGGAGTGATTCTGCACAGTGAATGTAACACTGGAATTTTGTACTAATGCCAAAGATGTACCATTATGATGTCATGATGAATGTGAGAGGAAATGTATTGCATTTTACTAAAGATATTGCATAATTTACTATAATGTAATATAGTCAATATTTTTGTTGGTATCTTAAATCTAGAAGCTCTCATTTAATCCAATTATATAGCAAACTCATGGTACAAAAGAATATCATAATATAGAAAGAAAACCTATATACTTAATTTATACAGTCTAGAAATTGGGCTTAATATGAGAAAGTGTGTGTGTGTGTGTGTGTGTGTGTGTGTGTGTGTGTATGTGTGTCTCTGCTCTCAGTGTCTCCAACTCTTTGAGGTCCCATAGACTATAGCCCGCCAGGCTCCTCTGTCCATGGAGTTTTCCAGGCAAGAATACTGGAGTGGCTTGCTGTTTCCTATGCCAGGGTATGTTTCAACAATTTGAAGGGTCCAAGAGTGAAGGGGGCTGGCTAGTGCCAGCACCATCCAGTCTTGGGAGCCAGCATGCATACGAGATGCTGTGAGACATCAGGGCAATGATGCGTCATCCAGCTGTGTTACGGCTGCTCCCTCAAGCAGAGGCAGTGCTGTTTAGCTAATATTTCATTCTGTGAAAACTATTGGAAAAGAAAGTTCAGGCTAACCAGTAAAACTTAACATTATCTTTTTCTCTGAGGGGTGAATTTGAACTGAGTATGGACAATAAGAAAATTCTCATAAAATACATTATATATTTCATGTTACCCAGAGAAAGCTAAACCAAATAAATCTTTCCTCACAGAACCAATTTCTCCTTCATAACTTGTTTATATAGTTCTAGCTTCATTTTTCCTTTGATTTCTCTAAGAGGTTTTCAGTGAAAGTATCTTCAATGGAAATTTAATATAGGGCTTTATTTTGCCTGGAGTTAAGTTAAATTTGTTGTTTTATTTCTAAAAGCTGAACATAAGATGTACACAGAGAAGGAAAATGGGACTTATGAGATTTATTATTACCAAAATGCAGTTAAATATTATATTTTTAAAAAATAATTTGGTTGTGGCATATAGTAGCAGTTATTTGAAAATACATCTGTTAAAAGGCACATTAAATTATAAAATGTCAGATTGCTAAGTCTCTTACATATATGAAACACTCCTCAATTATCTTATTGAAAATTCACTCCTTGACAAGGTGGTTTATTCCAATGTTATTCATTAGAAAAGATGTCCATATTTTCAGCCAAAGTTGAATTATATCCCACACTCCAACTTCTCATATCCTAATTTCTCAGAGAAAAAAAAAGTTCATATTGTCATCAACTTAATATATATGGGCTTTCCTGGTAGCTCAGCTGGTAAAGAATCCACCTGCAATGCAGGAGACCCTGGTTCAATCCCTATGTGGGGAAGATCCCCTGGAGAAGGTATAGGTTACCCAATTCAGTATTCTTATCTGGAAAACTCCATGGACAGAGGAACCTGGCGAGCTACAGTCCATGGCATCGCAGAGTCAGACATGACTGAGCGACCGTCACTTCAGTAACATGTATGTACTGTATGCGTGTATGTGTGTGTGCGCACTCATGCACACACGTGAGCTCAGTTGTGTCCACCTGATTGCAGCCCCATGGACCGTGACCTGTCGGACTCTTTTGTCCATGGAATTTTCAGGCAAAAATCCTGGAGTGGGTTGCCATTGTCTACTCTAGGAATCTGCCTGACCCAGGGATCAAACAACACCACTTGTGTCTCCTGCATCAGCAGGCAGATTCTTTACCACTAGTGCAACCTGGATGTATGCCTAACGTCAGACCTACCATCCCAGGCAGCCTTTCTTCCACTCTCAACCCCATTCCCCAGAAGAAAGAACTCCATTTGTTTGTTCTTCTTTTCCCTGACACATTCAAATCCTCTAATGAAATGCGTATCTATCTTGTATCTTTATGATTTTTTAGATAATACCTGCCTTTCTTCCACCAGGGATTTATATCTATCCCAGAAATTTAGATTCTCATTCTTTAGTCTCAAACTTGCATTTCTTGTTTCTTCAACAACTGTTATTGTATTTTGACTCTCCTCTTTACAATGATATTCCCTTCCTTTCTTCAGCTCTTGCTTCCCCTCAGTCTCACAACCTCTGCTATTTCTAGTTACATTTTTGCTTTGCTTTTATTGATTGCATTTAAATACTCTTCTTTTAACGCTGTTCTCATCTACTATCCCTTGCAAAAAGATTGATTATAACTGTTGAAAATTAATACACAGATTAGCTTTATGAAAGTGTGCTTGCTGTAGTCAATGACCATTTCGTTTTTCTTTCTGTACAGCTGTGCTTTTCTTGAATTTGAGTTCTGTTTTTTCTCTCTTTTTTATACATTGTACATGTGTTTAATGTTTCAGCTCAAACTTTTAACTTTTTAACTCCACATGATTTTGCTTTAGAGCCCTTCATCTTCCTTATTCCTGTTCCAATCCAGGATAGTTATTTCTATGCCTGATGCACAAGTGATAATATATACATTCCCTTTCTTTATTTCCTGTTTTTAAGCTACTCTCCCTCAGGTTACATCTTTTTTTTGATGCACCCTTTACTCAAGTTCAGTCCCCTGGAAAGCAAATTCTGAGATATAGATTAGAATGTAAGAGGTTTTTCAGAGTGTTATCAACATCTACAAAATAAAAGACAACATAAGAAGTTGAATGGAGATGCAGTTTTACTGAAGGTTCTGATGGGATGATGCTTCAGGAATTTGTGCCTCTAAACCTTACTTCCATTTGGCTCTTTGTTTGTTTTCAACTCTCTGATGAGTTTCTTCCTCTGTTTATTCACGTAGTTCTCATTTGCCACTAGAACCTTTAACACATTAATCACTATGAATTGCCTAAGTATGTTTTTTGTGTTTATTTGTCCAAGCATGTTTTTGTGTCCTTTTTTGTGTGTGTCATTTTTGGAACTCTGAGTCCTGTGGATTGATTAATTGGCCTGTGGATTGATATTTTTATTATATTTGGAAAGATATTATTTCTACAATTTTTGCCCTGATTCTATCAATGTCAAATGGCTGGACTTTGTCCCATGGGTCTCTGAATATCAGTTTTTACTGTTTTTGAGTTGGAATGGTTTCCATTTCCAGGTCTTCGTGCACACTGATTTTATTCTATGAGGTTTCTAATCTGATATTAAAGCCGCCATATATATGAAAGAAGTGAAAGTGTGAATTACTCAGTTGTGTCTATTAGTCCCCCAGGCTTCTCTGTCCATGGGCTTCTCCAGACAAAAATACTGGAGTTGATTGCTATTTCTTCCTCCAGGGGATCTTCCCAATGCAGGCATCAAACCTAGGTTTCATGTCTCATGGGTCTCCCGAATTGTAGGCAGATTCTTTAACCCCCTCCACACACACACATATAAAACATGTATTGGATATTAAATTGATTAATTATTCCTTTCATCTTGAAATCTGTTTCTAATTATTGAGTTTTCTTCTGGTCTACCAGAGTCATATTTTCCTGTTTCTTCTAGTAGCTCCATGATTGCACGATATATATATTTGACCCACTATATTTTGTTCTTATCTTTTTCTTAAAGGTGTTGAAGTTTATGTCAGGGAGTTCATTTATTTTAAAATCAGCTTGATGCTTTCAAAGATTATTTTTTAAATTTGCTAGTGTGTCTAAACAGTAGTCTTTACTTTAGAAATAGTGTAACTCCTGTCTTAAGGTTTATTCTTTCCGATATCTTTATTGAATGTCCTAATAATAGTCAGTTTGGATCCTAAATATCTCCCAGTCCTGTGTCACCTAAGAGAGTTGTTCAGTTTATTGTCCTCAGTTGTTATTTTCCATAGTAGTTGATCTTATCTTTGAGCATCTCAAATATAGAATTCTAGAGCTTTTTAAATATATATATATTTCATGTGTGATAATTTATCTTCAGCTTCCCTGAATTCTGATTTGTTTTCCAAACTTAACAAGACTGCCATATTTATTTTGATCCCTTTCTTATGCCACATTCTTGCCTGGACTTCCAGGCAGAAAGAACACACAGAGAGGTCAACTCACTTATTTTATTTTTTCAGTGATCAAAGAATGAATAAACTCCATTAGTCAAATGTGTGAAAACTATTGTTTTAAATATTACATAGTGTTCATTTTGGCTTACTTCCAGTTATTGGTGATTTCAAATACAAATGTTATGTGAATTCATGTACACATCTTTCTGTAGACATATACTTTTATTTCTTTTAAGTAAATTTTTAGGAATAGAATGGCTGAATTAAGTGGCAGGTGAGTGTGTGTTTAAAGTTTTAAGAAACTTCCAAATAATTTCACAAAATGTGTGAGCGTCTTCCAGTGTTGCCATATCCCATTCCACACCTCGTATGATCTTTTCTTTGCTTTCTCTTTTCTACCTCTCTTCTTTCCTCCCTTTCTTTCCTTCCTCCCTTCTTTCTTTCATAGTTAAAACACATAACATGAAATCTTCCCTCTTGACAAAATTTTAAGTATACAGTACTGTTAACTCTAAGGACAATATGTGTGACAGATCTTTAGAACCTTTTTATTTTGCATGACAGAAACAAAGATGTAAAGTTTCAGTCCTGCAAGGTGGACTTTCTTTTTAAATTCAGAAATTTTACTAGCTGTGCAGTTGCTATGGACTGAATTGTTTTTCCTGAAAATGTACGTGTTAAAACCCTAATCAACGTGATGCTCCTTGAAGATGGATCCTTTGGAAAATAATTCGATTTAGATGGAGTCTTAAGGGTGGGGCCCTCATGATTATAATTAAGTATAAAATCTGTATAGTTTTGTTGCCATTGTAAATGGAGTTTGATAAGTGGCTTTATAATATTTATTAAATTTATCTTTTGATGTCAACTGAAAAATTCTTCCTTGAGAGTTTTCCAGGTATCTTTACTTATCACTTCTTTTAAAGTGCTATTCAGAGATATCAATGAAATGCTTATATTTTTATAGGAATGTTTTAAAATTGCCTTCTTAAATATCAAAGTCTGATGCTATTTAAGCTGCCATCTTGACTATCAGGGATTTGAGAAGACAAGTCTTGTCTTTCTTAAACTGTTTCAGAGTTTTAAATCCTGTCCTTTCTCTGTTGAATATTTACTTTATAATTCCCAAGGATAGCACATCATTGTTGGATAGCACACGTTGCTGGTGAAAGAAGAGAGAGTAAAGAGAAAAATGTTAAGATATTCATTAATATTCTTTATAAACCAATAGTTTGAAAACAAAATAAAATAACTATACTTTTTCTTATTTTTTGAATCAGGCAGATTTTAGAAGATTTTATGAATTCTAACATAGTGGTTTTCACATAATGGAGATCAAATGGCTTTAGATTTAGTATTTTTCATTGATTTCAACTGCAGGCTTCTTATTCTATTTCTTATGTCTCTCTTCTTTATCTTCTATTTTTACCAGCTCTACTCTGTGCTGTTAAAACGACCTACAAACTTCATTCTTTTGTGCTAAGCTTTAGAAAGCAGAGAGTGAAGGGAGTCAAAGGATAGAAAAAGATAATGTGAGAAATCTGAGGGAGTGGTACTATATTGCTTCCTGAAATAATAAATATAGGAAATATTTGTCCCTTCCCAGTGAATACAGAACAAGAAAACATAGGCCTACATGAGAACAACTATGGTTTAGTTTAATTCATTGAAGCAGAAGTGATTTATTTAGTTGCTTCAACTGGAATTAATTCCAAATACTACTTTGGTCCCTACAATTTCAACAATGATTTAAACTTGTTTCACATTTGTGCATCCCATTTCACGGTGTTGGCTCTTCTTCCATATATATTGTAGATCATTTGGAAAATGTTTTTAGAAGCACATAAGCTTTCCCTTTTTGTTTCTAGCATTTATCACCAACCAAAATATTATTTCTAATAATCTTGGTCATTAGGACCTAGTTATCTTTATCATATTAGTTGCTAAGATGTAATTTAGTTAACCTAGTCACATGCAAATATTGAGTAAATTATATTAACAAGACCATATTGCCCCATCTTTCCAAATAAGCTCTGTTCTTTATTGATTGCATAGTTTTTGTAAATTCATGAAAGACTAATTAATGTTTTTTTTTTTCTCTTGGCTTTTCTCATTTATAAGAATGTGATTTGTTCTGCTTTTGGTTAAATACCTTAGAGGTCTTATGCTGTCTTCTGTTAATCATTACTTGTCTATACTTGAGTTACAGAATATACTGCAACTAATAGAAAATGATTTACATGGTATCTTTCAGCAAGCAGATTGTGATACTTATGGCTAAAGTCACAGATTTTATGATCTTGAAAAGAGGACCATGAAATGTTAATAGCAGTACAATTTGTCTCTGCACAGCTTGTTTTTCCACAGTTCTGACCTAAGCTGTGAGATTTCGTTATAAGTCTACATGAGTTAGGTGTTGCATCTGTAAATACCCACCATCATTTCTTAGAGACTATTTAAAGGAAACTAGTAAGAAATTATAGCTTATTTGGAACTTAATTTTATTATATTTCAAGTTGCTGTAATTTCACTTACATTGTTTACCTCATAATAGAAGCGAAGAAGATATCCAGTGTTGTTTCACTAATTGTGGATTATCATAGACATTAGCCATTACCCTAAATCTATTAAAACATGCCGATTAAGTTAATATAGGACAACATTCTTATATATCAAAACAATCAAGGAAATTCTCAATATCTAAGAAAAAAATATGGCATGTGAAACTCCAAATACTTTGCTTGGAACCAAGGAGTTCCAAACCCCTTGGCTTAACTTTAGATTTGCCACTGAAGGCCACTCTTTGCCATCTCAACTCTTCCACATAATAATAGTTGATGGGCTTAGCCAGGTTCAATGAACACAGGTTTAGAAATACTATAAATAACTTGCAATCATTCCAACTAAAATTAAAGATTCTCTGTACTTCATGTAAAATGAGTTTACCATGTATGAATTGAAATATTAAAATATAAAATATTCTTTAAATTGTATATGGATATTTTTCAGGAAAACGTGCCTGAATCATATGCTAGGCATTATACAATGCATTTGTATAATATTACACCATCCAATCAGAACAATACTGCAAGGCCATTATTATAATCATTTCATAGAAGCATGAAACAGGCCAAGAAGAGTTAAGTGTTTGCCCAAGTGGTGGAATTGGAATTTAAATAAGATTTGTCTGAGTACATCACAACTTTGCTTTATGCACACTATTTGCATGAGAAAAGTGAAGTGAACAAGCAAGTGTGCTAAAAAAAAAAAAAAAGTGATAGCATTACAAGGGACTTGCTATTCACACTCTCCAGGTTTGGGGTCAGGAGTCATGCCTGATGCTAAAAGGAGTTGCCTCCCATTAAGAGAAACTCAGCTTTTTTAAATGTTCAGCTTTTGCTGGAATTTTCGTTTGATACTGCATGTTTTAGGAAGAGGGGGAGAGGTTCATAAGGGGCAAGGCATAGACTAGGTAAGCAGCAATAAAATACTCTGGTAAGCAGAATAATTTTCAACTTGTGGGACTTGTTAAGAAGGGATAAAAAAAGTCTTTTCTTCTGTGGTTTCTCTTGAGTTGTCATGGAGTTTTTTATCTTCTACCTAATACCATGTTCCTCAAGCATGGGGGTACTCTCAGGATGAGCATAGTGGCTCACTGGTGTGTGGAGTCAGTCCCGAGCAACCCCTAGATTTACATGGCTGACCCAATCCATGGATCAGGAAGAACCACTGGAGGAGGAAATGAGAGCCCACTTCACTATTCTTGCCTGAAAACTCCCATAACCAGAGGAGCCTGGAAGGCTATAGTCCAAAGGGTAGCAAAGAGTTGTACACTACTGAGCATGCACGCACATGCACACACACACATATATATGTGTACACACACACACACACATACACATATATGTAGGGTGTGTAGCTGGGTAAGAGAAAGGTAAAACTATTCTTAAAAATTTGGCATCTTCCAGAGTCTATTGATTAGTATCCAAGGTGGTACAGTGATAAAAAGGATCCCCCTGCCAATGCAGAAGCACAGGTTCAATCCCTGGGTTTAGGAAGATCCCCTGGAGAAGGAAATGGCAATCCACTCCAGTATTCTTGCCTGGAAAATTACATGAACAGAGAAGCCTGGCAGGCTACAGTCCAAATGGTCGAAAAGAGTTGGATGCAACTGGGTGACTGAGCATGCACCCACTAGTGGGGGGGTCTATTCTGATCTGAGCAGTTTACTGAAGAGCAATAAATCATTGGGAAAAAGGATGAATGACACAGGCATTTCTTAATAATTTTGTTCCTAGGTTTTAATTGTTTGCAAGGAAGTTTGAAGCCCTGTAGTCACTGACTTCGAAAACTTTTTGTCATTTACCGGCCTGTGTTTAAAGATCCAGTTACTGAGCATCAGTGAGCTAGCTGAGTATGCTTCACTGATGCAGGTGGTTGTACACAGTAGCAGGGCCACACCATAGGCCAAGGTCAAAATACGTATTTGCTTCAATTTTGGATTCAGTTCAGTTCAGTAGCACAGTCGTGTCTGACTCTTTGTGACCACATGGACTGCAGCACACCAGGCCTCCCTGTCCATCACCAACTTCCAGAGTTTACTCAAACTCATGTCCATTGAGTCGGTGATGCCATCCAACCATCTCATCCTCTGTCGTCCCCTTCTCCTCCCATCCTTAATCTTTCCCAGCATCAGGGTCTTTTCCAATGAGTGAGTTCTTCTCATCAGGTGGCCA
This sequence comes from Antilocapra americana, assembly GCA_007570785.1. Classification (NCBI taxonomy): domain Eukaryota; kingdom Metazoa; phylum Chordata; class Mammalia; order Artiodactyla; family Antilocapridae; genus Antilocapra; species Antilocapra americana. The sequence goes on from ML663565.1 coordinate 22,608,210, forward strand.
AAGTATTGGAGTTTCAGCTTCGGCATCAGTCCTTCCAATGAATATTCAGGACTGATTTCCTTTAGGATAGACTGGTTGGATATCCTTGTTGTCCAAGGGACTCTCAAGAGTCTTCTCCAACACCTCAGTTTAAAAGCATCAATTCTTCTGTGCTCAGCTTTCTTTATAGTCCAACTCTCACATCCATACATGACTACTGGAAAAATCATAGCCTGGACTAGAAGGACCTTTGCTGGTAAAGTAAGGTCTCTTCTTTTTAATATGCTGTCTCAGTTGATCATAACGTTACTTCCAAGGAGCAAGCATCTTTTAATTTCATTGCTGCAGTCACCATCAGCAGTGATTTTGGAGCCCCCCAAAATAAAGTGTCACTGTTTCCCCATCTATTTGCCATGAAGTGATGGGACCAGATGGCATGATCTTAGTTTTTTGAATGTTGAGTTTTAAGACAACTTTTTAACTCTCCTCTTTCACTTTCATCAAGAGGCTCTTTAGTTCTTCTTTGCTTTCTGCCATAATGGTGGTGTCATCTGCATATCTGAAGTTATTGATATTTCTTCCGGCAATCTTGATTTCAGCTTGTACTTCATCCAGTCCAACATTTTTCATGATGTACTCTGCATAAAAGTTAAATAAACAGGGTGACAGCCTTGACATACTCCTTTCCCTATTTGAAACAAATCTGTTGTTCCAAATATAGTTCTAACTGTTGCTTCTCAACCTGCATACAGATTTCTCAGGAGGCAGGTCAGGTGGTCTGGTATTCCTTTATCTTTGAGAATTTTCCACAGTTAGTTGTGATCAGTCAAAACCTTTGGCATAGCCAATAAAGCAAAAGTAGATGTTTTCCTGGAATTCTCTTGCTTTTTTGATGATCCAACAGGTGTTGTCAATTTGATCTTGGTTCCTCTGACTTTTCTAAATTGAGCTTGAACATCTGGAGTTTCATGGTTCATGTACTGTTGAAGCCTGGCTTGGAGAATTTTGAGCATTACTTTGCTAGTGTGTGAGATGAGTGCAATTGTGGGTAGTCTGAGCATTCTTTAGCATCACCTTTCTTTGAGATTGAAATGAAAACTGACCTTTTCCAGTCCTGTGGCCACTGCCGAGTTTTCCAAATTTACTGGCATATTGATTGTAGCACTTTCACAGCATCATCTTTTAGGATTTGAAATAGCTCAACTGGAATTGAGGATTTTGGATTAGGAGGCAATTTAAAGTGTTGGGATAATATGGTAGTTGTCCTAATAAAATTCTAACATCTGACTGAAGGAGCACTTTTTGATAGAAATGGATCTAATAGTATTATGGAAGCACAATTTGGATTAATATATCATTGATTTCACTTTTTATTATTAAGTCAAATACTAATCCTAAACAGTCTCTTCAAAATACAATGTTCTAGTTACAGTCAGTTCAGAATTCCACTGTGACTTTAGACAAGTCCTTTCTCCTTGAAATCTTCTTTGAAAAAATTATAAGGATAAAAAAACCCAATATCACAAACTTATTTTGAACGTCAAATAAAAGAATGACTATAAGATACTTAACACAGTGTATTAACAAAAATAGGTTCATATAAATATTAGTACAAAAGAATTAACCCCAAAGACTTTTGTATTTGATTTAAGCAGGAGAAGAAAATAATTCTGTGTTTACTTCTTAGATTTTTTTGTGTTTTGCCATCCTGCTTCTTTGTTTAATGATTTATTTGTTAAAATCACGACCATCATCATTAGGTTATTACACGACCAAGCAAGAAATGAAACTTTTCTTCTTACAGCAAATACTTACATAAGACCTTCGGTGATTTTTCTTTTGCAAAAAAAACTTATTTTTTTATTCCTGTTCTTCAGATCTCTAAGTGAAAGTGAAGTTGCTATTAGTCTCATAAGACTTTATAGATTTGTATAGATTCAAAGTTTTCAGCAATTGTGTTAAGAGAGAAATTAGATATGAAAACTCTAAATGCAATAAGGGTAAGTTTCCTATTTTCTTTATATTTTCTCTCTAAATGTATCTGGCACAAAATAGGAATTTAGACTTTTTTAATAAGTAAAATAATAAAAAAATTTTATACTTTTTAAAAGTAAATTTTTCAAACATGCTGAAAAAAAGGAATGAACTTTATAGTACCCCTCCCAGGTGGCACTAGTGGTAAAAACCCACCTGCCAATGCAGGAGACATAAGAGATGTGGGTTCAGTCCGTGGGTGGGGAAGATCACCTAGAGGAGGAAATGGAAACCCACTCCAGTGTTCTTGCCTGAAGAATCCCCATTGACAGAGGAACTTGGTGAGCTACAGTAAATGGGCCACAGAGTTGGACACAACTGAGACAACTGAACATGCATGCATACCCATAAGAACATACTCACTATTAATATTTTACTATACTTGATTTATCATTTATCCCTCCATCTACCTATAGTTCAATCCTTCCTTTTCTATATTTCAAAAGAAATATTTATATACATCAGGTATACATACTCCTAAAAATCTTAACATATATGTAATCATTTAAAGGTGAATTATTTGTTAATTAGTGGTACAGTGGTGAAGAATCCACCTGCCAATGGAGGAGACACAGGAGACTGATTCAAACCCTTGGCTCAGGAGGAGGAAATGGCACCCCACTCCAGTATTCTCGCATAGAAAAAACCCCATGGACAGAATATCCTGATGGGCTACAGTCCATGGGATTGCCAAGAACTGGACATGACTGAGCCAAGGTCATTTTTTGTGAATTTATTTTAAAATAAAATGTCTGTATGGAAAAACCACACATATCTTCAGTGTATTACTTTATAAATTTTGACAGCTGTACACAACGTTTTAACTATCAAGGTACAGGTGATTATCATTGCATAAGAAAAGTCCTCATGCTTTTTTATAGTCAGTTTCCTTCCCCATCAAACCCCAGATGTAACCGCAAACCTGATTAATTTCACCTATTTTAAAACTTCATATAAATGAAAACATTCTACATGTACTTTCTTGTATAAACTTCATTCTTATCTCTTAAGATTTATATATGCTATTGTGTTTATTGATAATACCTTCATTTTTATTACTGAGCAGTTTTCCACCATATGAATATGACTTACTTTTAAAAATCCAGTCTGTTGATGGAAACTTAGGAAGTTATCAGTTTTTACCAGTTTTTCTTAACTCTCTATGAGCATTCTTGACAAGCTGGTGTGGGCATTCACTTTTACTGCTCCTGGGTAAATATGTGTGTGTGTAGGTCATCAGTCATCTCCAATTTTTTGCAACTCCATGGACTGTAGCCCATCAGGCTCTTCTGTCCTTGGGATTATCTGGGTAAGAATATTGGAGTGGGTTGTCATTTCCTTCTGCAGAGGATCATCCCAACAGAGGGATCGAACCTGGTCTCCTGCTTTGCAGGCAGATTCTTTACTGTCTGAGCCACTGTGAGTGAGTAAATATCTAGGAGTACAGTTGTGGGGTCATATGACAGAACATCTTTAGACTTGTCTTTAAAAACACAATGCCAGATCTTTTTCTCAAAATGGTTGTAACTTTAGTTTTACTTTCTTAAGTTATAATTTAGAAATTAACCTTAGCTACTCATTCCCTTGCTTCCATCAGCAGTCCCATCCACAACTGGGTATTGTTTTTGCTTTGGCTCTGTCTCTTCATCCCTTCTGGAGTTATTTCTCCACTGATCTCCAGTAGCATATTGGGCACCTACAGACCTGGGGAGTTCATCTTTCAATGTGCTATCTTTTTGCCTTTTCATACTGTTCATGGGGTTCTCAAGGCAAGAATACTGAAATGGTTTGCCATTCCCTTCTCCAGTGGACTACATTTTGTCAGAACTCTCCACTATGACCCATCCATCTTGAGTGGTCAACACGGCATGGCTCATAATTTCATTGAGTTAGACAAGGCTGTGGTCTATGTGATCAGATTGGTTATTTTTCTGTGATTGTGGTTTTCAGTCTGTCTGCCCTCTGATGGAGAGGGATAAGAGGCTTATGGAAGCTTCCTGATGGGAGAGACTGATTGAAGGGAAAACTGGGTCTTGTTCTGTTGGGCGGGGCCATGCTCAGTAAATTTTTAATCCAATTTTCTGTTGATTGGATGGAGCTGTATTCCCTCCCTGCTATGTACCTGGGACCAAACTATGGTGAAGGTAACAAAGATAATGGTGATCTCCTTCAAAAAACACCATGCTTATACTGCTACACTCAGTGTCCCCAACCCTACAGCAGTATACCACCAATCCATGCCTCTGCTGGAGACTCCTGGACACTCACAGGTAAGTCTGGGTCTTGTGGAATCACTGTTTCTTTCCCCTGGAAATAACTCCAAAAAGAATGAAGAGACAGAGCCAAAGCAAACACAACAAAAAGTTGTGGATTTGACTGGTGATGGAAGCAAAGTGAGATGCTGTAAAGGGCAATATTGCATAGGAACCTGGAATGTTAGGTCAGTGGATCAAGGCAAATTGGAAGTGATCTAATAGGAGATGGCAAGAGTGAACATCAGCATTTTAGGAATCAGCAAGGTTCAATGGACTGGAAAGGGTGAACTTAACTTGGATGACGATTATACTACTACTGTAGGCAAGAATCCCTTAGAAGAAATGGAGTAGCCATCATACTCAAAACAGAGTCCAAAATGCAGTACTTGGAAGCAGTCTCAAAAATGACAGAATTATCCTGTTCATTTCCAAGGCAAACCATTCAATATCACGGTAATTCAAGTCTGTGCTCTGACCAGTAATACTGAAGAAGCTGAAGCTGAATGGTTCTATGAAGACCTACAAGAACTTTTAGAACTAACATCCAGAAAAGAAGTCCTTTTCATTATATGGGGCTGGAATGCAAAAGTAGGAGAAATACCTGGAATAACAGGCAAATATGGCCTTGGAGTACAGAATGAAGCAGGGCAAAGGCTAATAGAGTTCTGACAAGAGAAAGCACTGGTCATAGCAAACCAACAACACAAGAGAAGACTCTACACATGGACATCACCAGATAGTCAACACCAAAATCAGATTGATTATATTCTTTGCAGCCAAAGATGGAGAAGATCTATACAGTCAACCAAAAGAAGACCAGGAGCTGACTGTGGCTCAGATGATGAACTTCTTATTGCCAAATTCAGATTTAAATTGAAGAAAGTAGGGAAATTCACTATACCATTCAGGTATGACCTAAATCAAATCCCATACGATTATACAGTGGAAGTGAAAAATAGATTTAAGGGACTAGAATTGATAGACAGAGTGCCTAATGAACTATGGACAGAGGTTCAGGACATTGTAAAGGAGACAGGGATCAAGACCATCCCCAAGATAAAGAAATGCAAAAAAGCAAAATGGCTGTATGAGAAACCCTTACAAATAACGGTGAAAACAAGAGAAGGGAAAAAAAGGAGAAAAGGAAAGATGTACCCATTTCAATGCAGGGTTTCAAAGGATAGTAAGGAGAGATAAGAAAGTCTTCCTCAGTGATCAGTGCAAACAAACAGAGGAAAACAATAGAATGGGAAAGACTAGAGATCTCGTCAAGAAAATTAGAGATACCAAGGGAACATTTCATGCAAAGATGGGCTCAATACAGGACAGAAATTGTATGGACCAAATAGAAGCAGATGATATTAAGAAGAGGTGGCAAGAATACACAAAATAACTGTACAAAAAAGATCTTCACCACCTAGATAATCATGAAGGTGTGACCACTCACCTAGAGCCAGACATCTTGGAATGTGAAGTCAAGTGGGCCTTAGGAAGCATCACTATGAACAAAGCTAGTGGAGGTGATGGAATTCTGGTTGAGCTATTTCAAATCCTAAAGGATGATGTTGTGGACTTGCTGCATTCAATATGAGAGCAAGTTTGGAAAGCTCAGCAGTGGCCACAGGACTGAAAAAGGTCAGGTTTTTCATTCCAATCCCAAAGAAAGGAAATGCCAATAGCATTTCAAGCTACCACACAGTTGCACTCATCTCAGAGGCTACTAAATTAATGCTCAAAATTCTCCAAGCCAGACTTCAACAATATGTGAACAGTGAACTTTCAGATGTTCATGCTGTATTTAGAAAAGGCAGAGGAACTAGAGATCAAATTGCCAACATCTGCTGGATCATTGGAAAAGTAAGAGAGTTCCAGAAAAACATTTATTTCTGCTTTATTGACTATACCAAAGACGTTGACTGTGTGAATCAAAATAAACTGTGTAAAATTCTGAATGGCATGGGAATACCAGACCACTACCTGCCTCTTGAGAAATCTGTATTCAGGTCAGGAAGCAACAGTTAGAACTGGACATGGAATAACAGACTGGTTCCAAATAGGGAAAGGAGTATGTCAAGGCTGTACATTGTCACCCCGCTTATTTAACTTATATGAAGAGTACATCATGAGAAATGCTGGGTTGAATGAAGCACAAGCTGGAATCAAGATTGCCAGGAGAAATATCAGTAACCTCAGATATGCAGATGACACCACCTTCATGGCAGAAAGCAAAGAAGAAATAAACAGCCTCTTGATGAAAGTGAAAGAGGAGAGTGAAAAAGTTGGCTTAAACTCAACATTCAGAAAAGTAAGATCATAGCATCCATTCCCATCACTTCATGGGAAATAGATGGGGAAACAGTGGAAACAGTGACAGACTTTATTTTGAGGGACTCCAAAATCACTGAAGATGGTGATTGCAGCCATGAAATTGAAGGATGCTTACTCCTCAGAAGCAAAGTTATGACCAACTTAGACAGCATATTAAAAAGTAGAGCTCTTACTTTGCCAACAAAGGTGTGTCTAGTCAAGGCTATGGTTTTTCCAGTTGTCATGTATGGATGTGAGAGTTGGACTATAAAGAAAGCTGAGCACCAAAGAATTAATGCTTTTGAACTGTGGTGTTGGAGAAGACTCTTGAGAGTCCCTTGGACTGCAAAGTGATCCAACCAGACCATTAAAGAAGATCAGTCCTGAGTGTTCATTGAAAGGACTGATGTTATAGCTGAAACTCCAATACTTTGGCCTCCTAATGTGAAGAAATGACTCATTGGAAAAGACCTTGATTCTGGGAAAGATTGAAGGCAGGAGGAAAAGGAGATGAGAGAGGATCAGATTGTTGGGTGGCATCACTGACTCAATGGACATGAGTTTGAGTAAACTCTGGGAGTTAGTGATAGACAGGGAGGCCTGGCTTGCTGCAGTCCATGGAGTTGTAAAGAGCCAGACATAACTAGCGACTGAACTGAACTGAATTCATTCCTTGGCAAAAGAAAGGTCCACTCTAAGTGTAAGGTATTGCACAGCAGGATGACCCTGTCAGTAAAGCCAGTCCTTTTAAAGATACATAAAGATGGGAAAAATATAACTTTATGAAAAAGAAAATATCTCTTACTTTTTAAATGTATTTAATTTTAAATCACTCTGTGGAATATTCTAGAATCTTTTTAAAAATAATAAAGATAGGTTTACTCCTATAAAGAAAAATAATCAAAATATTGTTTTGACTATAATCATAACAGCATTTATTTTGATACATTCAATTAAGTGCTGGATATCTTCATGTATTCTTTTGAAGCAAACCTAATTTAGACCATAATTGAAATTAAATTTATTTTTAATATAGACCCAGTAGCATATATCACTTTCCTAGAGTTGCTAACCAAACTGCTATAAACTATGTAACTTGAAAACAGAAATGCATTGAATCACAGTTCTGAACACTCAGAAATCTGAAATCAAACATGTCCTGACTTGCTCTTTCTGACCTGCAGGGCAAAATTCTTCCTATTATTTTTTCTGGTGGTTTGATAGCAGTCCTCAGCATCCTTTGGATTGCAGCTTAAGCACTTCAGTCTCTACTTCCATTTCACATGGTGCACTCTCTTTACATCCCTGTGTCTCTATTCCTCTTGTTTTATGGCTTACCCTAATGACCTCATCTTAACTTGATTACATTTGCAAAACCTTTATTTCAAAATAAGGTCACCTTCATGAGCACCAGTGATTAAGATTTTATCGTATCTGGTATCTGTTTAGGGATCACAATTCAACTCATACCATAGACAGTATATTTAATTTATTTCCCATTGTGAGTATAGGGTGATATGGTGACAACATTTAAATATTAGTCATTTCCTTCTTGAATATATCAGGATGTTTGATCATGCAGAAATGATTTGACTGTCAGAATAAGTATATATTTTGGATTTTGCTAGTAGTCTTATTTTTAAATTTTATCTTCCTAGTCTAATAGTTTTAGAAACAATCATATGGAATGCAGATTATGGAAACTACTGTTTCCTTCAAGCTATTACATAAAAGCACCAAACAATAACAGTTCATTTCACAAAATCAGCAAACCATTACTGACTGAAAAAAAAACCAGCTTAAAGAATGAGCTTGTACAACTCTGCATCAAGAAAGCCTGTTTGCCACCAAAAAATATTTGGGATAACTGAAAAATAACTTTTTAAAAAGATTGTGCTTATTAGTTATAGTACTAGCAAAGCCAGTCATTTTTTATTCTCTTGCTTTGGACTAATGGAAGTTTCACATCAAGTAGATTCAAAATCTCCTAAAAGTACTTAAATTTCATAAAGGAATAGAACTTCTTCGTCTCATGTCATTTTGAGAGATTAATCTATTATAAACTCAGGTTTTATTTGCAATGCTCACCACCTATTCTAATAGAAAAAAAAAGACATAGAGGTGAAGAGAGAAAAAGAAAGAAGAGATTGATTTCAAGCAATGCAATGAAGTATAAACTACAAAATGTCGTAGGTAGATAAACCTTTGAAAATAAATAAATTCTAGCAAAAGTAAAAGAAAAAATGAAACATACTAATTAGCTATGGATTTTGGACAACATTTTAAGTCCAAGACAGAATACATTTTTGTGTTCTGTGTACAGAAGCGAAAAGTGTAATAGCCCGCCTCACAGTACACAGAGATGGAAGGTCAGCATTACCTAAGTTGACACAACTAGATGAGGCTAGAGACCTGGATTTGATTAATTTTTTTTAAACTCTAAAGGTTAGTAATTTTACTTGAAAAAAATCTTACTTTAACCATTCTCCAGGGTTTAACTACAAAGTTTGATTTTAAGTCCCAGCTGTAGAAGAAACTAAGTCAAGGTAGACAGATGAAATGAGTTCTATCGTTCAGATTCTGATTTCATCTCTGCCTATGGGCCCAATGCAGCTAATGGAGTCCTTCAAAAAATTAATGGTTTATAAATGTGGGTAGGTGATTCCATCAGATTCTAAGTCTTGTATTTCCATTAATAAATTCAGAGAAGCCAGCATCGTTTGGAGGTGAAAGGTCAGCATACAGACATAATCAATAAATAATAAAAACAACTTAGAACATTTACTTAAAAAATAGGTCTGTACATTTAAATTAAATTGTAAATTCTTCTGCTATCATTTTTTATTAGAGTAATATAACTGAAATTAGTTCCACAAAACAAGAGGATTAAAATGTTAGGAGTTACAATGATAGTACTATAAATATATGTGAGCAAAAAAAGGGGGGGATATAAAATTTTTATCAGAAAACTAAGGGCAAAAGTTGGAAGCTCTGCTTTATGAATTGATGGCAAAAACTTGCAGCCTCACAACATGGAAGGAATTAAGCCCTCAGATCCTTTCCTCAGAGTAAAACTTGTCATTGCTTCTCAGAATCTTGTCCTCTTAGCTTTCATTCCTTGCACCACTATCCCTCAGTCCAAACAGAGATAGTGAAAATGTGTCAACTTTTGAGATCATTGGTTGCCGTGAAGTCAGATTTCCTAATAATTTTAAGGCAGAGAATAAATCAGCTTAAAAAGGTAAATAGCTAAACAAATGAATAAAAAACAGATTGCAGCTATCGCTTCTGTTTCACTGACAGTTCCCTACAAAATATCGATCCTCATACAGCAGAGGCAACCAAATTATCCCAAACTTTATCTACAGCTTGACTTAAAAAAAAAAAATGTTCAGCTATTTAATCAGACGTGTCAAAGTTTATATTTATTTGAAGCATTTTAGAAAACCTGCATTTATTGACTTATTTCTATTACAAGAAAGTTTAAATCCATGTTTAATTACACATTGGAGCGAAACATCAATTCAGGAAAGAATAATCACAATGACTATTAAAGCTACATTGAGCCTGAGACAAGAAACTTTTTATTCAGGTATGGATTAACCCTAAATTTTCATAACTGAATAAAATAGATTAATGAAATATTATAATAATACAGAACATAGAACACAGAACATCATTTTCTTTTTGAAAAGTGACAAGAGTTTTTTCTGCCTATTCAGCTAGTGGTAAATAGGTAAATATTCTGATAAATACTGTATCTTAATCAATTCTAAGATTCTACCAATCATGTGGTATATTATAAACGTTGATTAGTACCTTTTACATAGAAAGTTGCACCAGTGCACACAGCAATTTATAATGAAGCTTGATTGGAGAAATATTAAAATGAGAAAAAAAGAAATTTTCACAAGAAAAGAAATATCATGTGACTTTTTAGAATCCACTTCTTTATTTTTTATTTATTAAAGTGGAAACACTTTGTACTGGGATGGTATAGTCATCTTGTGGTATAGCATTCCATCCATCAACACAGGAAAAACAAATGAAATCAGAGATTATGTCTTTCAAAAAAATGAAAGGAAAAGCCATGCAAATGCTGTGCCATAAATTTGTTGAGAGTACATAAATGTAAAAGCAAAAAAACCCCTCTGTTCTGAGAAACACATCACTCATTCAATACAATGTATCCTAAGTTATGCTAATTTGTATTTCAGAATAAACACCATATACTGACTGAAACTTTTTACACTCTAAAAGATAAGAAAACGTTTTCTAAGTTGATAACGTAAACAAGGAAATCATTTATCCCACTTAAGAGTGAAGGCCAGCAAATTTTTCAAAGTTTGGCAACAGTATTGTTAAAAAATAAATGAGCTCATGATAAATTTTATGTTAAAAAGTACTGACTAGACGGCCTGAGATGCAAAGGCCAGCTAACCATGACCTGTTTCCTTCCTTAATGCTTTGAGATGGTCAGAATTTTCAGTTTGTGAAGCCTCTAGTCTGGGTGAGTTAATGAGGATCTCACATCGAGCTACTGCTTGGTAAAATGTAAAGGGCTGAGAAGTGGAATGAAAAATATGTCTCTCAGGGCTCCCCCTTGCTCTTGCCAGATTAGATCAGTTGATTCTCCCTTAGTCCCTTGGGGTTTCCCTTGTGGCTCAGCTGGTAAAGAATCTGCCTGCAATGCAGGAGTCCTGGGTTCGATCCATGGGTAGGAAGATCCCCTGGAGAAGGGAAAGGCTACCCGCTCCAGTATTCTGACCTAGAGAATTCCATGGACTACAGTCCATGGGATCGCAGAGTCAGACGTGACTGAGCAACTTTCATACTTTCACTCTTACTCCCTGAGTCCCAGTAACACAAGCAAATATTTCATTTAGATCACCTGGCCCACTGTTTTGAATTGATTTAATCAATATTAGAGCTCTTTTTAGACTATAAATTTCTCTATGTTAGGATTATATTTAGCATAACTTTTATATCCTAAAGGCTAACGATTGCCTAGAATATTGCAAATACCTAAGTGTTGAAATGACTTAAATAAGTGTTATTTTGAATTATTTATGAACGTATCCCTCCAGATAAGTTTTGGGTGAATTTTGGAAAAAAAAAACAAAAACAGATGACTTTCGTTTGAGGTTCATGTCAGTTTTGTAGTCACTAAGTCGTGGCCCCATGGACTGCATGCAGCATGTCAGCCTTCCCTGTCCTTCACTCCAGAGTTTGCTCAAACCCATGTCTATTGAACAGGTGATCCCATCCAACCGTCTTATTCTGTCACTCCCTTTTCCTCCTGCTCTCAATCTTTCCCAGCACAAGGATCTTTACAAATGAGTCAGCTATTCACTTCAAATAGCCAAAGTGTTGGAGATTCAGCTTCAGCATCAGTCCTTCCACTGAATATTCAGGGTTGATTTCCTTTAGAATTGAATAGTTTGATATCTTTGTTCTACAAAGAATTCTCAAGAGCCTTATCCAACACCACAATTCAAAAACATCAATTTTTCAGCTCTCAGCCTTCTTTATGGTCCACCACTTATATCCGTACATGACTACTGGAAAAACCATAGCTTTGACTACATCAGCCTTTGCTGACAAAGTGATATCTCTGCTTTTCAACATTCTGTCTAGGTTTGTTACAGCTTTTCTTCCAAGGAGCAAGTGTCTTTTAATTTCATGGCTTCAGTCACTATCTGCACTGATTTCAGAACCCAAGAAAATAAAATCTGTCACTGTTTCCACACTTTCCCCATCTGTTTGCCATGAAGTGATGGAATCGAATGCCATGACCTTTGTTTTTTGAATGTTGAGTTTTAAGCCAGCTTTTTTACTCTCCTCTTTCAACTTCAGCAAGAGGCTCTTTAATTCCTCTTCACTTTCTGTCATTATAGTGGTATCATCTTTACTGGCTTTAAGGTAAATCGAAATTATGAAATAAAATTAACAAACAGTAATATTTTTAAAGATCAGGTCTTTTTCTGTGTTTGGAAGAATGCATTCAATTTTATATTATTAAGACAAGATAAATGTTTTAAAATAACATAAAAGTTTGATCTACTTGTGTCTTTCTTATGCAGAAGCAGGTAATAGCTCTATTCAGTCCTAGACATGGAGGGGAGGTGAGTTTTTCTGCATCCTTCCTCTGTATTCCTCTACCTGACATTTCCAACTTTGCCTAGAGGGACCTCAAATATCATTTATTTCAGGACTTTACTAAGATCTCAGTGTTCTGGATGGAGACAGTATAATCTCCTAGTCAACTTGATAGTGTTATGCAGTGCACATTTATTTTATACTCATTTATTTATGAAATGAAAATACAGCTGAATTTTCATAGGAATTCAGAAAGGGAGAAAGAGGGAACAATTGCTCCATGGCAATTTATATTAAATAAAACCATAAATGCACACTGATGTTTTTCAATAACAGCATGTTGACAAGCTGATTATATATGGAATTTGAGGATGTGCAGTAGTTCTGTCACTTCTTGGATAAAACAATCGCTCCAAATCTGTGCTTATAGTAAAAGAACAACTCTTCTCAGTCATTCGCAACTCATTTCTAAAATTCACACTCTATAGATGTAGACAGGGTTTGATCAATTTCTGGTCAACTGATATAAATTGCCATCTTCAATTTCATTATTTTAAGAGACAGTGCTGAGTTTCTGAAATATATGTATTTTGAAAACCTCAGGACCATGTCTTGATGGTCAGGAGCAGACAACTAGTTTCTGCTATAATGTACTTTCCAATAGAATGCAGTATGTTTTCCTTCCATGATAGGTAATTTTGATGACTTTCAGTGTGAAGCTCCTGTCACTTCTTAACTAACAACAAAGGAAAAGAATAGAAAAAAAAATGCACAGGAAATAAAATGCCGTTTCACACTGGGTGCTTTGTAAATGTGAGCCAACTCTCACAAATCCTTTAGGCATCAGTAGAAATGGAACTGAGCCAGAAGAGAAGAAAACATATCCAAACAGAGAAAGTTTGCTGAGCAAATTGAAATTCACACCTGAAACAGAAAACTTTGAGTTAAACCTACTCTAAAGGGTAGGTTTACATTACTTTATTATTTTTTTATTAATTTTAATTTTACTTTACTCATTTTTTTCTAAAATGAAAATTTATTAAATTTATTAAATATTGATTTTTTGTTACATATTCTTTGCATAATTTCAGTTTCTTCTTCCACTTAATCCTTTGACATAGTAATTATCACACAGTTAAATGAGAATAAAAAAATAATGCCAAATATTTGAACAATTTCCTCTGAGTTTGCACACAGAAAAGTAAAATATACTCTTCTGTATAATTACAGCTCAATATGACAAGTATAATCTGACCTTATTTTCCCAAAGCAAAATCTTTTGTGTTATTGCATAATATGTTTAATGAAAAACAGTTTTGGCATAATTTAGAAAACTTTTACACTGAATGCTATGTGATTTCATTACTTGAGCAATGAGTATCAAGCTCATGAATATGAAAGTATTTTGTAATCTGAAAGTAAGATTTTATATAGGAGGAAAGATTAAATTTTATCAAAAGGGTAGGTAGAATTAATAATACATTCAATATTATTTGTCCCTTCAGACTCAATGTGAAGTATAAATATAGTTCTCTTCATTTCTAAATTTGATTGACACTGTTATTTACTAACATTGGGGAAATATTTTTTGAGGTGGACCTTTACTGGCAAAACTCAACACACTCTATATATCTTTATATCTCTCTCTGTTATATTTTGTTCTTCATGACCAATTAAGTGTAGTATAATTAGTAACCATTTGGATTTTCACTTCTTGTCTCACTGAAAGCCAGCTATAACATAGTGATTTTAGACTTTGCATTTTGAAACCAAATCTTTCCAGGCTACATACTGACTAGCAATGTATGAAAATTACCATTTCTTCACATCCTCACAATATTTGTTTCTGTTGAAATTTCTAATTTTTTTTAGTACCGGTGAGTTTGCCTTCAAAGTTACTTCCTCAGATTTCCTTTTTATACCCTTTGTCCATTTTCTATTATTTTCTTCCTGTTTTCTGTTTCATTTACTATTGTTTCTGTTCAGTTGTTAAGTCATATTTTACTTTTGGTGATGCCTTGGACTGCAGGATCTTCTTTCCTCCAGTATCTCCTGAAGTTTGCTCAAATTCATGCCCGTTGAGTCAGTGATGCAATTCAACCATCTCATCCTCAGTTGCCCTCTTCTCCTTTTACCATCAATCTTTCCCAGCATCAGGGTCTTTTCCAATGAATTGGCTCTTTGCATCAGGTGGCCAAAGGACTGAAGCTTCAGCTTAAACCTCAGTCCTTCCAATGAATATTCAGGGTTGATTTCCATTAGGATTGACTGCTTTGATATACTTGCAAACCATGGACTCTCAAGAGTCTTCTCCAGCACCACAATTCAAAAGCTTCAGCTTTTCAGTGCTCAGCCTACTTTATGATCCAGCTCTCACATCTGTACATGACTACTGGAAAAATCATAGCTTTGACAAGTCAGACATTTGTCGGCAAAGTAATGTCTCTGCTTTTTAACATGCTATCTAAGTTTGTCATAGCTTTCCTTCTAAGGAGCAAAAGTCTTTTAATTTCATGGCTGCAGTTACCATCCACAGTGATTTTGGTACCCAAAAAAATAAAATCTGTCACTCTTTCCTCTATTTCCCCTTCTGTTTGTCATGAAGTGATGTGACTGGATGCCATGATCTTTTGTCTTTAATGTTGAGTTTCAAGCCAGCTTTTTCACTCTCTTCTTTCACCCTCATCAAGAGACTCTTTAGTTCCTCTTTGCTGTTTACCATTAGAGTAATATCATCTGTGTATCTGAGATTTTTTGTATTTCTCCCAGCCATCTTGATTCCTGTTTATGATTCCCCCAACCTGGCATTTCACATAATGTACTCTGCATATAAGTTAAATAAGCAGGGTGACAATATACAGCCTTATTGTATTCTTTTCCCAATTTGGAACCAGTTGTTCCATGTCTGGTTCTAATTGTTGCTTCTTGATATGCCTATGGGTTTCTCAGGAGGCAGGTAATTGGTCAGGTATTCCTATCTCTTTAAGAATTTCCCACGGTTTCTTGTTATTCGTACAATCAAAGGCTTTAGCATAGTCAATGAAGTAGAAGTAGATGTCTTTCTGGAACACCCTTGCTTTCTACATGATCCAGTGAATGTTAACAACTTGAACTCTGGTTCTTCTGCCTCTTTGAAGCCCAGCTTGTACATCTGGAAGTTTTCAGTTCACATAGTGCTGAAGCCTCGCTCGAAGAATTTTGAGAATAACCCTACTAGCATGTTAATTGAATGCAATTGCATGGTAATTTGAGCATTCTTTGGCATTGCCCTTCTTTGGGATTGGAATAAAAATTGATGTTTTTCAGTCCTGTGGCTAATGCTGAGTTTTCCAATTTTGCTAACATATTGAGTGCAACACTTTAACTGCATCATCTTTTACTAGGATTTTAAATAGCTCAGATGGAATCCATCACTTCCAGTCACATTGTTTCTAGTAACACTTTCTAAAGTCCACTTCACACATCAGGTGTCCAGTTCTAGGTGACCCACCATTTTGTGATTATTCAGATCATTAAGATTTTTCTTATATAATGCTTCTGTGTATTCATGCCACATCTTCTTAATCTCTTCATTTATTAGAGATAGTCCAATGTTTTAGACAAAGGTTAGGGCAAAGGTTAACTGAATTCTGCCAAGAGAATGCACTAGTCATAGCAAATACCCTTTTTCAACAACACAAGTGACAAATTTACACATAGACATAACCAAATCACATAATCCAAAGTCACTGCAGATGGTGACTGCAGCCATTAAATTAAAAGGCACTTACTCCTTGGAAGGAAAGTTATGACCAACCTAGACAGCATATTAAAAAGCAGAGACATTACTTGGTCAACAAAGGTCCATCTAGCCAAGGCTATGGTTTTTCCAGTAGTCATGTATCAATATGAGAGCTGGAATATAAAGAAAGCTGAGCACAGAAGAATTGATGCTTTTGAACTGTGTAACTGGAGAAGACTCTTGAGAGTCCCTTGAACAGCAAGAAGATCCAACCAGTCCATCCTAAAGAAGATCAGCCCTGAGTGTTCTTGGGAAGGACTGGTGTTGAAGCTGAAACTCCAATACTCTGGCCACCTGATGCGAAGAGCTGACTGATTGGAAAATACCCTGATGCTGGGAAAGACTGAAGGCAGGAGAAGGGGATAACAGGATGAGATGGTTGGATGGCACCACTGACTCAATGGACATGATTTTGGGTAAACTCTGGGAGTTGGTGACAGACAGGGAGGCCTGGTGTGCTGCAGTTCATGGTGTCATAAAGAGTTAGACATGACTGAGCAACTGAGGTGAACTAATAACCAAATGGTCAATACTGAAATGAAATTGATTACATTCTTTGCAGCTAGAGATGGAGAAGCTGTATACAGTCAGCAAAAACAAGACTGGAGCCGACAGTGGCTCAGATCATCAGTTTCTCACAGCAAATGTCAAGTTAAACTAAAAAACAAACAAACAAACAAACAAAAACTGGGAAAAGCACTAGGCCAGCCAAGTGTGACTTAAATCAAAGTCCATATAAATTTTCAGTAGAGGTAATAAATAGATTCAAAGGACTAACTCTAGTTAATGGTGTACTTGAAGAACTATGGACAAAAGTCCATAATATTGTATAGGAGGCATGAATAAAGCCATCCCAAAGAAGAAGAAAACGAGAAGGCAGAGTGGTTATCTGAAGAGGCTTTACAAATAATAGAAGAATTAAGGGAAGTGAAAAGCAAGGGAACTAAGGAAAGGTACATCCAATTAAATGCAGAATTCCAAAGAACAGCTAGAAGCAACAGGAAGGCTTTCTTCAATGAACAGTGCTTAATAATAGAAGAAAACAACAAAAAGGGAAAGACTAGAAAATCTCTTCAGGCAAACTGCAAACATCAAGGGAGCATTCCTCCCAAAGATGGGCACAAGAAAGGATAAAAATGGTAGAGACCTAGCAGACACTGAAGAGATCAAGAAGAGATGGAAAGAATACACAGGAATTGTATAAAAACAATCTTAAAGAATCAGGTTACTATGATAGTGTGGTTAGTCACCCAAGGCCAGACATTCTGGAATGCGAAGTCAGGTCAGCCTTGAGAAACACTGCTGTTGATAAAGCTAGTGAATGGGATGAAATTCCAGCAGAACTATTCAGATCCCTAAAGGATGATGCCATCAAGGTTTTGCATTCATTATGTCAGCAAATCTGGAAGACCCAGCAGTGGCCACAGGACTGGAAAAAGTCAATCCTCATCGCAGTTCCCAAGAAGGGTAGTACCAAAGAATGTGCTAACCCTCAGACAATTGCACTCATCTCTCATGCTAGTAAGCCCATGCTTAAAATCTTGCACGCCAGGCTTCACCATTATACAAACCAAGAACTTCCAGATGTTGAAGCTGAGTTTAGAAAAGGAAGAGGAATTAGACTTTACATTGCCAACATTTCCTGGATTATAGAGAAAGCAAGGGAATATCAGAAAAACATCTACCTGTGTTCCATTGACTACACTAAAGCCTTTGACTGTGTAGATCATAACTGTAGAATGCTTTTAGAGAGATGGGAAGACCGCACCGTCTTATCTGTCTCCTGAGAAACCTGTATGCGGGTCAAGCAGCAACAGTTAGAACCCAGTATGGAACAACTGATTGGTTCAAGATTGAGAAGGGAGTGAGACAGGGCTGTCTGCTGTCACCCTGTTTGTTTAACTGATACACTGAGCACATCATGAGAAATCCTGGGGTAGATGAGTTGCAAGCCAGAATAAAGATAAGCAGGAGAAAAGTCAGCAACCTCAGATATGTGGATGATACCACTCTAACAGCAGAAAGTGAAGAGGAACTAAGGAGCCTCTTGATGAGAGTGAAAGAGGAGAGTGAAAGAGCCAGCTTAAGACTAAACTTTGAAAGCACTAAGCCCATGGCATCTGGCCACATTACTACATGGCAAATAGAAGGGAAAAGGTGGGAACCAATGACAGATTTCCTTTTCTTGGTCTCCAAAATCACTGAGGACATGACTGCAGGAAAGCAATGACAAACCAAGACAACATGTTGGAAAGCAGAGACCATTACTCTGCTGATAAAAGGTCTGTATAGTCAAGGCTGTGATCTTCCCCATGGTTACTTACGGTTGTGAGAGCTGGACCTTAAAGAAGGCAGAATGCCAAAGAATTGGTGCCTTCCAATTGTGGTGTTGGAGAAGACTCCTGAAAGTCCCTTGGACAGCAAGGAGATCAAACCAGTCAATTTTTTTATTAATTTATTTTAGTTGGAGTCTAATTACTTTTCAATATCATAGTGGTAGGAGATCAACCCTGAATAGTCACTGAAAGGACTGATGCTAAGGCTGAAGCTCCAGTATTTTGATCATCTGATACATGCAGACAATTCACTGCAAAAAGTCTCTGATGCTGAGAAAGATTGAGGGCAGTAGAAGAGGGCATCAGAGGATGAGATGGCTGAGTGGCATCACTGATGCAATGAACATGAACTGGGGCAAACTCCGGGAGATTGTGAGGGACAGGGAAGCCTGGTGTGCTTTAGTCCATGGGGTTGCAAAGAGTGGACATTACTTAACAACTGAAGAGTAATAACAATGTTTTAGGTGTTAAACTGGTAAGACCAGTTTTGTGTTGCAAATGTGTCTTCATGTAATTTTGTCCATCAGTGAATAGAAATCAATGTTTTATATAGTTATCCCATCTTTCTTTGTCTTTAACGTTTTTCAATCATTTGGACTCTATAGAACTTTCTCCAAACCATGACCATAAATATGCTGCCCTACATTCTCTTCTAGTACTTGTATTATACATTTATGTATTTATGCATGTGTGTATCTATTTATCTATCACTTACATGATTTATCTATCTTTCTTTTATATTTTTCTCCACAAAGTGAAGCATTGTTTTCTAGTATCCTTTACTTTAAAATTAATTATTCTCCACTGAATTTTGGTGCTACATTTATCATGGATCAAGTTCTCATATTTATGTGGCCTCCCTCTGCTGTTTCATTATTCTGCATTAGTAACACAATATTTATATTCATATGACTTTATAATATGTCTAGATAGGATGAGGAATTCCAAATTCTTCTCAAAGTTGAATTAGATTTTCCTAAATCTCCTAAGCTCTTAAATTGAAAAACATGATCAAGGGAACCACATACTCACAAATCTCATCAGGATCAATTCTGTCTTTTAAAAATAGACCCTTCTCTGGCTTCTGAGTGGTGTTCTATAGAAATCTCATCAGTCCTCCACACACAGATAGTATTATCAGACAGGGATTTAGAAAGTGTTCACACTCAGGCTTTGGGTCCTAATCCTTCTGCAACTAAATTGATTCCACAATTTTCCCCTTAAGTAATATTCATAGATTCAAATGTAGTTTAAATAAAACATCAATAGGTAGATAGAATAAAATTCTAGATAAAATTCATTTTAAATAGTTTCTTTTGATAAAGGCTGGTATATATTCAATATATATATATATGTACATTTTTATATGTATATACATATTTCATATCAACTTTGAAATTATAATATTATTGTGCATCAGAAATTTAACTATATACACCCTTGCTTACCGTTTTTAACAGGAATAAACTCCAGGACACAATCATCACAATTGTTAAATATTCACAAGGTAATGTCATAACTCTTACATTTTGATAACTCAGAGCTTTTGTGAGGTATTCAAAAGCCCAGGTCACCTTGTCAATGGTGAAAATATAGAGTATTACTTTGCCTCCCTATGGATATCTTTTCTATTCATTTCATTGAGGTTATATCTTCTGTCAAGTTTTTCACTGTAGATTTAACCTTTCTTTTTTCACTTGGGAAATATTTTCTGGAGAAAATGGAAATGTACAATTTCATTTTTTGTTCATCTGGCTTCTTTACAAGAAAATATTTTAATCCTTGACTGTTACAATTTTGTAAAATGGTACAGAATAAAAGTTATCAGAATTATCTATCTAATTTGAGTTTCTGTCTAATTTGGAAATTGAGTTTTAAAAGGATATTAAAATTAGGAGAAAAAGGTAAAATATATATCTAGTATTTTAATATATTTTAAATAATTTTTAATATTTTAATAAAATTATTTATAATCATTTTTCATGGAACTGTAGTACATTTAGGATGAAATTAAGGGATAGATAAGCAGGATGAAACCATGGATAGCAAATAGTTAAGGAATTTTGTACAAGGTTGTTATTATAGGATCATATTTTGTTTTTAAAGGATCATTCTAACAATGTGGTGAGTTTGTTCAAAGTGAGCAAGATCAATTGAGCTCTTTTGAAATGATTGAAGTAAGAGATTCTGTCTCAGGTGTTGCTGCAGTAGAAATGAGACTGACAAGTGGACAAAGATATCTAGGAAGAGTCTTTGATAGTACTTATGGTTGATTTAGTGTTGGGGGGGATGAATGGGAAAGGAGTACAAACAAATGATGGAAGATTTGCAAGTTTGTGGCTTAAGCAGCAAAATGCTTTGGAGTTTCATGTAAGATAAGGAAGATGGAAAGCAGTATATTTAGGAGTTAAGATGATGTACTCAGTTTCTGACTCTTTGGCTTTATCTGAACACTACTCATGTGAGGTAGCCTATAAGGAGCTGGAAATATGAGCCAGAAAGTAAGTCGAGCACAAAGCTAGAAATATTCAGGAAGTAAAATCACCATTTTTCCTTACCTGGAGTTCTGCGAAAACCTTCTCTATGATCTAACATTTGTCTAGATCTCTTTTGTTGTCTCATACCTTCTTTCTTTCTTGAGGGTCAAAGACTACTCCAGGTGTTTTTGTTTGTTTGTTTGCCTAAGAACGTACTCAGTGTTTATAGACCTCAGGGTTTTTGCCCTAGCTGCTCCTTCAGTATAGATCTGCCTCACAGAAGACAATTTCTGCCCCTCTTCCTATGCCTTTCATCACCTATATTTACTTTGTTTACTCATATCACTAGCAATTAGAGAAGTATCTGGACTCAATATACATTTGTTGAATGAAATAATCTACATCTGGATGTAGGAACAGACAAGATTAACCAGGGAATGTTGTCAGAGGAAAGAAGTGGGTTCCTTGTAGAACCATCAATAATACGATCTATTGGTAGATAGGCAGAAGAAAAGTCTCTGAAAGATTGGAAAGAGGAAGCCTAAACTGGAGGAGAAAACCCATAAATAGGAAAAAAATCTAAGTTGAAATGTGAATATATATTAACCTCATAAAAGTTTATTGTATGAAAGGAAATGATAGATAAAAATGTGGTATCTGGGAAGAGGTGTCTCTGTGTTTGCTTTTTTGTTTTATTTCTTTTTGTTTGTATTAAACACTGTACAATCTAGAGTTTATTAAAATCCTGCCCAGGATGAACTGGTTGAATAGGGGGGAGATAACGATTCTAAGTCCAGTTATAAAAATTGACCTTAGTCTTGAGAAAATACAATTATATCTTCTACTGTAATAAAGAAGGAAATGAAAAGAATGTGAGCAGATGCAGGTAAATTTGCAATCTTGGAAGCAGCAAGTTAAGGGACTTCTTACAAATGAGCATTGGTTATCTATAAAACAGGCTTTCCCTGGTAGATCAGTTGGTAAAGAATCCGCGGGCAGAGCGAGACCCAGGTTCAGTCCCTGGGTCAGAAATATCCCTGGAGAAGGAATTGGCAAACCACTCCAGTATTCTTGCCTGGGAAATCCCGACAGAGAAGCTTGGCAGGCTACAGTCCATGGGATCACAAAAGCCAAACATTATTTAGCAACTAAACCACTGATCTATAAAATGATAATCACTGTGTTCAGATTGATATTAAAGGTGAAAGAATCCTAACCTTTCGAAAAGTGAGTAATAGAAAGTATTAACTCTTGTTCCCAACACATAGTTAACTATAAATCAAAGATAATGAAACTTTACTAAATATTTCCCACTGCCTTATAAAGACCATCACAGTGTCCCCCGAAGCCACTTTTTGCACTCAAGATATTATATCTATCTTTTGGGGTTGGAGAGGGCCTTCTGGTTCTGCTTTCAGTCCCATACTGGACCTGTTCCTTAGCTTCCCTAACCCAACAGAAATATCATAAGTAAAAATTTGAGAATTCGTCATCTTGCCTAATATGGCAAAGAAAAGAAAGAGTTAAAACACCTTTGATTCTGGAAATTGATTAACATGATGGTATGAGGTGTGTCCATCACACAAAGAAAAAAAAAACAGATTGGAAAGCAGTGTAGTAGGATAAAATTAAAAATACCTTTTGCTCCTTTGGTTTTGTTTTTCAGAATATTTAAGCTCTGTGAATATTTGCAGGCAGGGGAAAAGGAGTGTGGTTGAAGAGTCAGGGTGTGCTAGACAGGAAAAGAATAAATTTGGAAGTAAATTTCTGGAATGAGAAATGCTAAAAACAAGAATTTAGGAAGAAAAAGCAGTTTTAATGAGTGTGAAGAACACTTTTTCCCCTTGTGATAAAGGGGAAAAGATAGGAAAGTAGAAATAAGCTTCATGAGATTTGAATTAGAGAAAGCGAGAGAAGGCTTAGAATAGGAGACCCAAAGAAAATATAATTAGAGTAGGGATTTGACTTGATATTGGTTAACTAAATAAAAAAGCTTCCAGAAGAGTCTCAGACACAGTTGAGCTGTATAGTAATTATTTTTTATTTATTCTTATTTTGTAGTTTCTTTAATACCACATGCCAAGTACACATCTAGGCCCTGAAGCGTTTGTCTTGGTCTCTATCTACCCAGGTAGAGTTAACACTAACTGGTGGGAAAGGCTGTTACCAAGCATTAGGGCCAAAGAATTGAAGAAGAAAAGTGACATGGTACTGTAGAGTGGATTGCTTACCCTTTTTTTGCACTGAACTACAAATAATGGACAGTGACTCAGTTGTTAAAAACCTGGTTTAGAGAATAAAACTGTTTTTCAAATTCGAACAAACAAACAATAAAAAACAACAAAGAAATGGGGAATAGGTAATGCCACAGGATCCAAATTCAAAATTCTCAATGGAAAAAGGGAATAAAGATTGCTCAATTCCCAAAGAAAGTTCAAGTTCTGAGTTCTAGAGTTTCTATAACTGCAATGAACATTCTAAAGAATGGTGATAAAGATGAAAGGCACAATACTTTTTTTAAAAAAACAGCTCATTATCCCCTAATAATCAAAGGATATTAAATATTAAGTTAGTGATATCTATTTTTTTCCAGCATCCAACTGCTCCCTTCACTCCCCACACACATGAACAATCCATTCAAATCCATGAGCACTGAAGTAATCACATTTCTAAGTAAAATCATTTTCATTCCTTACCTCAAACTAAACATTCAAATAATAAGACCTTAACAGTTTACCATAAAAATCTTGTTTATTCAGAGTTGCACTAATGTTTAAAACATTTTCAAACATGCTTTTCTCCCTGAGTCATTTGTGTGTGTCTCTAACTGTCCAACTAATTTTCTCATCTTTTCCTTTGTGTTAAATTACACACCAATTAGCTTTCATTAATTGTTTGGATATTAGCCCAAACTCTTTATAACCATTAATAAATTACTAGTTATGATCTAAAAGTCCAAAAGTCTCCGGTTAAAATAGCAAACAGTCATTTATTTTACCTTTCTGTCTCCCTAGTAATAATAGATAACTCACAGCAGTTTTTTTTTTTTTTTTCTTCTGTCAGGAAAGCTGCACCTACATGATTAAAATCACACTCCAAGCTCTGTTATCAATTATACCAATTAAGGTCAAATAGAATGGAACAGTAGTCTTTGGGGAAAACAGTATGAGCAATATAAACTGTTATTAATTTAAAGGCATCATAGGTACTGATGACAGCTTCTTCTGAAATTGTCATTAATTATATCTAGACAGTAACCTATAACCACATGTCCAAAATCCACATGTCATTGCGTATTCTTTGAGTTGTGGGGAAAATTAGGACCCAGATAAATTCAGTATTTTCCAAAATGACTAGCTCACTCTCCTGATGTCTTTGCTGAAACAGGAGTAGTAGGGTTACTTTTTTGTTTTTGTTTTTTTAATAATAGACACATAATTAGTATGAATGTTGCTGTCTTTCCAAAAAGAAAAAGAAAAATTACCAAAATTCAGCCTCTTTGAATTAAATTAAAATAATTTTTGCATGTATATATCCTATAAAATATTTTATATTTATATTGTTATATTTGCTTACCTAAAATATACTATATATTTTTTATTGAAAATGATATTTTAATTTCATTATAACATGAATTATTTTTGTTAAAAAGTGTGTCTGTACTCAGGGTCATTAATGCTAACTTATGCAACAGCAGCAAAACAACAACAATCATCCAAAAGTTCTAACAGTTTAATGCAATTAAAGTTTATCTGTTGCTCATCCCCTTCTGTGTGGTTTGCCTGTAAACAGATTCCCACCATCTTTTAATGCCTCCATCTTTGTCTTAAGGAGCTTCCCTGGTGGCTCGGACGGTAAAGCGTCTGCCTACAATTTAGGAGACCCGGGTTCAATCCTTGGGTCAGGAAGATCTCCTGGAGAAGAAAATAGCAACCCACTCCAGTATTCTTTTCTGGAAAATCCCATGGATGTTGGAACCTCGTAGGCTACAGTCCATGGGGTCACAAAGAGTCGGACTCACTGAGTGACTTTACTTTCACTTTCTTTGTCTTAAAGAAGTGAGGAAGTGTGGAGGACCAAGTGGGAGATTTAATGGACCAAACTTAGTCATAAATTCCAAACTGATTGAAATGCAGACTAAACAAAGTAACTCTGCATCCAAGATACAATAGAATAGTTTGATAATTCTCTAGCAGTATGTTGCTTGACAGTCTAAACTGCTGCTGCTGCTAAGTCCCTTCAGTCGTGTCCAACTCTGTGGCAGGAATCCTGGAGTGGGTTGGCATCTCCTTCCCTGGACAGTCTGCATTTCTGATCACCAAATATTCCTTTCACACTATCTTCCATATTCTCAACTTTCTCAAATGAATAATCCCAAATCTCACCTGGTCACAGCATCTAGTTTATATTTTGGGATGTTTGAATGATGACAGATATTTTCATCAGATTCATGTATGAACCAAAAATGTGGTTCTGAAATCTGAAAGCTAGAAAATCATGCTTTCTGCCCCTCATCTTCCATGTACATCTATCAACAGACAGGCAAATTTCTCAACAACTCTCATTTGGAAAATGAAGGAAAAGAAGATACACAAAAGTAACTGACCTATGGTGTTTATGGAATATAACTAGGCAGATATTGTAAAGTCCCATTTTTTGGTGACTTAGGCACCATTATATTCCCTCAGAAGAACTCCTGTGTTAAGATCAAAATCCCTGAAGGTTGTTTCATCTTATCCTTTGTGGTCATACCTGAAGTAGCTATCGAAGAGTATGTCTTTCTTGGCTGCATATAACATACAGAACCCACCTCGTGCTCAAGGAAATATAGATATTTAAAATTCGTTTCAAGGATTGCAGAGTCAAAGACTTTTTAACATGGACTTGTGGTTGTTTAGCCATATGATTATTTTAAAAACTTGCAAACTATTCGCTTCCAGTCAATTTCAAGCACACGAAGCAAGAACTGCCAGACTTTGTTCCCAAACACCTTTTATTTCTTTGGTATCTTGCTTATCATTGCTCTCTCCATCTCAACTTAAAGTCTGATAATCTTGAACCTGTCAAGCTTGAATTGTCAGAACATGTCCTTCATTTGATCTTTGGCACAAATCTGAGTCACTCTGTGCAGCTGAGAAATCTCACTGGGTTTCAGTTCTTCAAAGTCTTTTACATACCATCTCTTCTTTCTCTAAACTTTTCTTTTCACTTTCAATTCTACTTCAAATTTGCCAATTATTTTCTCAGCTTATATCTTTCTTATAATACTTTGCTAAAACCATCCATAATGATACATACATACCACTAATATCTATTATCCAAACATCTCTAAAACTACAAGCTCAGAAAGCTTTGGACTGTCTTCTAAACTATTATAGGTGACAGCTTTTAAATGCCTTTTCACTGTAATCACCAATTAGCCAACTTGCCTTATTCTGCTATTGAATAAAAATGCCCACTCCTAAGCCAGTGTCACATACTCTAATTTTTGTTTATCAGCATCTCACTTGAAGGTACTGTTTTTTTGTATTACTCATTGTAATTAGTACTATCTGCTATAATAAGTAATCTCAGTTCCTTTGTGCTATTCCCTCATCCAGGGCCACTGTGAATGTTCCTGATTGTACAGCTTTCCTAAGAAGTTTTTATACAAAAAGTGATTTAGAAATTCAGCATCCTTGAATCTAGAAATCTCATTATATTTAAGCATATCCTGAAATGACTCCTCTTAAGGGGAATAAAAGAGAGAAATTGTGCCTGGAAGTTCACTTGTTATTTTCCAGTCATGTGTTTTCAATATGAATGCAGAGAAGGCTATGAAATATAGGTTAGGCATGAACCCAGGGGGTTCATATTGTTGTGCATATCAACAACCTCATATATTCAAATAACACCATGCTAATCGCAGAAAGCAAAGAGGAACTAAAGAACCACTTGATGAGGGTGAAAGAGGAGAGTGAAAAAACTGGCTTGAAACTCAACATTCAGAAGATTAAGATCATGGCATCCGGTCCCATCAGTTCATGGCAAACAGATAGAGAAAAAGTGGAAAAAGTGACAGACTATTTTCTTGGGCTCCAAAATCACTGCAGATGGTAATGGCAGCCATGAAATTCAAAGACGCTTTCTCCTTGGAAGAAAAACTATGACAAACTTAGACAGATATTAAAAAGCAAAGACATCACTTTGCCAACAAAGGTCTATCTAATTATGCTATGGTTTTCCAGTAATGAAGTATGGATGTAAGAGTTGGAACATAAAGAGAGCTGAGTGCCCAAAAATTGATACCTTCAAATTATGGTGCTGGAGAAGACTCTTGAGAGACCCTTGGACAGCAAGAAGATCAAACCAGTCAATCCTAAAGAAAATGAACTTGAATATTCATTGGAAGGACTGATGATGAGGCTGAAGCTCCAATACTTTGGCCACCTGAAGCAAAGAGCCAACTCACTGCAAAGGACCCTAATGCTGGGAACAATCTAGGGCAGAAGAAGGGGATGACAGAGGATAAGATGGTTGGATGGCATCACTGATTCAATGGACATGAGTTTGAGCAAACTCTGAGAGACAGTACGAAGGACAGGCAAGCAAGGTGTGCTGCAGTTCATGGGATCAGAAAGAGATGGGCACAATTTAACTGAATAGCAGCAATGAACCCAAGAAAACAAGTGACATCAGTGTCAAATATAAAAGATAATAAAACAAACTTTAATAATCCAATGGAAAATGTTCTTATTTCATTTTCTGTAATTTAACTTCCTTTGGAAAAAGTAACTTCCCACTTGGAAACTGTTGTCAAACTTCATAACTAGTCAATTTATAAAGTATTCATGCTTAATAAATATTCAGTTTACTGCCACATTTTAAAATGCAAATACTTGTTAGCATAAAGAATTTTGGCCTATTAGCTGTATTATTTTCTACATTCCAGTTTTGTTTCCCCAACAAGTACAAATATATGCCAATTTTGAAAACGCTTTCATCGAAAGCTTAATGTGGAAATAGTGCATGGCCACTTACTGCTAAAGATGGAGGTTTAATTAGGGCATCTCTAATGTTCTTTTTATTGCTAACATTTTATCAAATGTGACACCCTTGAATTTAAGCAGAAGTCATGCTAGACTAGCATTTTAATGTGTGTGGAACTTCACAGGCTCTCTCCAGCTCACTAAATAATCTAAATAATCAAGATCTGTTTTCTGATGACATTTTGAAAGAATAAAAAAATTGGTGGAGGAATTACAATGAAAAGGCTTTTAAGGTAATTTTTGTCCTGATTTGTAAACAGTATGCTCATTACCAAAAAAAAATATAATAATAAAAATAAGAATAAAAAATTAAACAAAATTTTTCAAAGAATATTTCACCCTCTAAACAGATAAGTTCTTTCTCTTTTATTGTTGCTTTTCTCTGTGTGTGTTTTATAATAAACATGATTTTCTAAATATATAGTTTTCCATTTCCATTAAGTCATTAAAAATATATGATTTAAATGCACTAATAATATTTTACCCTGTATATGTCACATTATCTACCTAATCTTCTGTTAGATATTTAGGTAATTTGTAATATGTTATGAACATGACTATATCTGTAAAACATGTTTTGATACATAAATCTTCATATATGTCTCTGAAGAATTTAGGGTATATTAATGTTTTTGAGGCTTTTAAGCACAAACTAAATCATGTCCTCTGAATCATTATATCAATCTATACTTCTTCCAGCAATGTACAAGAGTGCTTATTGCCATCATTCTTGTTTCAATTATTATTATCACTTTCTATACTGTCAATTCGATAGTTGGATAGTTTTTTAAATGGTTATTTGATTTCGTACGATGTTGTATACTTTGTATGTTATCTGCATTCTATGTTTAGAGGGGTCATGTAAATGGCTTGTAGGATCATGGCTTTTCTTTATTCAACCTATGCTGATTTTTTGCTAGTTACAAGGCATGGTACTATACACTGAAGATGCAGTGATAAACAAGACAGATAAGATCCCTGTCCTTATAAAGCTTATAGTTAGCAGGATAAAGGACATTGAATATGTATCAAAAAACTCTCTTAACACATCTCAACATAAATCACTCTCCAACTTAATCAACACCTTCATTCCTTCAGCAAAATTTAGCAACTTATAAGAGGCTGAATGCTTGTGGTTAAGAAGCTAGTATCTGGCAAGCATGTACATTTCTGCTTCCTTCACTTGTTTTATATGCCTACCAAGACTCAAATGAGTGTGATCACAAATTTCTTCTTCCAAGATGTTCTGGCTATGGTAATTTTGTACTTTCATGAATATATTTAGACAAAGAAAATATGAGTACAAAAGAAATACAGTTTTGCTTTTATAAAATTTTGGTCCAATATTTAGAAAAACTTAATTGCTAAGATTATTAATTTACATTATATGAAAATGATTTAAAAATAGTGCATGTTTAGAAAGCATATGCACTTAGGATTTTCTGATTAAATTTTTCCTCCACCTAAAATGAAAAGAAAGTGGAAGTTATCATATATTCACAAAGTGTAATTTTAGCTGATAGAGGCTGTATGGACCTCTACTCAACAGAGTGTTGCCAAAAGAAAAAGCCTTTAGCTATAAACTGAAGCAAATAAACAAACATATAAACTATAATGTACATTTATGTGGTTTATGTCACAATAAACATCTAAAACATGCATATATGATTGTTCATGGTTTTGTCTTATTCTACTGTCTGCTTGTAATTAATCAAACTGTTTGATAATAAGATTTCTATTGTAATTAAGCAATAATCATCATGAGAGACAAGAGAGAGCTATGAAATATTTTCATCTAGGAAGTATGATCTTCTTTCTGGCTTGATTTTTGGCAGAGTTCCTCACACTAGTTTAAATTCCAGCCTCTAATAAATAGGAAGATCCAGGTCTAGATTTTAGAAATTAGTGAAATCCTGACTACTTAAACAAGTGCCTCTAAATAAGGTTTTCAAGGCCACAGTAATTACTTTTTATCTTCTCTACCAGCATGCCTCACACATTACTTCCCAGGTAGCACTAGTAGTAAAGAAGCTGCCTGCCGATGCAGGAGAGGTAAGAGACCAATCTGATCCCTGAGTCGAGAAGATCCCCTGGAGGAGGGCATGGCAACCCACTCCAGTATTCTTGCCTGGAGAATCCCATGGACAGTGGAGCCCGGCTGGCTACAGTCTGTAGGATAGCAAAGAGTTGGACACGACTGAAGCAACTCAGCGGACACGCACGTATACACACATGTATATCTCCAAATCAGGAAACCAATAGGAATTTTTATTTTTAATTATTGTTATTTAAGTACCTATCTCTTCTTTATTTTAAAAAGAGTTTTTATAAAGAACAATCCATTGGATAATTATTGGTTTGTTTCCCAACTCTGGATAATGTATTGGTAGGCATCTATGTTGTATTTTACTTAATCATATAAACATTTTTTGGCTCCTTCATCACAGCATTTTGCTTAGATAATACAAATACATTTATGTTTGAGCTCACTTAACAAACTTTGTGTTTACCTTTAATTCATTCATAAACTTCAGTGCAGCCAGCAATGTTTGTTATAGTGGATTCAGTAGGTACAGAGAGGATCAAGCTGTAAACATTTTGAAGCAGCAACGCCTTAGCACAAGTGCTGGACATGCTTTGAATTCTATACAATGATATACTGTATCTCTACAGAACTGTCAGCGTGAAGAAAGGGAGTATCGCAACAGTTATAAATATATCACATACAGGCGTTTATTCAGACAAATAGAGATGTAGCTAGGTGTCATTTTAAAGCTCAGCTATTTATGCTTTTGGCAGATAGTTGAAACCAGAATGCATTTATAGCTCAGAAATGTAAAAACAACCAACAGTACATAACCAATGGTCAGTGTATCAGCATTAGCGTAAGCACGTGAAACACTGATAGTTCTCATTATGTTCATTTCATATTTTTTTTATTAGTTTTGCCATACAATGCCATGATATCGCCATGGGTGTACATATGCTCCCCCTCCAGAACCCCCCTCCCTCCTCCCTCCCTCCTCCCTCCTCCTGGGAAATCTCGATGCACCAGCCCCGAGCATCACTCCTGGGCTGGCGATTGATTATACATATGATAATTAACATGTTTCAATGCCATTCTCCCATATCATCCCACCCTTGCCCTCATCCACAGAGTCCATGAGTCTGTTCTATACATCTGCGTTCCTTTTGCTGTCTCGCATGTTGGGTTCTCGTTACCGTCTTTCTAAATTCCATATATATGCGTTAATATACTGTATTGTTGTTTTTGCTTCTGGCTTACTTCACTCTGGATAGTGGGCTCCAGTTCCATCCACCTGAGTAGAACTGCTTCAAATGAATTTTTTTTTAATAATGCTGAGTGATATTCCATTGTGTATATGTACCACAGCTTGCTTATCCATTCGTCAGTTGATGGGCATCTAGGTTGCTTCCATGTCCTGGCTATTGCAAACAATGCAGCAATGAACATTGGGGTACAGGTGGCTCTTTCAATTCTGCTTTCCTCGGTGTATATGCCCAGCAGTGGTATTGCTGGGTCATATGGCAAGTCTATTTGCAGTTTTTTAAGGAACCTCCACACTGTTTTCCATAGTGGCTGTACTAGCTTGCATTCCCACCAACAGTGTAAGAGGGTTCCCTTTTCTCCACATCCTCTCCAGCATTTATGGCTTGTAGATTTTTGGATTACAGCCATTCTGACTGGTGTAAAGTGATTTAATCAGTTTATTCATAAAGGCTAGAACAGCTAAAAGGAAATTAGTTTCATTCTGAAGGTTTTTTTTTTTTAAATGTTTTTAATTCTCTCAATTTCTATCTTATTCTTATAGGGAATATAATCAACTGTTTAAGCTGCCAAATTTGCCCAGTGTGTTTCAGAGAAGGAAGAGTAATAATTTCCAAAGAAGATAATGGAAATTGGCTATATATATATTTGTGTATATTATCAAAATATCGTATTATACATATACATATGTGAAACCTGTGAGAAACAGAGATGAACCTCACAATAGTGTCAGTTCTGTGCCCGGTGTAGCTTTCCTGATTGTGGGACAGGATAGGGAGGTGAAGTCCAAGTGAGTTTGGTGACCTCTCCTTCCTCAGGAAGCAAAGACCACAGTTTGACAATGATGAGGTTGGTTGGAACTGGTATTTCAGTCTACAGAAACATAAAGCTTTGGCACTTTGCCTAGGGGTTCTAATTATGTCTTTTGCCAAAGACTGAGCTGTTCTGTCCCTGCCCCAGGTAATGTTCTGCAAAGTTCTGCTCAGGAAAAAAAAAAAGTGAACAGCTGGAGAAAATATCAGGTATAACAAATCATATTTCATCTGAACACTCTAATCATTTCTTTGAGAATCCAGAAAAAAGACACGAACCAGAAAATCTTTTGCAGAAGAGTTTCTATTAACCCAAAAGAAAGGCTACTCATTCTATAACCACATTTTTAAAACCTGAAAAACAAGAGTAAAGATAATTACACTGATGAATCAGTAAATTAGCTGCTTGCCAGAGCAACATGCAATACATCAAAGGAACACAAACAAATCAGATTTTCAACAGTACAAAATTCACAATGTTCAACATACAGTATGTATTAGATAGCTGAAGAAACAGAAAAATATAATTCAAATCTAAGCAATAAAAAATCATTCAAAGTAAACACAAAAATGACAGGTCAGAATTAGCTGCTTCAGCATCTTAGACTGCTATTATAATAACTGAAAAGAAGAAAAATCTTAGTAGAGAAATGGTAACTATGAAAAAAGAGTTAAAAAAAATTCTAAAACTGAAAACAATAATATGTCCAAAATGAAAACAAAACAGAAAACAAAGCATGCACTGGATGGACAGAAGACAGGATATTGTAAAATATGTTATCAGTTATCTGGAAGATAGGAGAATAAAAATCATTGAAACAAATACACACAAAATATAAATTTTTAAAAATTTAAGAGGCAGTCAATGACCTGTGGGACAATATCAAGCAGTTTAATATAGGTGTCATTGGAATCCCAGAAAAGGAAGGAAAATATATGAGGTAAATAAATAGTGGCTGAGCACTTTTTTGAATTTGAGAAAAATAATACCAACCTGTAAATTAAAGAATTAGAACAAATCACAAGCAAGATAAAGTTTAAAAAAAGCCACACATAAGCATAACAGACTCAAACTGCTGAAAGCCAAATATAAAGAATATTTTTAAAGTAAGTGAAAGGGAAAAACATACTGCTTACTTAGGGAATAATGATAACTAGGACTCATACCTCCCATTTAAAAAAAAATAGTGAAATAACATCATCAAGCCTAAAGAATAAAAGAAATTAAAATATAATTCAAAGTCCAGAAATGTGTCCTTCAGATATCATCCAAAAACAAAGGTAACATAGAGATATTGTCTCATGAACAAAATATCAAGAATTTACTACCAGCAGATGAGTACTATATGAATGGTGGAGTAGTTTAGTTAGGCTAAATGATGATACTTGATGAAAATTAGAATCTATATCCCCAAAAAGGGGAAGGATAATATGGTACTTATGTGTCTAGTGTAAAAGTTTTTTTTTAAATCAATTTTTTTTTAATTTCCCCAAAAGATAATTGATTGTGAAAATAATGAAACCTATAAGGCATTATTTATAGATGATAGATGGATGCATAGATAGATAGAGGGATTGGCAGGAGGAGGGAATGAAATGTATGACAACTGCATAAAGGACTGGAAAGAAAATTGAAGCTCCTTAAATTGTTCATAAAATAACCTTCAAGACAGACTACTGTTTCAAAGAGGGCACATATTGTAATTCATATAAGGACCACAAAAAGCATGGAAGGACAGAATAAAAAAATAAAAGGTAAGATAAAATGGAATAATAAAACATACTCAACCCAAATGAAGACAGAAAAGGAGGGGGTTAAAAAAAAAAAGGAAATGATGGAACAAACAAAAGATAAATAGTAAGATGGTGGGGATGGTTTAGTTGTTAAGTCATGCCTGACTTTTGCAACCCTATGGACTGTAGTCTGCCAGGCTCATCTATCCATGGGATTCTCCAGTCAAGAATATTGGAGTGGGTTTCCATTTCCTTCTCTAGAGGATCTTTCCAACCCAGGAATCAAACCCTGGTCTCCTGCATTGCAGGCAGATTCTTTACCATCTGGGCTACAAGAGAAACCCAAACAGTAAAGTAGTAGACATAAAACTATGCCACTGATTATGTTAAGTGTAAATGGACAAAATAATCTAATGAAAAAACAAAGATTGTCGTAGTCATAGTGTTTGAACAAAGAATGACCCAACCGTATGCTGTTTATAAGAGATGCATTAAATATAAAGGCACAGAAAAATTTTAAAATAATTATATGTAAAAATACAAACCATAACAAAGCTTTCGTGGTTTTAAATAGTTTCAGACAAGGTTAAGACCACAATTACTTTATTGCAACTCCACAATAAAGAGTATTAACAAAAATTTGTTAAAAGTCACTTCACAATAATGAAGGGTCAACATATCAAAAAAGATAACAATCCCAATGTGTAACTAACTGGTAACTGAGGCTCAAAATGTAAGTAACAGTAATTGACAAAATAGCAAGAGAGAAGTAGGCAAATTTATATAACAAAATCTAAAAGTCATATGATACCACTTATATGTAGAATCTAAAGTATGGCAAAAATGAACCTATCAACAAAACAGAAACAGATTCACAGACATGGAGATCAGATTTGTGGTTGTCAAGGAAGAGAAGTGTCAGGAGAGGGATGGACTGGGAATTCAGGATTGGTAGATGCAAACTATTACATTTGGAAGGGATGAACAACAAGGTCCTACTATCACAGGGAACTGTACCCATTCTCCTGGGATAAACCATAATGGAAAAGAATATTAAAAAAACAATGCATGTTTGTGTGAAACTGAGTCACTTTGCTGTACAGCAGAGTGAAACAACATTGTAAATCAACTGTAATTCTATGAAAAAGGTTTACATTTTTAATTA
Organism: Antilocapra americana; assembly: GCA_007570785.1. NCBI lineage: Eukaryota > Metazoa > Chordata > Mammalia > Artiodactyla > Antilocapridae > Antilocapra > Antilocapra americana. Next base: position 22,643,506 of record ML663565.1, read on the forward strand.
AAAATAAATAAAGGCTATAAATTTGAAAAAAATCATTCTAAATATTTTATATAAAAACATTTTTGAGTTTATGTCTAGAATGGAGGCCATAGATCCTGAAGAGAAAGAACAGTTTTAATTTTGTTATATGTAATTTTTTTTATTTTCAAATACTTTATAACTACAGGTTTTTTCATAATATAACTATAGATAAAAATAAAAATAATTCCTTCCTTTAAAGAAATAGATCCCTTATGTAGCACTGACTATGTTTTTTTTTTCATTTTTCAGCTGATATTTATTATAGAGTAATTAAGTTCTGAGGTATTTGGTTCCTATTGTTAAGTTAAAAAGTCTCCTCTTCAACCTTTTAAGTTTTTAAGTTTCCACATAAACTTAATGGCTTAAAACTGTACAAATTTATTATTGTATAGCTTTGTATGTCAGCAGTTTAAACTAGGTCAGTACAGCTGTTTTTCTTCTGGAGATTCTAGGGTAGAACTCATGTCTTTCCTGGCTTCCAGTGGATATGGAGAACTATTGTTTAATGGGTACACAGTTTCAGTTGGGGAAGATGAACAAAATTCTGGAGAGGGATGATAGTGATGGTTTTACAACAATGGGAGTGTACTTAATATCACTGAGCTATTTAACAAAAACATAGTTAAAATAATAAATTTTATGTTATGTATATTTTACCATAATATAATTCTTACTATAAGAATAGCTGAGTAATACTTTCAAGAAAGATGGAAACAAGGAAGCTTCAAACACTTGAATAGCAGAACTTTCCTGACTTTCAATGTAGTCCTTTTCCAATCAGTATACTGTAGATTCCATCACCTCTTAGTTCAAGTATTCAAGTATTCACCTGCGGTCAATGAATCTTCAGGAAGATGAGGTCATTTAGCCTGAAGGAGGTAGAGCCCTTTTCAGAGCAGTTCCTCTGAGAAATGAGTAGACAAACAAAAATTAATGGAGATCTCTAATACAATTGACAACCAGGCCAAAAAGAAAAAGAAAAACTGAATTGAGAGTTTATAAATGAGTTAATATTGAAAAACTACCTTTGTCCTGAGTAACACAGACTAAAATGCACTAACAATTACCTTTCATGATTGAAGTTAATTGGAATTTTCTTTACTATTGGCAAGAAATGTCAATAGATCTTAGGGAGCAGATCTAAATTTAAGTGACAATCAGAAAAAAGATTAAGAGTGAATCTTATGTAAATATCTGTTGGAAATAAATAGAAATGCTGAGGGAGTTTGTAATTTCCCCAGTTCTGTCTCGCCGCAGCAAAAATTTGAAGTGGTGGATGGACTAGTGTTATGGCTCAGTTTTATTTGGCAAGCAAAGGAAAATACATCCTCCATGCGTGAGGGCATGCTGACCCCAAAAATGCAAAGAGATGAGTGTCCCCTGGCCTCAGTTTTGCCTCCTCTTTTTATACGTTTTTATCTCCTCTCCCTGAGCCTGCCCTATGTAAATTGGGCTAGCCAGGAGTGCTGTTTGTTTTACCTGAGGTTCTTTCTCTGTTCCTCAGACCTTCCTTTCTTCTATTTTCATGGGTTTTTCCCTTCTTTGTCTTTTAGCCACCACCATTCTGAATTTCTTTTTCCTAGTCTAACTAGCCAACAGAAATAAATCATATGTCTCAATATTAAAATAAAGACAAATTTACAAATCAGGAAAGATCTATACAAAGTTAGTTTAAGTCCATGTTATAAAAATTGTATGTGTGTTCTTTACAAATAGTATGCTGCTGCTGCTGCTGCTAAGTCGCTTCAGTCATGTCCAATTCTGTGCGACCCCATAGATGGCAGCCCACCAGGCTCCCTCATCCCAGGAATTCTCCAGGCAAGAACACTAGAGTGGGTCTCCATTTCCTTCTCTAATGCATGAAAGTGAAAAGTGAAAGTGAAGTCGCTCAGTCTTGTCTGACTCTTAGCAACCCCATGGACTGCAGCCTACCAGGCTCCTCCATCCATGGGATTTTCCAGGCAAGAGTACTGAAGTGGGGTGCCATTGCCTTCTCCCTCCAAACAGTTCACAGTATAAGATACAGTATAAGAACTCTGTGTTCTTCTTTACAGTATTTTAACTGATCTTTTTAAGAGCTTGTGATTCTCAGCTAAAATCTCACAACAATTAAGTAAAATGGCATTGAGTGAATTAAAAACTTAGCATGGTATGAGATTGAAAACACATGCATATATATATATATATAAACACATATAAAATGTCATGTTCCGGGTGTAGGTTGGAAAAGAATTTCTAGACATGAGACAGAATGAGAGAGAAATAAAATTTATTAGAATTGGAGACAGTTAGAACAGTGGGCCAGCTCAAGGGAGAATCAACACTGAACAGGGGTTCTTGATTCATTTTTATACCCTAGGTATAAGGAGCAGGGTAGGGATCTTGGGGGTCATTTGCTGATTGGGTAATGTAGGCTTATTGGGTGGGTGGGAGGGCGGGAGAATAAGGCAAATACCTTCTCCCTATATGGGGAAGGAGGAGAGACAGATTATACTGGTCAGGAGGACCTGGAATTCATTAATAGACATGGAATTCATTAACAGTTACAACATTGGGGATGGGAGGGAAGGTCGATAAGGGTCTGATTTTTCCATTCCTGCATTCTAAGACCCTCCTTGGCTTCATCTGCTCTTGCATTCCAAGACCCTCCTTGGTTTTATCTGTTCTTTTGTCCTTGGATCACCACATTCCCAGTCTAAATCTTTAGCAGAAGTGGTAACGGACAACTGAAGGGCCTTAGATTATTTCCTAGCCAAACAAACGTGAGTTTGTGCAGTCATCAACAAAACTTTTTGCACATATATTAACTATAGTGGCCTAGTAGAAGAGGATATTAAAAATATACATGAACAAGCTAAATGGTTACATTCCTTTGGGAAAGGGGCGCCATATGCAAATACCATTTGGCAAACTATCAAAGGGGCCCTACCTAATATAATATGTTTTTTACCTCTCCTTCTTTCCATCACCTTCCTCCTGATATTACTGTTTGGCCCATATATTTTTAACGGATTATCTAAGTTTATCTCCTGAAAGGTTCAGAAGATCCAATTCCAAATGGTCTTACAAAAAGCAGGCTAGCCTGTGGATACTCGTACAATGTTATACTGTTCATGGATATATCATGCCATATCATCCTGTGGAGTCCCACCTTCTTCCCTGAGTGTACCCTGACAGAGAGCCGGCAAAGGGAACCCAGAGCCCCACGACCCCCCTGTACAGCCTGAAGAAGCAAGAGTGGTCATTGCCTCTTTTCCCTTGAGACTGAATTCCCAAATGCCTGAGAAGGGAAATAGATAGATAGTTAGACATGAGCAGGGTATTTAAAGGGGCCAAATAATTGGCCCTAAAAATAAAGAGAGGGATGAATATGGTGACCCAAGGACAAAAGAGCAGATGAAACCAAGGAGGGTCTTGGAATGCAGGGATGGAAAAACCAGACCCTTATCAACCTTCCCTCTCATCCTCAAAGTTGTAATTATTAATGAATTCCAGGTCTTATTGACCAGTGTAACCTGTCTCCCCTCATTCCCCATTTAGGGAGAAGGTATTTGCCTTACTCCCCCCAACCCATAAGCCTACCTCATCCAATCAGCAAATGACCCACCAGACCCCTATCCCACTCCTTACACCCAGGGTATAAAAATGAATCAAGAACCCTTGTTTAACATCATCTCTCCCTGACTATCAGGAAGCTGGTCCGCTATGCTGGCAGTGACTTGCCCTAGCCCACTCTAATAAACTCTATTCTTCTTTCATCCTGCCTCATGTCTGGAAATTCTTTTCCAACCCATGCCCAGACCACGACATATATGTGTCTGTGTATATATACATATACATACATACATACGACAGAATATATTTAAAAGTCAAGTGTAGTGTGTATGTATGTGGGGAGTTGTGTTTAAGTGGAGGACCATATGTTTTCTTTACTTGTTGTGTAGGCAAAACAAACAGACAAATCACACACACATACAAAACTTGGTTTTTGGCAACCCACTCCAGTAGTCTTGCCTAGGAAATCCCATGAACAGAGGAACCTGGTGGGCTACAGTCCATGGGGTCACAAAAATTTGGACATGACTGAGCATATATATATATACACAAATGGCAACCCACTCCAACATTCCTGCCTGGAAAATCCCAGAGATGTAGGAGCCTGGTAGGCTACAGTCGATGGAGTCGCAAAGAGTCTGACACAACTGAGCGACTTCACTTACACATACACATACACATACTCATTGAAAATATAAGATGGAAATTACTTCCCCAAAAGATTATAAAATGGAAATTACATAGGGAATTAAATCTAACTACATCCTGCCAAAGACTTTAATTTTACATACATATTTTGTGTAGTATACTGAAATGGCTAGATGTTTGTTTAACCTACAAATCATATTGAATATCTAACCTGGCAAGCAAAATCAGACAGATGGCCTTTTTGCAAGGACCTTATATTGTAGTGAAAGATACAAGCATTTAAAAATAGAAATAAATCTATATAGTGTAATAATAAGTACAATGAAAGGAAGGGACCTGGAATCAGAGCATATAATTGAGATTTGGCTTAATTAAAGAGATCAGGAAAGCCTTTGAACAGGGGATGACTGATTGGGATGAGTAGAAACATTTGAATAAAGAAGGAAATAGGGTGGATAGAAAACATTTAGACAGAATACAAAAGATGTGTAAAGACCTAAAGCTAAAATATGCAACATGACTATGAATGAATAACGGAAGAGTCAAATGACTTTTATTATGATACCAAGGAGTAATCTGAAAATAAGAATGGGTAAAGGACATTTCAATCAGTAGAAACTGATTTTATAGGCAGGTCCTCTGGGAAAAGGTGTTACGGCATTAAATGGGACTAAAATCTGTTATTTGAGATAGAGAAGAAAGAGAATAAGAGTGAGGTTAAGAAGGCTGGTAGCAGATGAGGCTAGAGAAATTAGAGCTAGATCAGACAGGACATTGTAAATTATCCTAGGGAGGGTCCCTTAGTTTTTAGTTTAAGAATAACAAGAAGCCTGAAAGGTTTGAAACAAGGCATGGAGGTGGTAGAAGTGGGAAATTAAAGATTTGATAGACTGGAGCTACAGGACATTTCTAGTGGCTCAGTGGGTAAAGAATCTTCCCACAATGTGGGAGATCTGAGTTCTATCCCTGGGTTGGGAAGATCCCCTGGAGGAGGGCATGGCAACCCACTCCAGTATTTTTGCCTGGAGAATCCTCATGGACAGAGGAGCCTGGTGGGCTGCAGTCCATGGGGTCACAAAGAGTCAGACACGACTGAGTGACTAAGTGCAGAACAGCATGCTGGCCTTACAGGTTTCATTCACTGTAATTCTTACTCTCCTCCAGCACAGATCTGGCACTAAAGTACAACACACTTTTGATATGTCTCTTAATTAATCATGAATTCTATTACATCTAACCAATCCAAAATAATTCAGAATGTGCTGGAGTGTCTTGATATCTTCTTGGTCCTGGTCGTGTATATTGAAAATCAATATAGTACTCTATAGATACAGGTTGCAAAATATTGCTCTTAATCAATCACAACATTAGTATGTTAAAAGTTACTTTTCCCAAGAAATTGCTTTTCATAGTTTGCTGATTTGCTTTACTTTTTCTGTTAATACAAGTATGAAACAAACATTTAATATTTCAGCCTTCTAGGTAAACATGCTTATCTTAACTGAACAAGAAGAAAACTAGTCTACTGTATTTTATTAAATGTTTCAAACTCTCACTTGACTGAGAGTTCCTGGAGACCAAAGTATGGATCCTATTCATATTTGTATCATAGCAGTTCACACAATTTCAGGCCTTCCATTTGTGTTGATTGAATGAATGGAAAGGAAATTCATGCAATATCTTTTGTATATAATCTCCTCCAATATTTAACTAATTCTTAAAATGTCACTTCAATATGCTTAATGAGTGCATACGCTCCACAAAAAAGTGTTAGGCAAGTTTTTATAGGTCCCTCACACAAGTGTTTTCAGATATTTCTTCAATAAATGGTTTTGTTGAGAACCATCATTGTTTTAATATATACCCCATTGACCCTCTGAATTGTGTTGATTATTTTCAAGTACTTATAAATGTTTTTACAAGTATTTATAAAAGTGAATAAAGTTTCCTCTTTAACACAAAAGGTACAGTTTTCTCTTGACAAACATGATGTTGAACTTCATGGGTCCACTTATCCATGGAATTTTTTCGGTAGTGAATACTACAAATTACAAGAGCTGAGGTTGATTGAATCTAAAGATACAGAAGAATCACAGGTATAGAGTGCTGATTATAAATTACACTCAAATTTTCAGCTGTGCCAGGGGTTGCCTCCCAACACTTGAAATGTTTCAGGGTCAATTGTGTATCCATATGTGGCTTATAATTTTTTCTGGTTTCCAAGATAGTTTACTAGATAAGACTATAATGCAATTTGGAGTAAATGGCCATCTCTTCTTTGAGCAATTAGTAAATGCTAAGTAATGGCCTAAATAGTTTACAAAATCTTTTTCTCCTTTTAATACCTTTAAAAACCTTTTGAGATTAATTACAATTATGACTTCATCTCAGAGTAAGTTAGAAAATCCTGTTCAGAGAAGGTAAATAACTTGCTGCTTTCCAGGATGATATAAACCAGTAATTCAACTGAGAGTCTCTGATTTGCATTCTGTGCTCTAATTTGATTTTACTATTGGATGAGAACCAGGGAGATAAAGTAGATCATACTAAATCTACTTTATCATTTCCTATGGAAACACACCCTGCTTTAAAAATCATTTTTGAGTCAGGTATTTCCATCAGGAACTTGGCAGTTGGTGGATTTTTAATGTTTTATTCGCAGTGGTAGGTGTCATGCTATTAGGATATGGTCATTCCTGTTTTAAATTTCAGTTAAAAGGGCCCTAATTAGCCACATAGCAATCAGGGAGGAATAAGTTGAAAGACTAGCTAGAATTAAGATAGGATTTTAAGACACGGGTGAAGGGAATATTCTTAGTCTCATTGGAAAACTTAAACCTGGCGGAATGGCAGCAAGAGGGTGAACCAATAAAAGATGAAACAGGAGCCAGTGATCAAGAGTGGACCTCTTCTCACAAGCATATTCTGTATCTTTTCATGTGTTTTTAGTTTTCTTATCATCCCCTCCCCCACACGCAAATTTATGAGATTTTCAACATAAATTTCAATTTTATATTGAACTCATCCATCCACTATTTCAATAAAGACAAAACTAGAAGATACAAATTTCCCATATACAGTCTCCCCATTATCAACATCACTCACCAAAATGGTACATTTTTATGGCTATCATGAAAAAAATCCTCAAACAATAAATTCTGGAGAGAGTGTGGTGAGAAGGGAATCTTCCTACACTGTTGGTAAGAATGTAAATTGGTACAGTCACTGTGGAGAAAAGTATAGAGATTCCTTAAAAAACTAAAAATAGAGCTACCATATGACTTTGCAATCCTGCTCCTAGGCAGATATCTGGAGAAAAGCATGGTCTGAAAGGGTACACACTCCAGTGTTCAATATGATATCAATCTATATGCACAATCTAAAAAGAAATGATGCAGGTGAACTTAGTTTCAAAACAGAAACAGACTCACAGACTTAAGAAACTCAACTTCTCCCTTGGGGAAAGGGTGGGATGAAGGGATCATTATAGAGATGGGATTCACAGGTACTCAATGCTGTATTTAAAATGGATAACCAACCAAGACCTACTGTATATAGCACAGGAAACTCTGCTCCATATTATGTAATAACCTAATGAGAAAAGAATTTGAAAAGTAATAGATATATGTATTAATACATGTATTAATGAATCATTTTGCTGTACACCTAAACTGTCACAACATTGTTCGTTAACTGTGCTAAGTCACTTCAGTCATGTCCGAATCTTTGCGACCCCATGGACTGTGGCCCACCAGGCTCCTCTGTCCACAAGATTTTCCAGGCAAGAATACTGGAGTGGGTTGCTGTTTCCTTCTCCAGTGTATTCTATGGTTTGGACAAATGCATAGTCACATGAATCCATCATTATAGTACCATACTGAGTAGTTTCACTGCCTTAAAATCCTCTGTGTTCATTCGTCTCTCCTTTCCTGCACTCAATACCACATAGCAAAACCAGGAAAAGGCTAGCAATTTTTCTCTAAACTGCTTTCACTGAATCCCACAAATCTTGATAAGTAGTATTTTCATTTTTATTTGGTTCAAAATATAATTTTATTTTTATGAGATTTCTTCTTCAGCCCCTGTGTTTTTCAGCCATGTGCTGTTTAATCTCCATGTATTTGGGGATTTTTCAGCTCTCTTTCTGCTGTTGTTTTCTAGTTTGATTGTACCATGTTCTAAGAGCAAACATTGTATGATTTCTATTGTTTTGAATTTGTAAGGTGTGTTTTATGGCCTAGAATGTGATCCGTCTTGATGAGTGTTCCATATGAGCCTGGGAAGAAATGTATTCTGCTGTTGTTGGATGAAGTAGTCTGTACATAACAATTATATCTTGTAGATTGATGATGTTTTTTAATTCAACTATGTTCTTACTGATTTTCTGCTTGTTGGATTCATTTCTGAGAGATGTTGATGTCCCCAACTGTGATTGTGGATTCAACTATTTCTCTACGAAGATATTTTGATTCTTTGCCACACACATTTGGGTGCTCTGATATTAAGCCCATATCATCAAGGACTTTTATATCTTCTTGAAGAATTCTCCCTTTATTATTACATAATGCCTTGGTTTAGCCCTGATAATTTTTCTTGCATTAAAATACGGTCTGTCTGAAGTAATATAACTAATCTCACTTCTTTCAGTTCTTGTTAATATGGAATATCTTTCTCTATCCCTTTAAATTTACATGCGTCTTTATTTTTAAAGTGCATTTTCTGTAGACAGTGTATAGTTCAGTCTTGTGTTTTAAGCCATTCTGATAATCTCTTTTAATTGGTACATTTTGACCATTAACATTCAAAGTGATTATTAGTGTATCAGTAACTGGATTCAGTTCAGTTCAGTTGCTCAGTCATGTCCGACTCTTTGCGACCCCATGGACTACAGCACACCAGGTGTACCTGTCCATCACCAACTTCCGGAATACTCAAACTCATGTCTTTTCAGCTTCAGCATCAGTCTTTCCAATGAATATTCAGGACCGATTTCCTTTAGGATAGACTGGTTGAATCTCCTTGCTGTCCAAGGGACTCTCAAGAGTCTTCTCTGACACCACAGTTCAAAAGCATCAATTCTTCAGCACTCAGCTTTCTTTATAGTCCAACTCTCACATCCATACATGACTACTGGAATAGTAGCACAAAGTAGTGCTACTTAGTGGCAAAGTAGTATCTCTGATTTTTAATATGCTGTATAGGTTGGTCATAACTTTACTTCCAAGGAACAAGTGTCTTTTAATTTCATGGCTACAGTCAACATCTGCAGTGATTTTGGCACCCCCAAAATAAAGTCCGTCACTGTTTCCACTATTTCCCCATCTATTTCCCATGAAATGATGGGACTAGATGCCATGATCTTAGTTTTCTGAACACTGAGTTTTAAGCCAACTTTTTCACTCTCCTCTTTCACTTTCATCAAGAGGCTCTTCACTACCTCTTCACTTTCTGCCATAAGTGTGGTGTCATCTGGATATCTGAGGTTATTAATATTTCTCCTGGAAATCTTGATTCCAGCTTGTGCTTCATTCAGCCCAGCATTTCTCATGATGTGCTCTGCATATAAGTTAAATAGGCAGGGTGACAATATATAGCCTTGATGTACTCCTTTCCCAATTTGGAAACAGTCTGTTTTTCTATGTCCAGTTCTAACTGTTGCTTCCTGACCTGCATACAGATTTTTCAGGAGGCAGGTCTGTTGGTTTGGTATCCCCATCTCTTTAAATTTTTCCACAGTTTGTTGTGACCCACACAGTCAAAGGCTTTGGCATAGTCAAAAAAGCAGAATTAGATGTTTTTTGCAACTCTCTTGCTTTTTCAATGATCCAATGGATGTTGGCAATTTGATCTCTTTTCCTCTGCCTTTTCTAAATCTAGCTTGAACATCTGGAATTTCACAGTTGAAGCCTGCTGATGCCTGGCTTGGAGAATTTTGAGCATTACTTTGCTAGCATGTGAGGTGAGTGCAATTGTGCAGTAGTTTGAGCATTCTTTGCCATTGCCCTTATTTGGGGTTGGAATGAAAACTGACCTTTTCCAGTCCTGTGAATTGCTGAGTTTTCCAAATTTGCTGGCATATTGAGTAGGGCACTTTCACAGCATCATCTTTTAGGATTTGAAATAACTCAACTGGAATTCCATCACCTCCACTAGCTTTGCTTGTAGTGATTCTTCGTAAGGACCATTTGACCTTGCATTCCAGGATGTATGGCTCTAAGTGAGTGATCACACCATCGTTATTATCTGAATGAAGCAGGGCAAAGGCTAATAGAGTTTTGCTAAGTTTTACACACTTATCATAGCAAGCACCCTCTTCCTACAACACAGGAGAAGACTCTACACTTGGACATCACCAGATGGTCTATACCGAAATCAGATTGATTATATTCTTTGCAGCCAAAGATAGAGAAGTTCTATACAGTCAGCAAAAACAAGACCAGGAGCTGATTGTGGCTCAGACCATGAAGTTTTTATTGCCAAATTCAGACTTAAATTGAAGGAGGTAGGGAAAACCACTAGAACCTTCAGGTATGAACTAAATCAATCCCTTATGATTATACAGTGGAAGTGAGAAATAGATTCAAGGGATTAGCTCTGATAGACAGACTGCCTGAAGATCTTTGGACAGAGGTTTGTGACATTGAACAGGAGGCAAGGATCAAGACCATTCCCAAAGAAAAGAAATCCAAAAAGGCCAAATGGTTGTCTGAGAGGCCTTTCAAATAGCTATGAGTAGAAGAGAAGTGCTAGGTAAAGGAGAAAAGGAAAGATATTCCCATTTAAATGCAGAGTTCCAAAGAATAGCAAGGAGAGATAAGAAAGCCTTCCTCAGTGATCACTGCAAAGAAATAGAGGAAAAAAATAGAATGAGAATGACTAGAGTTCTCATCAAGAAAATTAGAGATATCAAGGGAACATTTCATTCAAAGATGGGCACAATAAAGGACAGAAATGGTATGGACCTAACAGAAGCAGAAGATATTTAGAAGAGGTGGCAAGAACACACAGAACTACACTATAACTGGATTAGTCTACCATATTTATTACACTTTTGCCTTTGTTCTTTGTTTCTGTTTGTGTCTCCTACTTTTTTCCTGTCTTTGTGATTAACTGAGCATATTATAAGTTCAATTTTCTCTCATTAGCATTCCAGTTACTTTTTAAAATTCTTTTTAGTCATTACCCTTGAGTTTACAATATATGTACAATTAATCCAAGTCCACTATTATGCCACTTCATAGATAGTGTATGTGCTATATAATAGGAAAAAAAATCCTAAAATCTCCCTTTCATCTTTTGCATTCTTGCTGTCATTCATTTCACTTATACATAAGCATGCATATTTTAGGGATTTGCCACCCAAATAAAGTGGTAAAGCATCCTCCTGCCAATGTAGGAGACAAGAAAACATGGGTTTGATCCCTGGGTCTGGATAATCCCCTCGAGTAGGAAATGGCAACCCATTACACTATTCTTCCCTGGAGAATCCCATGGAGAGGGGAGCCTGGAGGGCTACACTACAATCCATGATGTCACAAAGAGTCAAACCTGACTGAGCGACTAAGTACATGCTTGTACATATTCTAACTGTGCACCTGTCACATATATTATACATAAGCATGCATATTTATATACATTGTTATTTTGAACAAACTGTTATGTTAGATTAGTTAATAAGACAAGTAAAATTTTACCTTCATTTATTCCTTCTCCAATGCTTTCCTTTATTTATATGTCTGAGTTTCTGATCTGTATGGCTTTCCTTCTCTCCAGAGAATTACTTTTAATATTTCTTGCAAGGAAAGTCTACTGGCAATAAATTCCCTTAATTTTTGTTTTCCTGCGCATATCTTTATTTCTCCTTCACTTTGAATGATAATTGTGCAGAACGTAGAATTCTATGTTCTTATTTGGGTTTTTTGTTTTTCTCTCAGCATTTTAAATATTTCACTCTCCTCTCTTGTTGCTCACATGAATTCTGAGGAGAAATCAGATGTAATTCTTATCTTTGTTCCTTTACAGGTATGTTTTTCCTCAACTTCTTACAGGAATTTTTCTTTAGTTTTGATTTCCTGTACTTTGAAAATGATGCCCAGGTGTTGGCCTTCATCTCTTTTGATATTCTTAGAGCTTTCTGGACCTGTGATTTAACATTAATTTGGGGGACAGTCTGTTATTATTGCATCAAATATGTTCTTCTGTTTCTTTATCTCTCTTCTATTTCCTTTTGACACTCCTATTGTCTTTATACTATATTATGCATACACTTGTGTAGTTCTCCCATAGTTCTTAGATATTCCATCCCCCCCCTTTTTTTTTCCCCTGCTATTTTTTTCCTGTTTGTTTTCCCTTTTGGAAGTTTCTATTTAAATAACCTCAAGTTCAGGGATTCTTTCTTCAGCCACATTCAGTATACTAATAAGTCCATCAAAGACATTCTTCATTACTGTTACATACTGTCTACTTATCCATTAGAGCCTTAATTTTATTTATCATGGTTGTTTTAAATTCTTGGTCTTAAAATTCCAACATCCCTACTGTATCTGAATCTGGTTTTGATGTTTGCTCTGTCTCTTCAACGGAGAAGGCAATGGCACCCCACTCCAGTACTCTCGCCTGGAAAATCCCAAGGACTGAGAAACCTGGTAGGCTGCAGTCCATGGGGTCGGAGTTGGACACTAATCAATGACTTCATTTTCACTTTTCACTTGCATGCATCGGAGAAGGCAATGGCAACCCACTCCAGTGTTCTTTCCTGGAGAACCCCAGGGACGGGGGAGCCTGGTGGGCTGCTGTCTATGGGGTCGCACAGAGTCGGACACGACTGAAGTGACTTAGCAGCAGCAGCAGCTGCCTCTTCAAAATGTGTTTTTTTTTATTTTTTTAAATTTTATTTACTTATTATTTACCTTTCACTATGGCTTGTAATTTGTTTTAAAAGCCAGACATATTAATAATACATTGAGTAAAAAGAATAATTATAATCCTTTAGTAATGTGACTATATGGTATGTGGGCAAGAGGATCCTTCTATAAGCTTGTGATTAAGTCTCGGTGTTTTAGTGAGGCTGTTCCTCATGACTGTGACCTTCATATGTGTTTCTGAGTCCTGCCCCACGTCCAACCCCATCAGTGGGATGACGTGGCTAGAAGGGCTTGTTGTTAAGTCATGTCCAACTCTTTGCAACCCCATGAAATGCAGCACACCAGACTTCACTGTCCTTCAGTATCTCCTGGAGTTTGCTCAAACTCATGTCCATTGAGTCAGTGACGCCATCCAACCATTTTATCCTTAATTGACCTCCCTTCAATATAATACAACAAATCTAATACTCTTTTGGTTTTCTTCCTTTATAGTTACTTTTTATTACAATATTCTTACTGGAGATTGTTGTCTTTCTTTTCTAATTTGTACATGATTAGCCTAGGTCTGCTACCTAGCTGTCATCCTAAAATTGCTTTTCATCATTATCAACTGGAAAATTCTCATAAAGTCTCTCAAAAATTAGATCACCTATTTCCTGAATGCATATTTTTCTCTTTCTTGCTTTACCCATTGTTCTGATGGAGCACATCCTACAGCAGCTTCCTGAGAATGGGTGTGGAAGGTGACATTTTTATGAGTGTATGTATGAAGACATCCTGCCTAATTGCCTCAGATTTAATTGGTAATGTTGAGGAGTATACATTTCTATATTGAAAATCATTTAGCCAGAATCTGTTGTTCCATTGGTTTCTTTCTCAGTTTGACTGTAGAAAAATCTGGTACTGGTCTGACTCCTGAAGTTCTTTGAAGTGGCTAGATTTTTTTCTTACTTCAGACTTGGAAGATCTCTTCATCCCCAGTGATTTTAAATTGTATGACGGTGTTTTTTGATGTGGTTCTTTTTCATTCATTCTGTTGGAGGCCCCATAGGACCTTCCAATATAGAAATATGTGTTCTTCCAGTACTTTCACTCCATCAACTGCATAAGGCAGAATAAAAGAATCTGTCTCCATTTTTAAAGAATCTTTGTGGAGAGGCCTCAGGTACCAAGGGGATTGTTTTTTGCCAAATCTCCCCCAATAGGCAGTTTTTTGCCAAAGCTTCCCCCAATAGTCACAGATAAACACAAACATAACAGAAGCAGGAAAAAACAGCTGCTTGTTATTGCCTATGTTTTCACACTGTTCTCTCAATGATTTTTTGTTTGTTTGTTTTTGCTGTTCAGTTGTTGTCATGTCTAACTCTTTGTGACACCATGGACTGCAGCACGCCAGACTTCCCTGTCATTCACTATCTCCCAGAGTTTGCTCAAATTCATGTCCATTGAGCCAGTGATGACATCCAAGCATTTCATCTTCTGTCACCCCCTTTTCCTCCTGCCCTCAATCGTTCCCAGCATCAGGGACTTTTTCAGCTCTTCACATCAGGTGGCCAAAGTCTTGAAGTTTCCTTGATGGCTCAAATGGTAAGGAATCTACCTGCAATGAAAGATACTCTGGATGTGAATTCAATCCCTGGGTTGGAAAAATCCCCTGGAGAAGGGAATGGTATTCTTGCCTGGATAATTCCATGGGCAGAGGAGCCTGGTGGGCTACCGTCCATGTGGTCCTGAAGAGCTGAACACAGCTGAACACCTAGCACTAACTGATTTAATGTGAAAAGAGATTTTTTTCCAGGTATACAGTTTCATAGATGGACTGATAGAGATGATAAATATGCCAGTTATATCACAGATGCTTAAGTCGCACCCAAGTGTCATTTTTCTTGATAAAGTTTAAGTTTCCTGTAGTCTTTATAGCAATAATTTACCTTTGGTGAGTCCATGGATTAAGTTGAATGAGTTCCTGGATAATGATCAAACAGGATTTGGTTAAAGGACCTTAATTCATACTGCATCCCTACAATGTCCTGAAACAATGGCTATAATTTAACTTAAAAAAAATTACCGGAAAGAACACCACAACATTGCCTATTTGTTGACCATGGTTGTATGAATACAGTGTTACTGAATCACTTCAGGTAAAGTGTAGTAGACAATACGTTTCCTAATAGGAAAAACAGAAAAAAAAAAAAAGTACAGGAATACAAAGGAGGTTATTTAACAACACTTAAAAAAAATAACAAATTTAAAGGAAGTCATTTTAGTCCTACACTGCTGAAGGTAAGAAAGCTCTGAAAAAAAGCCTTAAATAATGTCAGAGTTATATGAATACTTGAAAAACAACTTCTTCTTACAGATCATTATGAAACAAAGATAAGAGAATTAATTTTAACATAATTTTAAATTTTAAATATAAGAAGAAAGAAGCTGATTATATATATAGGTATACAATAGTACTAAATTAGACACTTGATCCTTAAAATTCTGAAGGTGTCTATAAATAGCTTCCTATTAACTCAAGCAATTATTTAAAACTTTTTTTTTACATTTACTTAATTGTATACCCAGAGAGATAAATATATGTGCTTCATTACAGAGGCTTTAACAAAAGTACTATTCTCATGTGTATCTTTAGAAATGTACTATAATCCAACGTTATTAAGATGATGCTTAATGATTAATTCTAAAGATATGAGTTTTGCTATACATATGAGCATGAATAATTAAAATAATGCATAACTCAGACACAAAGCTTGATTTGTTAATATAACTCAATAAAATCAGAGAGAGCTATAGAAAAATTAGTCAGTTATTTTCTGTCATAGGCTGTTTGCTTTTCACAGAATCAAATAATCCCAGATACAGATACTTGGATTTTTCCATTCCACACACAACTACTATCCAGTTTGATACCACCCTCTGAATCAATGGCCTTATAAGTATCCTAGATCTTTCACAAAAAATATATATAGGACATTTAGGGTGAAGCTCAGGATTGTCTTATATCAACAGATGGCATCACTTGTGCCAGATTATATGCAGAAGAAATCTTGTCTCAAGGGAGCACTCATCTCTAGTTGTCCTGGCAGGTCAGGGCACTTTAAGATTAGTTTCCACTGTTGCTGGGCAGTCTCTGAAGGCTGAATCTCCTCCTCTTCCCATCACCCCCTTACTTCTTATCCTTTTGTCTTCCTCACCTACCACTGATTATGCTTCATCACAATTTCTTCCTTAGATTTACCAGATAAGTTCTGTTCATCTCTTTACTTTGGTGTTGCAGAGTAATCTGTATTTTTCCTTATTCATTTTCCAAAGTATGTTTTAACATGTAAACTATGCCATGTTTTCTTCACAGACTTCACTTTAGATTTTTGAAACACTTTTTACTTATTTCAATAAAATCCTATATTACATATCAAAACCTTTACCTCACATATGCAAAGGTATTGGCAAAGACTTTTAAACCTGGCAACAGAGACAGACATTTAGATGTGAACATATACCAGTGCTTCCCACCCCCCATACTTTGATATTCTCCTGCAGATAGTTTGGTTGGGACCTGTCTTAGTCTGTTTGGCTGCTATAACAAACTACCATAAACTAGGCAGCTTATAAACAACAGAAAGGTACCGTTTCACCATTCTGGAGGTGAGGAAGGTCAAGATCAAGACACCAGCAGATTTAGCACCTTGTAAGAGCAAGATTCCTAGTCCGTTGATGGCTGCACATCGCAGAAAGAACTAGGTAGCTCTCTGTGGTCTTCTTATTATAAGGGCACTAATCCCAGTCATGAGGCTCTATCCTCATAATTTAATCACCACAAAGGCACACCTCCTAACACCATCACATTAGACTTTTGGTTTCAACATATGATTTTTTTGGGGGGAGGGGGTACAAATATTCAGTTCATTGTGCTTACATGCTAAATCACTTCAGTTGTATTCAACTCTTTGTGACCCCATGGACTGTAACCCACTAGGCTCCATTGTCCATGGAATTCTCCAGGCAAGAATACTGGAGTGGGTTCTTTGTAGGTCCCTAGATATTGGCAATTCCCAACTGAGATTCAAATAAGTAGGTTTGATTGAAAAGTATTAGCTTATAGTGTATAATAGCCCTTTGTAAAGTCTTTACATTAACCTCTCTTGGCACTTGTTTCAGGAAGCAAAACAAAAAAGAACAAATTAGATGCTCAACATAAAATATTTAGCAAAGTATCTTAGAACCAACTAAACATTTAAACCAGTAGTGATGATAGTTTTCATTCTTTTACTATTACAATAATCCTAATCCTCCTTGTAGTAATGTGGATTCTTCTGAATGATTTGAAGAGTCTCTACCAGAAAGGTAGGCATGATAAAATACTGTACAATGATTAGTCATCTATTTACCATTATCTTTCATGTATAAACATCCATATGTGTGAATCAATGTTTTAAGCACAATGGATTCTACATTAATAACCCCTTTCTCTTAATAAATGTAAAATGGTTGTATTCAGTTGTTCCTCTAGAGCTAAATTGAATTCTAAGTTTCTGTGAGTTTAATGGTGTTCTGAATTTGTCAAGATTGAAATAGTAGGCCTTGATTTGATCTAATTTGTGTAACATGAAACAAAAGTGGGGGGAAACTGAGGTGAAAGGGAAAGGTAATGAGTGAAGTTATAAAATTTATATCAGGAACAAAGCAAAATATATTTATAAGAAAGCAAACAAAGCATTGTTCATTAAAGAGTAATGGGCAAGCAGAATAGTTATTCTGTGAACCTGGTGGAAAAAAATTCTTTTGCTCATTGATTTTTAGATCCATCACAGAGATTAATTGTGATGTTCAATAGAAATCTAGAAAAATAAAATACAGTATATACTCAATAGAGACATCTTCCATAATGAGTTAATGTTTTCAGTTTGCATTTAAAAAGGTGTTCTGAGTCACAAAGACTGCATGGGCTTATTACCTTCATGTCTAAGAATTCACATTTCTTTAACATACAAAAGGGGAGAGTTTTCTTTACTTTTATTCAGTCATTTTCTTCTCCAGAGTAAAATTTACTGACACATAAACATAGTTAAACATCTTGGGAATATTTATTCTCAGAAGAGAAGGTGATATGGCCTAATAATTCTAAGTATTTTCAAAATGTTATCTACCCAGGAAACAGAAATAAAGATAACACACTAAAGCTGCCACACAATAGATTTAAAGCAGACATAAAGAAAAAAATGACAGTGAAGATGACTAAGTATGAAAAAAGGAATACAATCAAGGTCAGTAAATAGATATTCTTATCAGATTTGATTATTCCTTGAATTTAGTATATGAAAAAATATAACCCTCAAAAATCTTACTGTACCATTCAGTTATCATTGATTCACAAAGTTATTTTGAACATTGTTTGCATTTTAAAAAGCAATATAGATGTTTTTTGAGACAAAATAAAACCATTTATTATGAATAGATATACATCTGAAATGTGGTTGGGATGAAGCATTTGGACATGTGTTAGCAATAAGTTGTGTTTTGAAGTGACAGTGTAAAGATGATTTAAATAATTTTTGCTTTTCACTTGGTTTTAACAAGTAACCTTAATCACTTGGGCTTCCCAGATGGCTCAGTGGTAAAGAATACCCCTGCCAATGCAGGAAACAGGGGTTTGATCAATGAGTCCAGAAGATCTCCTGGCTGAGGAACTGGCAACCCACTCCAATATTCTTGCCTGGGAAATTCCATTTGCAGAGAAGCCTTGTGGGTCACAGTCTATGGGACTGCAAAGAGTCAGACGTGTCTGAGCATGCATACACAATTAACCACTTATTCTCCTAGACTGAAAAGTTTCCTAATATAAACATTCATGCATGTAAGTGTTTTATATACTTTACATATTACATTTCTCTAATAATAATAATAGTAACAACAAGGCAAAGGAGAAAAGGAAAGATAAACCCATTTGAATGCAGACTTCTAAAGAATAGCAAGGAGAGGTAATAAAGCCTTCCTCAGTGATTGGTGCAAAGAAATAGAGGAAAAAATAGAATGGAGAAAACTTGAGATCTCTTCAAGAAAATTGGAGATACCAAGGGAATATTTCATGCCAAGATGGGCACAATAAAGGACAGATACAGTATAGACCTAGCAGAAGCAGAATATATAAGAAGAGGTGGCAAGAATACACAGAAACTACACACAAAAATATCTTCATGACCCAGATAACCATGATGGTGTGATCACTTACTTAGAGCCAGACATCCTGGAATGTAAAGTCAAGTGGACCTTAGGAAGCATAACTATGAACAAAGCTAGTGGAGGTGATGTAATTCCAATTGAGCTATTTCAAATTCTGAAAGATGGTGCTGTTAAAGTGCTGCACTCAATATGCCAGCAAATTTGGAAAACTCAGCAGTGGCCACAAGACTGGAAAATGTCAGTCTTCATTCCAATTCCAAAGAAAGGCAATGCTAAAGAATATTCAGACTACAGCACAATTGCACTCATGTCACATACTAGCAAAGCAAAGCTCAAAATTCTCCAAGCCAGGCTTGAAAAGTACATGAGCCATGAACTTCCAGATGTTCAAGCTAGATTTAGAAAAGGCAGAGGAACCAGAGATCAAATTGCCAACATCCGCTGAATCATTGAAAAAACAAGAGAGTTCCAGAAAAACATCTACTTCTGCTTTGTTGATTATGCTAAAGCTTTTGACTGTGTGGATTACAACAAACTATAGAAAATTCTTAAAGAGATGGGAATACCAGACCAACTGACCTGCCTCCTGAGAAATCTGTATGCAGGTTAAGATAGGACCAGACATGGAAAAACAGACTTGTTCCAAATTGGGAAAGGAGTATATCAAGACTGTATATTTTCACCATGCCTATTTAACTTATATGCAGAGTACATCATGTGTAATGCTAGATTAAGCATCTCCAGGCTGGACTAAGCACAAGCTGGAATCAAGATAGCCAGGAGAAATATCAATAAACTCAGATAAGCAGAAGACACCACCCTATGGCAGAAAGTGAAGAGGTACTGAAGAGCCTCTTGATGAAAGTGAAAGAGGAGAGTGAAAAAGTTGGCTTAAAACTCAACATTCAAAAAACTAAGATCATGGCATCTAGTCCATCATTTCATGGAAAATAGATGGGGAAATAATGGAAATAGTGAGAGACTTTATTTTCTTGGGCTCCAAAATCATTGCAGATTGTGGCTGCAGCCATGAAATTAAAAGATGCTTGCCTCTTGGAAGAAAAGCTATGACCAACCTAGATAGCATATTAAAAAGCAGAGACCTTACTTTGCTGACAAAAATCTGTCTAGTCAAAGCTATGGATTTTCCAGTAGTCGTGTATGGATGTGAGAGTTGGACTAAAAAGAAAGCTGATGTGACTTTGGGCAGCCTGTGTATTGAAGCTCCAGGCTATGTTCCTGTATTGCTGGAGAATTTGCGTGGTATATCTTACTCTGTGACTTGTTGGCCTTTAGGTGGTGCTTGGTTTCAGTGTAGGTATGGAGGTGTTTGATGAGCTCCTATCGAGTAATTAACTGCTAGATTCAGGAGTTGTCTTGTATTCTCAGGATTTTGGCTTAGGCCTCCTGTCTCTGGTTTTTAGCCTTATTCTTACAGTAGCTTCAGGACTCCTCCATCTATACAGCACTGATGGTAGAACATCTAGTTAATGATGAAAAGTTTCTCCACAGTGAGGAGGTACACAGAGTTACATGGAGAGGAGAAGAGGGAGGAGGGAGATAGAGGTGACCTGAAGGAGAAGAGAGGAATCAAATGGTGAGAGAGTGAGCTAGCCAGTGATCACTTCCCTATGTACTCTCCACAGTCTGGATCCCTCAGAGATGTTCACAGAGTTATAGCAAAAAGAGAAGAGAGAGAAAGGAGACAGAAGTGGCCAGGGGGAGAAAAGAGGGAATCAGATGGAGAGAGACAGATTCAGCCAGTAATCAGTTATCTAAGTGTTCTTCACAATTCGTAACACTCAAAGAGATTCACAGAGTTGGGTAGAGAAGAAAAAGGGGAGGGGGGAGAAAGAGGTGACCTGGTGGAAAAAAAGGAGAGTCAAAAATGGGGAGAGTGTAATTAAGCCAGTGATCTCACTCCTAAGTAAAAATGGGTAATGAAAATTGGGTTCTTAAAGATACAAAGTTGATAACAAATACTAAAAAGCAAAGATTAAAAATCTAGAGCAAAGGTTAGATAATCAAAAATACAATTACCAAAAAATAAGAAAGAAAGAAAAGAAAAGAAAAATTTTAAAAAGGAAAAAAGAGGAGAGAGAAAAAAAAAGTGAACAACAACAACAGCAACAAAAAACAGAGTCACTGAAATTCTTACATATATATATGAAGTTTGCTTAAAAAATAGGGTCTTTTTTTTTTTGCTAGGTAATAGATGGTTGTAAAAATGAAAATTGAAGGAGTTATAGGGGACTCCTAAACTAAAAATTAAAAAAAATAGTAATAAAAATTTAAAAAATAGTAATAAAAAAGTTTTAAAAATTTAAAAGATGATCATAGTAAAAATATATCTAGGGCTTTCTCTGGAGCTGTTGCGCACAGTGAGGGTCAGTTCATTTTCAGATAGTTCCTTGGTCTGGCTTATATTTCTCAAGGTCTATAGTCTCCTTCCTATGTAGTCAGTGCTAACTGCAGGGATTTAATCTGTTACTCCAAAAATAAAAAAATGGGACCTAATTAAAATTAAAAGCTTCTGCACAACAAAGGAGACTAAAAGCAAGGTGAAAAGGCAGCCTTCAGAAAGGGAGAAAATAATAGCAAATGAAGCAATGGACAAACAATTAATCTCAAAAATATACAAGCAACTCCTGCAGCTCCATTCCAGATAAATAAACGACCCAATCAAAAAGTGGGCCAAAGAACTTAACAGACGTTTCTCCAAAGAAGACATAAAAATGGCTAACAAACACATAAAAGGATGTTCAACATCACTCATTATCAGAAAAATGTAAATCAAAACCACAATGAGGTACCACTTTACACCAATCAGAATGGCTGCCATCCAAAAGTCTACAAGCGATAAATGCTGGAGAGGATGTGGAGAAAAGGGAACCCTCTTACACTGTTGGTGGGAATGCAAACTAGTACAGCCACTATGGAGAACAGTGTGGAGATTCCAAAAAACTGGAAACAGAACTGCCATACGACCCAGCAATCCCACTGCTGGGCATATACACCAAGGAAACCAAAATTGAAAGAGACACAGGTACCCCAATGCTCATCGCTGCACTGTTTACAATAGCCAGGACATGGAAGCAACCTAGATGCCCATCAACAGACGAATGGATAAGAAAGCTGTGGTACATATACGCAATGGAATATTATTCAGTCATTAAAAAGAATACATTTGAATCAGTCCTACTGAGGTGGACAAAACTGGAGCCTATTATACATAGTGAAGTAAGCCAGAAGGAAAAACAATACAGTATACTAATGCATATATATGGAATTTAGAAAGATGGTAATGATAACCCTGTATGCAAGACAGCAAAAGAGACACAGATGTATAGAACAGTCTTTTGGACTCTATGGGAGAGGGCAAGGGTGGGATGATATGGGAGAATGGCATTGAAACATGTAAATTATCATATGTGAAGTGAATCGCCAGCCCAGGGTTGATGCTTGATACAGGGTGCTCAGGGCTGGTGCACCAGCATTCCAGAGGGATGGAATCGGGAGGGAGGTGGAGGGGGGTTCTGGAAGGGGAACACATGTATACCCATGGCTGATTCATGTCAATGTATGGCAAAACCAACATTATAATGTAAAGAAAAAAATAAATATATAAAATTAAAAAAGAAAGAAAGAAAGAAAGCCGAGCACTGAAGAACCGATGCTTTTAAACTGTGGTGCTGGAGAAGACTCTTTGAGAGTCCCTTGGACTGCAAGGAGATCCAACCAGTCCATCCTAAAGGAAATCCATCCTGAATACTCATTGGATGGACTGAGTCTGAAGATGAAACTCCAATACTTTGGCCACCTGATGGGAAGAACTAACTCGTTGGAAAAGATCCTGATTCTGAGAAAGATTGAAGGCAGAAGGAGAAGGGAATGATAGAGGATGAAATAATTGGATGGCATCACTGACTTGATGGACATAAGTTTGAGCTAGCCCTGGGGGTTGGTGATGGACAGGGAAGGCTGGCATGCTGCAGTCCATGGGGTCGCAAAGAAGCAGACACGACTGAGCAACTGAACTGACTCAAAAGATGAACTAGTATATTAAGAGTATTAGTGATCACATGAACAGAGCTGTCATTTTGTGGATAAATCAGCAGTGGGTCTATTGTTGATGGCTATAAAATAGAGTAAAATGCTATACTGTTAATATTTTTAGCTGCTCAGAGTATCTAGTAATGGTCACAAGAGTTTAAAACTTGTTTAAATTTCTAAGTTCTGCCTATAAATTATCACCTGAAAGATATATTCATTTCTTCTAAAGTTAGCATTAACCTAAACCTTATTAATATGTAGGCTGGGAAACATTGGGAGGTTGGTTTCTCCAGTTTAATTAGCCTTGAGTGCTGATTTGTTTTGATAATATAAATAATTAGTTTAACACAAAATTGATGTAACAGAAATAATTGTCAGACAATTAAATACTGCAATGATTTCAACTCTTGGGAAATAAATAGTAGTATATAAGGATGGTAATAAAATTGAGATACACTTGGACTGAAGTACAAAAACATCTTTTACTTGATTTATCAAAAATAACTTTACAGATGCCACATTGTTCTTATTAAAAAAAATCACTAATATAAATTTACTACATTTATTCCTGTCGTTTTTTTCCCTTTATGATAAAGTTTTACATGTTTGCTAATGTTAAAATAATTGCTCTTTGGAATTCACAAGTTAGCAGGGCATTTTAATGGGAAGAATGTAATATATAATGAAACAATGTTGGTAAATTCAATATAAAATGTATGTGTAAGTTTTCTTTTTTATGAAATTGGAATTTTTTTTAGCTCTGGAAAGAAGTATATTTTGCTTTTCTATGTGTATATAATAAATAATATAGTCCAAAAAAGACATCTTTTTTTGGCAGCCCCTTAATGTTTTAAAACTTTTATGTTTAGGGCTTTTTTTTAACATTATGTAATCAGGTTGTATTTTTTACTAATACTATTTTATGATAGTGGTAAGAATTTTTATATCTTATCATTAGTGTTCACATTACATACTGGCAGTCTTATTTTTGGCTTTAACTCAGATGTATATGCAGACTGATGTTCAAGTATCATTAGATTTCTAAAAGGACATACTGCAAATAAATCACTGAAAGGCCCTGATCTTTAATGTATCTGCTCTTCCTAAAGAATCACTATCAAAGAATTGCTAAAACTTCATAACTTCCACTTATCATTAATTTCAGATGATTACTGTCCACCATAAGGATATATACTTTTTCAGTTCTCATATGTAAAGTACCCTACTAGAGTAATACAGCTGATTTCCACATATGATATACCATTTCTAAATTTATCTGAAGCTTCCTTGACTGTCTAATTAAAATTATTTGAAACTGACATGAATTCTGTCCTAGTGAATTGTAATAAAATTTAAAATTAAGTATATGGGGTAAAGATTCATTCACTATTGTTAGCCAGTATTATTTTAAAATATATCTACTACATTTTCTTTCTCCCCTATTCATTCTCCAAGGGATTACAGTGAACTCCCTTAAAAATTTGTGATGTATTAATTAGTCCTAATTTTGTTTAGTGTGTAAGAACAGAAATATATATTCATAAAAATCTTATTTATGTATTTTAATAACACAAAGCTAGGGCCTTTACCAAGGCACTAAGTTATTAATGAATCATGTGAAGGTCGTGGATATTTGGTCAAAGTGTTTTCGAAACATTAGGACTATTTCTATTTCTGTCTTCACAGTGTCTGATGTGTATGTGGCATGGCATCACCCAACCAAATGCAAAATAAAATATGAAACATTATTCAGATCACCAGAATATACATTTAAAATTAATGAGATATTTCCCATCTAGTTAGTTTTTAAGATAAATGCCCACCATATATATGGCCTTCCCTGGTGGCTCATATGGTAAAGAATCTGCCTGCAATGCTGGAGACCTGGGTTCCACCCCTGGATTGGGAAGAGCCACTAGAGAAGGACATGGCAACCCACTCCAGTACTCTTGCCCGGAGAATTCCATGGAAGGAGGACCTGGCGGGCTACAGTCCATGGGATTGCAAAGAGTCAGACACGACTGAGCGACTTAGCACACACATTCACACATACACACACACAAACACACGCACACACACACGTATAAGCATGATTTCTATATGCAAAAAGATATAATATAATTTTGATAGTTATCTATCTCTGCCATTAAATATTTAAACTATTAAAATTGTATAGGATGTATAAAATAGAGGGGCATAGTTTATTTCATAAATAATTATTTTCTCCATGAGATCGTGACATATCTTCTTAGCATTTACAATGTCTTAGCATTATCATTTGCCTACCAGAAATACTAGTTGACATTCCCATTGTCCAAACTCATCTTTCTGATGTAATTCAATTTTATGTCACTTTGCATGGCAATGCACTTTTTTTTAATACACATTTCTATCTAAACTCCCATGTTTTTAGGCAGAAATAAATGAACAGTATCTTTCATGTTGGCCCAAACTATAGTTTGATAGTCTTCTCAGATTTAGATTTGTGCACTTGACTAGTATGATTAAATTCAAAATAATAGCAGAAAAATCAACAAGTTCAGAAAGAGACCACTGAGTGAATCGCTGTTATAAATCAAGTTAATTTGCAACATTACTTTCTAGTTGAACTTATAAGAGCTTAGAATAATTATATTTCTTCATTAACTATTTTGAAAGTACTGACTTGAATATTCATTTTAAATTACCCAAATGCCTTTAAAATGAACATTTCATCTTTTACATAACAATAATATTAATTGCATCTTATATTTATGTAATTGTTTTTATTTTCCTTAATACAGTCCATACATTTCCTCATTTAATCCCTGCATCAACTTTTTTGGTGTAAGTACTATTGTCATTCTTATTCTCGGAGAAGGCAATGGCACCCCACTCCAGTACTCACGCCTGGAAAATCCCATGGATGGAGGAGCCTGGCAGGCTGCAGTCCGTGAGGTGGTGAAGAATTGGACACGACTGAGTGACTTCACTTGCACTTTTCACTTTCCTGCATTGGAGAAGGAAATGGCAACCCCCTCCAGTGTCCTTGCCTAGAGAATCCCAGGGACGGGGGAGCCTGGTGGGCTGCCATCTATGGGGTCGCTCAGAGTTGGACACGACTGAAGTGACTTAGCAGCAGCAGCAGCATTCTTATTCTATACATGAAAGTATTAATTTTCTGAAGTTCTTACAGATAGTATATGATAGAACAAGGATTGGAGGCTGGGGCTTTTGAACCCAAATCTAAATTCTTACCCACATACCAGTACTAACTTGCTACTAGGAATAACCAAATAATCAAACTAACAGTCATGAAAGTCAGGACTTGGAAGGAAAATTTGAATTTGGTG
The DNA here is from genome assembly GCA_007570785.1 of Antilocapra americana. Lineage (NCBI taxonomy): Eukaryota > Metazoa > Chordata > Mammalia > Artiodactyla > Antilocapridae > Antilocapra > Antilocapra americana. Next base: position 22,670,165 of record ML663565.1, read on the forward strand.
CCTACGAAAGTGTCTTTTCATATATTTTCAACTTTTAGAATTCTCATTGTGCCATACAATAAAAATAGTTTTCTGTCTTTGGAAATGTGGAGGGATTATAACTCTTTGTCCTGAATCCATTATTCAGAAGGACATGAACCAACATAATGGTACACAAGGGCACTGTTGGTGACCTTCCTTTCCCTAAAGATGAGGGTGGATGCTGAGAATTTCTCTCCTTCTGTCTCCAGGTGGGTCTACTATTTGCATGCTCTGCTGCACAGCTTTCAAAGGGCTTGCCCTGGGATATGACTGGGCTGGATTTAGAAGGAGCTGGTCATTGAGTAGCTCTGGTAATGCTTGCATCTCAGTTATGCGGCTGACAGCTCCTTTTGGTGGGGAAAGCTTGGATATATTTCAAGGTGATTGTAGTTTTGTCCCTCTGGCAGCAAGCTGCTGCAACCAGCTTAGCCCATTATCCTCCTCTCCCACTGGATTTAAGCCTAGGGAGAAGTCTGGGGCTTTTGTCAGAATAGAGGGTACTGCTCTATATTATAAAGTAGCCTTCAATTACTGAAATGGGCTTGTCTATAGTTCCAGTGACTTATAAATTACTCTTTGTAAAAACCAAAATTTAGCTTTATTGCTAATGATGTTGTACTTTTAGTATTTCGTACTTTAAGCTTTATTACACAAAACTTGAACATTTAACATTTTTAGCAGAGAGTAGTATTTAACACTCAGAGATCAATATGTATTTTTATTTCAAAAATTTTATTAGATTATGCAGTACACGTGGCTACTGTGACCACATTGATTAAAAGCTCCACAGTGCAACTGTCTACATTATAATTTTTCTCAATTCGACCCTCTTAATCTCGTGGGGGCAGTTCTGTAAAATCAATGCAAAGTAATTAGAAAATTTTAAATTCTAGATGTTGTGAATATATTAATCATTTCTTTTAATATCCATTCAGTGGAATACATTTTATAAATACTATTATTTAATAAACATATCTGAGAAATAAAATTCCCATAGATCCTAACTAGTTAATGATGTAAATTTGCCTTAGCATATTTAGGGGAAAGTATTTTCAGTTTTCTATCCTCCAGTAGTTCAGCATCACTTTCACTCCCTTTTTGAGCAAAAATTATAGTCAGGGATGAGCATTTCAATTTGCAGCTGACAGTTTAGGGTTAAGATATGATTCCAGGTAACAGAAGCCAATGAGAGTACACCCAGTTGATGTTTGTGACATCATCTTCCAGTCGGAGTACATAGAAGCGCTGAGGTAGCGTTCAGTTTCAGCCCCAGTGCCATTATGATGGATGTTTACATCTCTTCATTGAGAGCCAATTATCTCGCTTTTGTGTGAGGCCCAAGGATCACTCATGCTGCCAGGCTGCACGGAGCACTGTTGGATGTAGCTGAACCAATTGTTTTCTCTGTCTCTGGTAAGAGCCTCTTCTGTTTTACCTTTTCTTTCAAAATAAGGGTAGATGTATGTAACAGAGGAAACTGTGAGAAACTGGCATCGAGGTTGAAAAGGCTTACTATTTGGTAAGCTTTTAATCAGAGCACTGTTTAGCAGAATTAAAAGGAAGTGTGCATTTAGCAAAATGAATCTTAAAAGCGCATCCTAACATGCACCTGGAAAACTAATTTGCAGTAGAAAATGAACAGCAGGTAATTCAGCTTTTCTTTTGAAAAAGGAAAGTAACTTATGAGATTATTTTGAATGTCTTTAAATATATGTGCATATGTATACACTCTGCTCCATTGCCTTATAATTTGCTGTTAGTTGAAGTAAAGGGTTGAAGTAAAACTGGTCAATCAGATAGTGTCGCTATAAATTTAAAATGAGTTAAAGTTTCTAATTGTTAAATGATAGTTCTTTGGAACAGTTTTTGAAAGTTGTATCTATATGGGAAAACAGAATTTACCAAGTAAGCAGAGGCTTTAGCCTCTGAAATGAAGTTGTAGTACTTTATAACCATATTTATTATTTTTAGCCAAAGGAAATAATACTAGCAAATAGTGTTAAAGAATGGTATTTTTTTTTTCTGGAATTGAGAGATGTTAAAATCATATATTTTATTAAGTGCTTTTGAATGCATAACAAAATTATGTGTTTTATTTATCTAAAAAAATTTTAAGTCCTGAAATTAAAGCTTTCAATCATTTAATTATTTATTAGTAGTGATATTTACACCTGGGGATCCTTACGGTATTGTAGCAAAACAGATATATTTACAGCTGTTGAATTACTATGTCCATAGATTACTAAATCTCACAGGAATCCTAAAAAATCAAATACAATAAAAGCTTTTAATTGAGAATTTTCACATGCTACCAAATGAAGAATTCAGAAACACTTTTAAATCCTCAAATATCATCTATTATCACAGTAGAAAGCAGAAGACTATTGTTATCTCAAAGTTGAATGATATTTATGAGATGAAGACACAGAAAAGTATAAATAGCTATTATTTACTAGAAGATGTTTTCTTATGTTAGTAGCGTTTCCACTTCTTCTAGGATAATAAAACTTTTGAATAACGACTTGTCCATCAGGGTGTGACACATTCATGCTTTTCAGATTTATTTTTACTCTACTTTAACATAGAATATTTCTGCCTGTGCAAACCAGTAATTTGGACAATTAGAAATCAGAGTTTGGAGATGCTCTCTTTGTGCTTGGAGACAGCAGGGACTTCTCAGCTGTCACACTTCTCTCTCATCTACCAGCCCAGTCCTGTTTGTCAGTGGTTGATATTACTGTTGTTCGACTTGTCTCCTTCAGTTAATTCAGGTCTGAACAAAACTGAGTTTATAGAAAGTGTCAGATATGCATTAATGGAATCCAAAGAACTGAGCTTGTTGTCTCAGTCAGGACAATTTATAAGCAACCAAACCTCAAATGCTTATAAGCATGATCTGGAGTTAATTTTTTACAGAGAGATTTATGTTGGCCTACTCTGTAAATTAAAAAGAAAATCTAAAACTGGGAATCTAAAAGTTTTGATAGGATGAACTTGAAAGCATGATCCACGGCTTCAAAATGATTTTTTTTTTTTGCCATTAAGTATTTCAAAGTGGAGTTGAATAACTCAGAGGTATTGACTGTCTTTTTCTCAGGTGATCAATCTTGAGTAAGGTAAAGCATTTGTTTCCTAACACTTAAATTCTCTAAAATCTATTTATATCATCTGTCAACAATGGAGAAAATCTTAGCCAATTAACAGTCTACATATCTAAAATTGTATTTTCTGCTGTGTATAAATGCTTTTCTCAATGGTATAGTTTCTAATCACAAATGCACTGCTTTGGTAGAGCTCACAGTTTTAAAATTGTTTATCTCTTTGTTTTCCTTTGAACAACTTTGTACAATATGAATATACCTGATATGATACCTGGATGGTAGATTTCACTGATGGAAAATTTCTGCTTTAAAAAATTTTTTTTTTAAAGGAAGGACATCAAGGGGATTGTAGCGATTTTCCATGCCACAAATCCCTGGGAAGAATTCTTAGTCCAGGGCAACATAGGTGAAAGATCGTGTACTACATGTACCCCTATGTTACATGTTTTTTATCTGAGTTGTTATCATCATCTTGTATCATTTTGCATTTTCCTTCTCCATATTATCTTATCCAACTTTTGTAAATGGTGTAGCCAGTGAATGTTACTAAGTGACAGGTTTCACCAGTTTTAAGAAGAGATGGAGAGAGTGCACAATGATAAAAAGATTCCTATTATTCCCTTCTGAAGTTCTTTGCATTTCCCACAGGCTGAGGGTGATACACTGATTTCTTTTGAAAATTGTTCCTCATATTATGCTATTACTTATTCCATAATATCATTTTTGCCTCTTAAATACCTTAATCTTCTCCTACAATTTAGTTTATGTAAGCACCTTCATTAGTGTCTTTAAATTATTGAATGTGTGTGACCATTTAGTTTTCTACTTTCTCAGTTGAAGTATTTGTAAGTATGATGAATTCTTCACTTGCCTTAACAATGTGAAATTCTGGACTTTCAGGGCCAACTGTTTGGTGAAAAGCATAATTTTGTAACCACAATGTCATCTTAGTGTAGGCTTATATCAATGTGTGAATGTATGAATATTTAAGTGTATATATTGCATGCATAAACATAATTCTTACAAGTACCTTAAAAATTTAATAGTCATTTATATGGATATACAATTATTCATGCTTAACATTTGATATATGATAATGTTATTGATAATATGATACTAAGAAAACAGAGACGAACAGGTTTTAACTTATTGCCAAGCTCACCTAGTCAGTAAATCAATATATAGAAAAGACACAAAAATAGGTTTTCAAATTTTAATGGCCCCAATCAATCTCTATCTTTTTCTCTCACTCTCCCTTCCTCTTTCCCTCCCTCCCACCAGTATCTGGCTATCTAACTAGTCTACTACTAGTTTTATTTTATTGTCTACTCTATGTCATGTACTCTTTAGGTGCTTGGGATTTATTTATAGCTGAACAATATAAAAGATTGTTCCTCTTGTTCATGTTTATATGTTTTTCTGTCTGGCAAGCTCTACTCTTTTAAATTACTAAAAATATAGATTGTATTTCAAGGTGTGGCTGAAAGAAAAAAACACAGAGAACTTGCTAGGAAACAGGAAACATGAATTAAATGATGGGCTTATTTGCATTTCTTATGTATCTATGTATCTTTAAGTTCGCAGGTATGTTCTAACCTAAACTAGATTTGCAAAACTCTATGTTTAGATATTTTGAAAATGTCTGTCAGTGATAACTTATATTTTTTTCTGACTGTGATCAATGCAACTTTACAAAAATGAAATGCTTAAATTACAATGGATTCCCCAAAGAGAATTTTTGAACAAAGTTATCTTGTATTGAAGAGTATATTCAAGCAATCTAACTTTATATTTATCCTCTATAATAAAGTTCCTGAGGGTCATAATGTTTTGAGTTTATAGTTGTTTGGCTTTAGAGTTTACATAGTATAGAGTGAAAAATGGATGAATTGTGTCTTTTGATTAAAAAAAGTTAACAATATCTTCCAAATGATAGTAGTCTGTGTTTGAATAGAGCAAAATAGAGATAATCTGAAATTTAGCACCCATTTTTCAGTAGTTTGGCATATATTAATGCTAGTTCCTAGGAGAGTTGAATTGAAAGATTTACTACCCATTGAATTTATTTACAGATGCCCAGTGATTTAAAAGAAAAATAAAGAAAAGAGAGAGAGAAACCTGAAATCTAGCCTCCCCAAAGAAAATCAATCTGTACACAGAACCTACCAGTTGAAGATAAACCACTTTTAGATGGTATCATTTAATTAGCCAGTGAGGAGTCTATCTAGTGACATACACATAAATTGTAAAAGAACTCAAAGTTGTCTGCATGAACTTGATTTAGCACAAAGTATTTCCCTTTTGTTAATATTGGATAATAATAAAATTATATCACTGAACTGAACTTAGTCCTTCTGCTAATGTGCATTTGAAATGGGCCGAATAAGGGAGTAAAATTAGAATGTATTAATAGTATGCATTAGCTAAATTCAAGAGATACTAAGCCATGCATGTTTTGCCAAAACTGTGGGTCTTGAATTTAGCTAATTTTATCTAATAATATTCCAGAATTAGTTTTGATAATGTTTATGATAAGTAAAACATAAACTGACATCAAAGTGGGTGTTTTTAGGGTAAGAAGGGTCTACTGAAAGCAGAGGATTGTTTTGTAATACTGAGTATAAGGACAGTTTTAGTCACAGTCTTCATTCAGAACTGACCCTCTGCCCTTATGCCGTGACACACTGTAATTCAGAGGTGCACTGTAGCATTTTAATCAGTGTGACAATGTATTTTTCCTAGAATAGAGTATACATATTAGTACTGCCAACTCAGAACTGTATGAAATTTATAATGTGGAGCAAAACATGATAAAATCTGCTGTAATTGATCAAGAGGCATGATGGAAGTTCAATTCCAGCAGCTGTTCTCAATTTTAAGCACATGAGAGACTATGAATGGGTGAGCAAATAGTTGGGCTTAGCGATAATAGCAGATGCTCTTAAAGATAATTTTTGTTTGTCTCTGTATTAGTTGTGCAAGCACTGTGGTAAATGTATGGTTTCTGGGACCAGACTACCTGAGTATTAATACAATGTCTTGCTTCCCCCCTTTCAGGCCTTGATTTCTTCTTATAAAAACTAAGGGAAATAGAATTATCCACCTCTTAGGGTTGGTGAGAAAATCCTGTGAGCAAATCTTCTGAGCACTGGAAACAGTGTCTGGCACGTGGTATGTGTCTAATCAGTGTCGCCTCCTTTTAGGATTTTTATCATTACTGACTTGTTTAGTATTGTCTGTGTTTATGTGGGGGGGGGGCATGTTTTAGTTAATTCAGGAGTTTCATTAAAAACCAATTTTACAAACAAAAAGCTCTGGAATAGCACATATGGAAAAACTTTGGGAACTATTCCTTCTAATGACTGTTTAAAACTTGATAATGCTTTCAGAGGACTCTAGTACTAAATGCGTAACCTTATCTACCTGCAATGTGGGAGATCTGGGTTGGATCCCTGGGTTGAGAAGGTCCCCTGGAGGAGCACATGGCAATCCACTCCAGTATTCTTGCCTGGAGAATCCCCGTGGACAGAGGAGCCTGGTGGGCTACAGTCCATGGGGTTGCAAAGAGTCAGACATGATGGAGCAACTAAGCACATAGCCTTATCACTTATTATATATGAGATTTTTGGTATGTCTTAGATTTCACATTTTTAATAAAAAATGAATTAAACAAAAATGTATTAAATAACATTTAGGAGATTTTTCTAACTTTAAAATTGCATGATATGGGATGTTGCATGTGTACACACACACACACACACACACACACACACACACACAACACACACATATATGTATAAATATACCTATGTGTATTTAACACAAATGGAAAATCCTGTAGATTTACATTTTGCTTTATGTGCCTTTAACTTTTTAATTTTATTATTTTTTGTGAGTTGGTTAGAGTTTGAAACTTGTAATTATAAAAGGCTTCATTTATTCTGATATTTGTGGAGGTCAGCACTCTCCTTCTTTACAACAGCTCATGCTCTCACATGGGTGATGGAGTGGTGATAGAATGAGGCTAAAGTCCTTTTCTAGCTCATGCTGTTCAGAATCCCTAACACCATGAAAAGCAAAATAAGTGTGTTTTGATTTTTAAAAATCTCTCTCTGTGTTATGTGTATGCTTTATTTTAGTGGAATGTGCCTAAACTTACATTAAGAGAGATACAAACAGAAAAAGATATAAATATTAATTTTTTATCTACAAAAATCTTCACAGTTTTGTAGAGTCAAGATGTTAATATATGGGTAAAACATTTTCAAAAAATTCAGTCATTTTACGAAGATATTTTTTTCCTTAACTTCTAAATTCTCTGGTTTATTCCACAAATTCTTTAAAGCATAGACACACAACTTTTGAGCACCTATTACTTGCCAACAATGAACAAACCACCACCAGTGCTCTCAAAGGGCTCATGCTCTAGAGATCAACATATAGTTAAATACAAATAATTATAATATATTGTGATAGTGTTATATTAGAGATATGTACAGAGTGCTGAGGGAACATAGACAAGAAGTGACTTATTCTATTAATACCTAGGGGAAAAATAAGATCTTTTCCAAAAGAAGCTATCATTTTAGGCTACTTTTAAAAATGAGTAAAGAATTTTCCAGGTGGAGATCATCAAAGGCTACTTCATACAGAGGGCCTGCAGTAAGGATGGTATCCCCTCCTGTGGAAGGAGAATGCACCCTGTATTCGGAAAAGGACCAGTGTTTGGAATGAGTGGAAGCAGGGACCAGGAGAAGCTAATTAGCAACTAATTATCAGAACAAATGCTGGTTGTAAAAAACCAGTAGGGACAACCTAGTCATAACTGCATAAGTACAGTCTTGGCTCAAAGGTTAAATTGAGATTTTTTTAAACTTAAATACTGTAGAAAGTCTATGATGAGATAGATCACTGTGGCTTTGAATTAATGCTTCTGGAGAAGAGAATGGCAACCAAGTACAGTATTCTGGCCTGGAGAAATCCATGGACAGAGGGACCTGGTGGACAAAGAGCTGGACACGATGGAGTGATTAAATGATTTATGATGGAATGCTTTCTAAAAGAGACTGGAAGCAAAATTACCTTGGGATTATTTAAAACAGTCTGATCCTTCAAAGAAGAAGAAAGGGCAAAAGAAACTACCTCATTAAACTTTAAATCAGTATCAGTATCAGTTCAGTTGCTCAGAAGTGTCCGACTCTTTGCGACCCCATGAACCGCAGCACGCCAGGCCTCCCTGTCCATCACCAACTTCCAGATCCACACAAACCCATGTCAATCAAGTCTGTGATGCCATCCAGCCATCTCATCCTCTGTCTTCCCCTTCTCCTCCTGCCCCCAACCCTTCCCAGCATCACGGTCTTTTCCAATGAATCAACTCTTTGCATCAGGTGGAAAAAGTATAGGAGTTTCAGCTTCAACATCAGTCTTTCCAATGGACACCCAGGATTGATCTCCTTTAGGATGGACTTGTTGGATCTTCTTGCAGTCCAAGGGAATCTCAAGAGTCTTCTCCAGCACCACAATTCAAGAGCATCAGTTCTTCGGTGCTCAGCCTTTTTCACTGTCCAACTCTCACATCCATACATGACTACTGGAAAAACCATAGCCTTGACTAGAAGGACCTTTGTTGGCAAAGTAATGTCTCTGCTTTTCAATATGCTGTCCAGGTTGGCCATAACTTTCCTTCCAAGGAGTAGGTGTATTTTGATTTCATGGCTGCAATCACCATCTGCATTTATTTTGGAGGCAAAAAAAATAAAGTCTGACACTTTTTCCACTGTTTCCCTATCTATTTCCCATGAAGTGATGGGACCAGATGCCATGATCTTAGTTTTCTGAATGTTGAGCCTTAAACCAACTTTTTCACTCTCCTCTTTCACTTTCAGCAAGAGGATTTTTAGTTCCTCTTCACTTTCTGCCATAAGGTTATATCGTCTGCATATCTGAGGTTATTGATATTTCTCCCGGCAATCTTGATTGCAACTTGTGTTTCTTCCAGCCCAGCGTTTCTCATGATGTACTCTGCATATAAGTTAAATAAGCAGGGTGACAATATACAGCCTTGACGTACTCTTTTTTTCCTATTTGGAACCAGTCTGTTGTTCCATGTCCAGTTCTGTTGCTTCCTGACCTGCATACAGGTTTCTCAAGAGACAGGTCAGGTGATCTGGTATTCCCATTACTTTCCGAATTTTCCAGTGTATTGTGATCCACACAGTCAAAGGCTTTCACATAGTATATAAAGCAGAAGTAGATGTTTCTCTGGAACTCTCTTATTTTTTCGATAATACAGCAGATATTGGCAATTTGATCTCTGGTTCCTCTGCCCTTTCTAAAACCAGCTTGAACATCTGGAAGTTCACGGTTCATGTATTGCTGAAGCCTGGCTTGGAGAATTTTGAGCATTACTTTAATAGCGTGTGAAATGAGTGAAATTGTGAGGTAGTTAGAGAATTCTTTGACATTGCCTTCCTTTGGGATAGGAATGTAAATTGAACTTTTCCAGTCCTATGGTCATTGCTGAGTTTTCCAAATTTGCTGGCATATTGAGGGCAGCACTTTCACAGGATCATCTTTTAGGATTTGAAATAGCTCAACTAGAATTCCATCACCTCCACTAGCTTTGTTTGTAGTGAAGCTTCCTAAGGCTCACTTGACTTCACATTCCAGGATGTCTGGCTCTAGCTGAGTGATCATACCTTCGTGATTATCAAGGTGGTGAAGATCTTTTTTGTACAGTTATTCTGTGTTTTCTTGCCACCTCATCTTAATATCTTCCACTTCTGTTAGATCCATACCATTTTTATCCTTTATCGAGCCCATTTTGGCATGAAATGTTCCCTTGGTATCTCTAATTTTCTTGACGAGATCTCTAGTCTTTCCCATTCTGTTGTTTTCCTCTATTTCTTTGCACTGATCGCTAAGGAAGGTTTTCTTTTCTCTCCTTGTTTTTCTTTGGAATTCTGCGTTCAGATAGGAATATCTTTCCTTTTCTCCTTTGCTTTTCACTTTTCTTCTTTTCACAGCTATTTGTAAGGCCTCCTCAGACAGCCATTTTGCTTTTTTGCATTTCTTTTTCTTGGGGATGGTCTTAATCCCTGTCTCCTGTACAATGTCACGAACCTCCATCCATAGTTCATCAGGCACTCTGTCTATCAGATCTAGTCCCTTAAATCTATTTCTCACTTCCACTGTATGATTACAACAGATTTGATTTAGGTCATACCTGAATGGTCTAGTGGTTTTCACTACTTTCTTCAATTTCAGTCTGAATTTGGCAATAAGGAGCTCATGATCCAAGGCAGAGTAATCTCCCGGTCTTGTTTTTGCTGACTGTATAGATCGTCTCCATGTTTGGCTGCAAAGAATACAATCAATCTGATTTTAGTGTTGACCATCTGGTGATGTCCATGTGTAGAGTCTTCTCTTTGTTGTTGGAAGAGAGTGTTTGCTATTACCAGTGCATTCTCTTGACTAAACTTTATTAGCCTTTGCCCTTCCTCACTTTGTACTGAATGGCCAAATTTGCCTGTTACTCCAGGTGTTTCTTTACTTCCTACTTTTGCATTCCAGTCCCCTATAATGAGAAGGACACCTTTTTTGGGTGTTAGTTCTAAAACAACTTGTAGGTCTTTTAGACTAAGATAGAATGTGGTCCACTGGAGAAGGGAATGGCAAACCACTTCAGTATTCTTGCCTTTTCGAACCCCATTAACAGTATGAAAAGGCAAAAAGAAAGGATACTAAAAGATGAACTCCTCAGGTCAGTAGGTGCCCCGTATGCTACTGGAGACCAGTGGAGAAATAATTCCAGAAAGAATGAAGGGATGGAGCCAAAACAAAATCAATGCCCAGTTGTGGATGTGACTGGTGATAGAACCAAGGTCTGATGTTGTAAAGAGCAATATTGCATAGGAATCTGGAATGTTAGGTCCGTGAATCAAGGCAAATTGGAAGTAGTCAAACAGGAGATGGCAAGAGTGAATGTCGACATTCTAGGAATCAGTAAACTAAGATGGACTGGAATGGGTGAATTTAACTCAGATGACCATTATATCTACTACTGTGGGCAGGATCCCTTAGAAGAAATGGAGTAGCCATCATGGTCAACAAAAGAGTCCAAAATGCAGTACTTGGATGCAATCTCAGAAATGACAGAATAATCTCTGTTTGTTTCCAAGGCAAATCATTCAATATCACAGTAATCCAAGCCTATGCCCCAACCAGTAATGCTGAAGAAGCTGAAGTTGAATGGTTCTATGAAGACCTACAAGTTCTTTTAAAAATAACACCCAAATTTTAAATAACTTTATTAAATTCCCCATTCTATTAATTTATTTAAAAGTATGGTGGTAGCCAGTTGGGTGACTAATTACATAAGAATACTGAAGAGGGTCACACAAAAGAACATTGAAAAGTGTTATCAGAGTTTGGGAAACAGTCCCTGAGTTACTCTTGATGATACTTGTCGAACATCAGCTAAAGGTAGAAAAAGTCTGATCCTTTTTCCCAGTGTTTCCAAACACTGGCTGGACAGTGTTTCCATAACTGACTAGTTCTAAGGTCAGGGGAATGGACTCTCTCTTATCTTTTGACTCAATTCATTGTACTTGTTTTTAAATTACGTAAACATCATTAAATAAACTCTATTTGCTTTTCAATTATTTTAAGTGAAAAAATGAAGCACTATTTCATTCCCTTCTTGATATTATTTAGGTGGCATGTAATTTACATTAAGGGTTTCCTTAGTGTCTCAGCTGTAAGGAATCCACCTGCCAAAGCAGAAGATACAAGTTAGATCCCAGGGTTGGGAAAATCCCCTGTTGAAGACAATGACAGCCCACTCCAGTACTCTTGCCTGGGAAATCCCATAGAGAGAGGAACCTAGTACGCTACTGCTGCTGCTGCTGCTGCTAAGTCGATTCAGTCATGTCTGACTCTGTGCGACCCATAGATGGCAGCCCACCAGGCTCGCCCATCCCTGGAATTCTCCAGGCAAGAACACTGGAGTGGGTTGCCATTTTCATTCTCCAATGAAGGAAAGTGAAAAGTGAAAGTGAAGTCGCTCAGTCATTTCCAACTCTTAGCAACCCCATGGTCTGCAGCCTACCAGGCTCTCCATCCATGGGATTTTCCAGGCAAGAGTACTGGAGTTGGGTGCCGTTGCCTTCTCCATAGCAGGCTACATGGGGTCACAAAGACTCGGACATGACTTAGTGAATAAACAGCAGCACCACCAATGAAGCCATTAGAGAAGTGGCGATCCAGGAAAGAAAACATTTTAGGGAAAGTGAAAAAAATAATATTACAAAAGGATCCACTAGCATACAGGATTGTGCTAGTTAATCATAAGGAATATGACAACTAAAGTTCCTCTTCATGTACTGAATTCCTACTCATCATTCAAATTACAATTAAAAAAATACACTGTTAAGGTAAGGTAGTCCTCTTTGAGTTCCTTGGCCAGGTCAAATTTTCCCATTATAGGCTTTTAGGAAGAGTATTTAACATGTGAAAGAGTTACAGGATTTTTGGATTAATAAAAATTTTTAATCCCAATCTTCCCAACTAGACTTTTCATTTTCATGAAAATAATGACTGAGCCTGTTTTGAGTCAACACTGAATCTCCCTCATCTAGCATAATGTCTAGTGTAAAGATAGCCACTAAATAAAAAGCATAGGCACTTAGAAGATGGAAAAAAAATAAAAAAATAGTACTTTTCCTAGATAAAAACAAAGGCGCTGAGATACTAGTGGATCTTAATACTAAAAAGGAAAGTTGAATGGACTTTCTGAAAGTATTGAAATACTGGATTGGCCTAAACTCATTCCATTTTCTGTGTTACATCTTATAAAAAACTTGAACAAGCTTTTTGGCTAAACCAGTACTTGCTCATCTCTGCAGCCTCTTCATCACTGATGTGTGGATGACTTACAGGTGGTACCCTTTGAGTTGCATGTCAAACAATAAAAATAAAATAAAAATATCAATATCTATTTGTAAATTGTGATATAAATATAGCAAATGTCCTTTGGAATACAGATATTTGATGGGTATGAGGAAATGTAGACCCTGCAAAGGGTATAGAAATTGAGTAACCATATGTACAACTTTTACCAGGTATAACTGGTTTTACTGAAACTAGAAAAAAAGTGTAACTGAGAATGTTCTGGCCAACCATATGAAAGACAGCAGAAAGGCTCAAAATACAGGAAAAAAGGAAATTGTACTTTAAATTGAGAAGGTCACTGGTGGCCTTAAAAAAAGTAGTTTGAGATGCTAGGCAGCAAAGAAATTGATTGTTAGGAATTGAAGTCATGTTCAAGCAATTTAAAAGTGAAAAGGAATGAAGACCTGCTAGACAGAACTGTCAAATAATGACTTCTTCCTAAATGGAAAAAGTTTATTCCATGGGTAGATGTGTGAAATATTAAGTAACGTTTAGCTTTTTAAACTGGTCTTCATAACTTGTACCAAACATATTCATAAAAAATAACTACATGTTATACACCTTTGTTATTATGTTTAAGACATCATCATGTTTTTGTAAAAAAAAGGGCAACAGCATATCCATAATGTAGACAATTGTGGGGATTATTTACTCAGAAGTTAATTTATTCTCATAAAAAATTGTTTAATTGAGGCTTTCTGTAGGCATCCTTATAGACAATAAGCAGCTCTTGCTTTGTAAGTAAATACATGAATAAACCTCCTCACAGTAAGACTTGAAGCCTCCAGAAGGCAAAAAAAAAAAAAAAAAAAAATCTAGCTGTACCAGAAAATATCTACAACCTGCTAAATAGAAGAGCTCCCATACCATAAGAGGTTGGAGAAATTAGCTGAAACCCAAAAGAGAGAAATATATGCAGTGGATATGGGTTAAAAAAAATCTGTATAATTAGAGAATAAGATGAATGTAAAATAAATGTAAATACATAGAAAATTTTGTGTTTTGATAAATGCAAAAATACACAATTAGTGTTAGAAAATGTTATTTTCAAAGTTGGCCACACATTGAGCTATTTATTTTGGTATCTCTACAATGATTATAGAAATCTTAAAAAGAGATTTGTGATTTGCCTAGAAAAAAACACTTTTCTTAATTTACTTGTTCTTGTGATTTTGTGAAAGGTCAGGGTATCTTTAAATATTCTAGTTAGGAGAGAAATGAAATTTTTCTTTTTCCAAAATAGTCTCAAAAAGAAAGCAATAGAATTTGACCACTAACTCTAGCAACCTACAGGAAAGGAGTATGTGATACCCCAGATTCAGAGAACAGTGAGGTCAAAAAAGGGTTTTGAAATTAGAAAATTCCACAGTACTATGCCTAGGGAAAATCAGGGCCACCTCAATGTAAAAAGATGTTCTCTCAGTATTGTTTTGTAGTCAAGCTAGACTCCAGAGAATCTAGAAGCAATCTGAGGATTCTTGTGAAATCAAAAATAAAAAAGTCAAAAAAAAAAAAAAGGCAAAACATGGTGTCTGAGGTCGGAGAAGTGGGAATCTAGGCAAGGTGACTGACTTCAGAGACAAGATTCTTGTTTTCAAAAAGTCTAGGGAAGCAGCCTCAAGGTGTAAACCTGGGTTGCTAACAAGGGACCCGAGAACTGGGAGAGGGTTGACTTGCCCCCACTTATGAGCAAAAAATCAAGAACTAGATGGAGATGCTGAGGTCAGATAAATTCTAGAATCTAAGGTGGCTTTGAACCTACAGTTTGGATAGGTGTCTCCATTAGTGAAGAATGGAGGTTTGACCTGAAGCCCCATTATTTGATCTCTTCTTTTGAGCTACTCTCTAGGGTATGGAAGCTGGGGGTTAAAATTGTATGTGGGCTGTGAAACCAGTCAGGTACATGTTAATTTCTGGCTTCACCATTCACCAATGGTAGTCATGGGCAAAGCATGACACCTCCCTTCATCTAAGTTATCTCATCTGAGGGACACTATGGGGACCATATGAGATGATATTATAAACATTCATTGAGCACAATAATGGTATCCAGTTCATGCTGGATAACTACTGTACTTTATTTTTATGACTCACCTGCAAACTCTACCTATCAGTTCCATTGCTCTTCAAACACAACTCTGGTTTAGTAACATATTCCCTCTACTTGGAGCACTCTGTCTTGTCAATTCCTCTTCATCCTTCATGTCTCAGTTCATATGTCATTACTGGCAGAGTAGGCATGTATTTTTAATTGCCGTTTCCTTCTCTGTATCTCCCATTAGACTCAAAACTCCATATATTTGGGATTTCATGTTTTATCTGGGACTTCCCTTGTGGCTCAGCTGATAAAGAATCCACCTGCAATGCAGGAGCCCTGGGTTCCTTCTCTGGGTTGGGAAGATCCCCTGGAGAAGAGAATGGCTACCCGCTCCAGTATTCTAGCCTGAAGAATTCCATGGACTGTATAGTCCATTGGGTCGCAAAGAGTCAGACACGACTGAGCAACTTTCACTTTTCCTAGTAGCTTAGCTGGTAAAGAATCTGCCTGCAGTACAGAAGACCCCTGTTCAATTCCTCAGTTGGGTAGATCTCCTAGAGAAGGGATAGGCTACCCATTCCAGTATTCTTGGGCTTCCCTGGTGGCTCAGACAGTAAAGAATCCGCATGCACTGTGGGATACCTGGGTTCCATCCTTGTATCAGCAAGTTCCCCTGGAGGAGGGCATGGCAACCCACTCCAGTATTCTTGCCTGGAGAATCCCCTTGGACAGAAGAGCCTGAGGGTGCAGAGTCGGATGCAACTGAGTGACTAAGCACACTACAGCATGGTTTACCCACCCCTGTTTCAGCACTGCTGGAATATAGTAGATCATTAAATGCTGATTAAATGAATAAATGGTAAAAGACCCCAGACTTAGATCCCTTAGGAGAGCCATAATCTGAAAGGGATTTTCTATTACACTTTAATTTAGGGGCTGGTAATTGGAGAGTAGAACTAGAAGATCTGAGGTCCTGCAGAAGGTGACAGTGGGACTCACTTCTCTGTTAGTCCTTGGCCCTTTCAAGATGAAAGCTTGAGGAATTGTGCACAGTCCAAAAGCTGCCGTGTCAGTCACCATCTTCCTCTTTCTAGGTGGTGTCAACATGCCCGAGGACCAGTCTATGAAGGACAGCCAATCATCAGTCAGAGCAAAGCATTCTGGGAAGCACCCTATGGATGCTTCTACTTGTGGACCTGTGGGTACATCTTGTGCAACCCACTGCTCTTCTGAGTATTGAGAAGCTCTCCTCTTACATTTATTTTATTTTTATTGACTTATTTTGACTGTGAAAAAAAATGTTTAAACTCTACCAGCAGTGCTACCTACTGGAATCAGTTTGGGCACCTGAAGAATGCATGCAGAGCCCTGAAGAGCTGCAAATAGAATCCACAGGGGCTAAGCTAGGCTATGGTCCTCTTTTCTTCTCCTTGGGTTATGTTCTCACTGCCCTACAGGAATGTAGTAGTCTTTTAATGCTCTGTGACAAATTACCTCAACCTTAGATGCTTATAGGATTCCTAGGTGGTGCTAGTGGTAAAGAACCTGCCTTCCAATGCTGGAGATGTTAGAGAGGTGGGTTCTATCCCTAGGTCAGGAAAATTCCATGGAGGAGGGCATGGCAACCCACTCCAATATTCTTGCCTGGAGAATCCCAAGGACAGAGGAGTCTGGTGCATTAGAGTCCATAGTGTCACGAAGAGTCAGATATGACTGAAGTGACTTAGCATACTTGCACTCACGTTTATAGATGTCTAAAACAATAGACATTATCGCACAGGTTCAGTGGGTCAGTGATACAGGCGCAGCTTAGACAGATCCTTTACTCAGTCTTAAGAGGCTGCAATAAAGGTGTAGCCATGTGCTTTTCTGTAGTTTGGTTTCTCTTTCAGGCCCAGGTGGTTGCTGGCAGAATTCAGTTCCTTGTGACTGTAGAATTGAGGCCCTCCTCTATTTTCTTGCTGGCTGTCAGCTGGGAGTCACTCTCAGCTCCTACAGCTGCCTGAGTCCCTTCCTAAGGGGTTGTCTTCACAGGGCTGCTTAGTTTTCCAAAACAGCAGGGGGAGTCTTTGCTAGAGTCTGCTAAGATGGAGTCTTAATGTAACAATATATTTGTAGGCATAACACCCTATCACTTTTGCCATAGTTTATTGGCTATAAGTCAGTCACAGGTTATGCCCATATTCAAGTGGAGGGAATTGTACAAGGATGTGACTCTTTGAGGGTCACCATTGAGGGTCACCTTGGGATGTGTCTACCACAGGGAACAATCACAGAATATTCTGAGACCTGTATGTGACTGTGAGCCACCCTTACCTAACCCCTGAAAGACGTTCTACAAAACTCTCTAAACTTACAAGTGGCCGGGCTCACAGGAAAGAACTGATTTTGAGTAAGGAAGGTGGATCAGTAATCAAGAGAAAGTGATTGTTAGAGCCAGAAAAGTGGCCAATTGCCTCCTAATTCACCCAAGAAGGAAAAAGTGTAGCAGTGTGTTCTTAACCATGGGTCTGGGAGCTAGGGCAATAGCTGTTTTGTTTGACTGTCATTAGACAGTTTACATGAGGGATTCCTGTTTTCAACCCATTACGAAGAGAAGGACAGTTGAATGTCACATGGCCAATCTCATTACTTGGGGCCACCACTATTGTTTGTCTGCTTATCAAAAATTGGGGCCTCCCTCATAGCTCAGTTGGTAAAGAATCTGCCTGCAATGTAGGAGACCCTGGTTCAGTTCCTGGATTGGGAAGGTCTGCTGGAGAGGGGATAGGCTACCCACTCCAGTATTCTTGGGCTTCCCTTGTGGGTCAGCTGGTAAAGAATTCGCCTGTGATGTGGGAGACCTGGGTTCGATCCCCGGGTTGGGAAGATTCCCTGGAGAAAGGAAAGGCTACCCACTCCAGTATTCTGGCCTGGAGAATTCCATCGACTGTATAGTCCATGGGGTCACAAAGAGTCGGTGAGTGACTTTCACTTCACTTTAAGGCAAAATACCTGAGAGTCTTCCAGTTCCTGGGCTCCTTTAGCAGCTAGAGTCAGTTTTCCTCTTCCTGCTTTGCTGAAAGCTCGGAGGGGCCAGCAAAACCCTTAAGAAACTGGGAAGGGAGTGTGTGTGTGTGTGTGTGTGTGTGTGTGTGTGTGTGTGTGTGTGTTGAACAGGGGTGACTGCCTTTCATAAGCCATTGCTAAGGTATGTGTTAATCTCTCTGTTATGTCCAACTTTTTGCAACCCCATAGACTGGACCCTGCCAGTCTCCTCTGTCCATAGAATTCTCTAGGCAAGCATACTGGAGTGGGTTGCCATTCCCTTCTCCAGGGGATCTTCCCAACCCAGGGATTGAACCCAGGTCTCCCACATTGCAGGTATATTCTTTACTATCTGAACCATCAAGCAGTTGCACACAACTGGGATTTGTTGGCACAGCTCAACTTTTAGCAGTCCCCTTCCACTTTTCTTCTTCATTTATTCTTTCTATATGCCTTGAAATATCCTAATATTTTATTCTATTTTCCCTGATAAGAAAACCAAATCAGCAAAGGCCCTTGAAAATTCAAGTCCTTAGTCAAGTCTCCTGATATAGAGAAACTACAGATTTGAAGAAGAAGTCACTACATGTGGAACACACAGGAAGAGAAACAGTGAAAATGATAGCAACCTTTGAGAATCTGAGAAGACCATCAGGACTTCACTCAACTGTTTAAATTAGAGAAATGATGCAGTGTCAGATGAAAGCGAGACTGAAACTGCAGCAGCATCAGTGGTTGGCAAAGACAGCTTTGGGGCCAGTGAGTTAAAAGGGAGTACTGTGTTTTTTGCGTTTATCTTTCAGACTGCTGTAATGAGAGGGGCTTTGCCACATATTCTCTAAAGTTCAGCTGAATGACTGCATTGCTCTGATCACCTTGGACAGTTCACAACATAAAGAAGGACAGGCCTAACTGAAGCTTGAAACCCTGGAAAAAATTCGAATTTCACTCAGTGATCTTTAAATGCTCTTCCCAGGGTCTCAGGAAGCTGTAAAAGACTCAGTCAGAGGGAGATACCTGGGTGATTTGACGGGCTAGTAAAGAGAAGAGGGTGGGCACTGAAGTCAGAATAACCTCTGAGACACTGGGAGGCCAACATCAGTAACATGAATGGTTGCAATTTTTTCCTATCCCTCAGTCTCAGGTGATGCGAGAGCTGTGTGGCCCACTTAAGTTCAGTAGGACCAAACCAATTAGTCAGTCAAACTGAAGTGAAAGGTCTGCTAGCACGTCAGAACAGGCCGGGTGGCCATGTGGGGAAACACCTGCCGTGAAGGCTGGGGAAGGTTCGCTTGGCATTTGGACAACACTGTTGAGAGCTTTCTCACACACAGCAGTCGAGCTAGTCTAGGATCTGAGACCAGCCGTGGCTCAACTGCCACTGAAGATTCATTGCTACTTTTCACTGCCTTTTTCTCTTGGGAAGGATGGTTCTGGCCTAGAGGAGGTAAGGGATGGTCTTCCTAGACTTTCAAGAGTCAAATCTTGTCTCAGTCTGGGAAAATTGAGGACCAAAGTAACTAAGCACAGTAATGAATTGTAAGCTATTGGATGAAGTAAGAATTTATGAGTTCATATCAATAATAAATAGATAACAAAGAAATAAATAGGGAAAAAGGTATATCCTTTATTTACATTAGATTCAGAGGACCAGCTAGGAAATGGAAAGAGTGGAAGTTGCAAAATTGTTATTTTGCTTCCACAAAAGTAATGATTGGATCAAACAAATCACAAATAGATGCTATATCTGGGGGATGGGAGTTGGTGTGGAGCAGAGTATCTATATAGCTGTAAAATGGCTCGTAGAGACTGTTTCTCAGTTGCAGGGAAGAACAAAAAGAATCATTACAGTGGAAAATCAGGCAACACCTTGACTGTTGTTTTAATTTTCAAAATTAACATCACCGATAAAAGACAGATGTCTATTAGGTGTCCCCAGATTTGATTCCCAGAAATGAGCAAATTTACCTATGTATTATTTTTGCCTGGGATCATCAATCTAAAACTAATCAGGAAACATCAGACAAATCCAAAATGAGAAACATTCAAATAAAGAAGAGACATTGAGGTTTTTATTTCTCAAAACTACCAAGTCATGACAATTAGAAAGGCACTGACATGATTCAGAGTAAGGGAGGCTGAAGACATATAGTAGCTAAATGCAATCCCCCATCCTAGACTAAAGAATATTTTTGGTCCAAATACTTTTGTAATGTGGACACATTATTTAAAGTATTATATCAGTATACAAGTATTAATAAAATAATATATTATATTATTTAGTATGTAACTATTAATAGATATTATAAGTATTAATATATAATAATATATTTTATTATCTAAAGTATTGTGCTGTGTGTTAAGTCACTTCAGTTGTGTCTGACTCTTTGCAACACCATGGACTGCAGCCCACCAGGTTCTTCTGTCCATGGAATCCTCCAAGCAAAAATACTGGTATGGGTTGCCATGCCCTCCTCCAGGGGATCTTGCCAACCCAGGACTGAGCCCTTGTCCCTTACATCTCTAGCACCAGCTGGCAGTTTCTTTACCACTAGCACAACTTGGGAAATCACACTAGTATTAAATTTACTTAACTCGAGAATTTTAGTGTGGTTACGTAAGAGAATATCATTATTCTTAGGAATTAAAGATCAGCATATTAAGGAGTAAAAGGCCATGGTGTGTGCAGCTTCCTTCAAAGAAGGAAGAGGGAGAGAAAGAAAGAGAGAGGGAAACAGAAGGAGAGATTAAGCAAGAGATAATCAGTGTAAAATATTAGTAATATTTGAATCCAGGTTAAAAGTATATTGATGTTCTTTATACTATTTTCATTCCTGCTTTATTGTGCTGTTCAGTCACTAAGTCAGTTCAACTCTTTGCAACCCCAGGGACTGCAGCACTCCAGCCTTCCCTGTCCTTCACTACCTCCCAGAGTTTGCTCAAATTCATGTCCACTGAGTCCATGATGCCATCTAACCATCTAATCCTTTGTCACCACCTTCTCCTCCTGCCCTCAACCTTTCCTAGCATCACAGTCTTTCCCAGTGAGTTGGTTCTTCACATCAGGTGGCCAAAGGATCAAAGCTTCAGCTTTAGCATCAGTCCTTCCAATGAATATTCAGGATTGATTTCCTGTAGGACTGATTGGTTTGATCTTGCAGTCCATGGGACTCAGGAGTCTTCTCCAGCACCACAGTTCAAATCATCAATTCTTTGGCACTCAGCCTTCATTATAGTCCATCTCTCATATTCATACATGAGCACTGGAAAAATGGTAGCTTTAACTATATGGACCTTTCTTGGCAAAGTGATGTCTCTGTTTTTTGATACACTGCTTAAG
Source organism: Antilocapra americana (assembly GCA_007570785.1). Classification (NCBI taxonomy): domain Eukaryota; kingdom Metazoa; phylum Chordata; class Mammalia; order Artiodactyla; family Antilocapridae; genus Antilocapra; species Antilocapra americana. The sequence continues at coordinate 22,691,646 of ML663565.1, forward strand.
TTTGTCATAGCTTTTCTTCCAAGGAGTAAGCATCTTTTAATTTTATGGCTACCTTAAAAAATGTTTTTTATATTGTGCTGCATGACATGTGGGATCTTAATTCCCTGACCAAGGATTGAATCCCCCTGCATTGGGAGCACAGTCTTAACCACTGGATTGCCAGGATAGTCCCTCTTGCTACATTTTTAAAATACATATTTAAAATTATTTCCAAATGTAAAGTTCATAAATGAGTTATCCAATATATATATTTCTAAGTTAAAAACATCTAGTATGGTGTATTTATTTGCTCTCTCATGTGTTCAAAAATGAATATAAACACTAAGACACACACACTCTTTATTATACATGAAAGTGCCTGGAAAGATACACATGACAAGAAAATGTTATTGGCTTTTGCCTCTAGGTCAGGGACTAGAAAGACCTAGTTATACTGTATAACCCTTTTGTAATGTTGGAATTAAAAAATATATGTACCTTTAAAATTGAAAATGATAACTTAATTTAATTCAGTTTAATATATATTAATTGCTATGTACACGAGTCTAGGCCCTAGAAATATAGTGAAAAAGCTTTTTCTGAATTGTTTGCCCTCAAGTAACACATGTTCCACTTGGAGAGACAAGGAGAAGATCTTTTAATCAATGAAGAAAGGCAAGAGAACTGAGATCCTGTTATTAAAATGAAATAAGGGGAAAAGATGTACAGAACTGTATTGTACATCTGGATCTCCCACTGTTTTAACTGCACCTCACATGAAGCATTATACTTTATTTTTTTCACTTTTTAAGAAATTAAGTAACATTTTCCCCACTGCTTTCTACATATGGGTGTTCTAACTATTAATAAAATTATTTTTATGGAAATTCTTGAACTTTGTTTGAAAAAGGTATGAAATAAATATAAATAGGTAATAATATTAATGTCAGTTATAAAAATACTCCTATGAAACATGCTCAAGAGTGGAAGGAAGGAAAGGAAGGAGAGAGGGAAGAGGAAAGGGAAAGAAAAGGTATATAAACCTTCTTATATTAAATTCTTTAGACTTTCACCTGCTCTCTGAAATTTCTGTGTAATTTGGCATTTTACAGCAAATTTAGTTATGTTCCTTTCCTCAGAGGCTTCCACGAAAGCAGTTTTCATGTTTTCAAGGCCAGTTTTATTGAGACATACAGAAAGTGATGATTTTGGGACAATTACCTTGCAGTTATTCCACTGAGATTGAATCAAAGTTTGCCACGGTCTCTGACAACTGTTTTGGAACACATCCAGTTTAATAACGTAGTTATTGTGGAACATTTCCTAAAGGAAAAAGACAAGAACATCAGCAGAATACTACTATATAAACACAAAGTTAAAAAGACAGTGTGTAGAAAGGATGTTAAGGGTCAACTTTCAAGATCAGGAAAGCAATAAGTTCCAAGTTTGAAGTTGAAACCTGGGACTTAGAGTTTTCCATGGTACCATATATTACTGCCTATACTGAATAAATTTTGAATGTTATTCTGATAACCACAGAATGCAAGAGGTCTGCTAGAAATGAACATTTTATATTTTTAACATCAATACTATTTGCATAATATTTTTTTTTCCCCAAATGCTTTCACATTTATTATCTTACTTGAGAATCTTTGCTGCTTGTCCAATGGCATTTTCATTAAATCACATCACCTCTCCTGTAACCTACTCTTTCTTTTTGGAAATGAAAAGTACACTTTAATTGTAATCATAAATAATTCTATGATTTACTGTTGTACTGGATGCTATATTGATTATTGAATATAAAGGTTTAACAATTTGAAGATGGTATATGATACAAATTTAAATATGCTGCAAAGCAATGCCTATGCTGCCTAGGTTTTCTGGCACAATTAGAACTGTCCTTTTAGCAACACCTTTGTAACTACTGACTCTGAAACCCTGTAACCTGAAGTCAAATAAATTCTGTAACAGAATGCATAGCATTGTACACATGGTAATTTGCATGGTAATGTCTTTTTTATGTTTTGGTAAATGTGAAGATTATAATAGAAAACATCAAATATTGTTGCAAAATAAGGAAATTATGAAAATGTATAAAACAGAACAAGATAACCCTCAAGACAGTTCTTTCAATCATAGGTTGTTCTTGTCAGATGGCTCCAAGCATCTCCTATGTCTTCAGACCTTTGTATTACTTAGCTATGCAACATGTTTGCAGAAGACTATCTCAAATTTTTCAGCTTGAAAGAACATGAAAGTTCATTGCTAGAAGCAACAGGAGTGGGCAGTACAATATGAGCAAATCTATTCTGTAGCCATGAGTCTAAGAAGCTGTGATTATTCTGATAAATAATTGCTAGAGATGGTTTCCCAACTGAGTTTGCTCATCTTCTGCCAGTGCATCCTACAGTACAGTGACAGAAGCTGGAAATAAGGGGTCAGGGAAAAGGTGAAACTGGAGTAGCTGGGGAGGAGCAGAGGAAATATTACAGAAGTGAACCTTATAAGGTCTTGTATGAACTTTGTGTTGTTACTCATATGGAGGAGGAAGTCACCAGAGTCTCAGCTTTATTAAAGGAGTGAACAATATATGTTTATATTTTAGGGGGAAAAAGTCCTGTTTGATTCTGTTAATGAAATGAAAGTAGACAACTTTTATTTATTTATTTTCTTTACATTATCGTGTTGATTTTGCCATACATTGACATGAATCCACCATGGGTATACATGTGTTCCCCTTCCAGAACCCCTCTTCCACCTCCCTCCCAATTCCATCTCTCTGGGTCATCCTGGTGCACCAGCCCTGAGCACCCTGTATCAAGCATCAAACCTGGGCTGGCGATTGATTTCACATATGATAATTTACATGTTTCAATGCCATTCTTCCATATCATCCCACCCTTGCCCTCTCCCATAGAGTCCAAAAGACTGTTCTATACATCTGTGTCTCTTTTGCTGTCTCACATACAGGGTTATTGTTACCATCTTTCTAAATTCCATATATATGCTTTAGTATACTGTATTGTTTTTCCTTCTGGCTTTCTTCACTCTGTATAATAGGCTCCGGTTTCGTCTGCCTCAGTAGAATTGATTCAAATGTATTCTTTTTAATGGATGAGTAATTAATTGTGTATATGTACCACAGCTTTCTTCTCCATTTGTCTGTTGATGGACATCTAGGTTGCTTCCATGTCCTTGCTATTGTAAACAAGTGGTACACGTGTCTGTTATAATTCTGGTTTCCTTGGTGTGTATGCCCAGCAGTGGGATTGCTGGGTCATATGGCAGTTCTATTTCCAGTTTTTTAAGGAATCTCCACATTGTTCTCCATAGTGGCTGTACTAGTTTGCATTCTCACCAATCATTCCAAGCATCTTTTCTGACTACAATGCAGTAAGATTAGATGTCAATTACAGGAGAAAAACCTTTAAAAATTCCAACAAACAACACACTGCTGAATAACCAACAAATCACAGAAGAAATCAAAAAAGAAATCAAAATATACATAGAAATGATTGAAAATGAAAACACAACAACCCAAAACCTATGGGACACTGTAAAAGCAGTGCTAAGGGGAAGGTTCATAGCAATACAGGCTTACCTTAGGAAATAAGAAAAAAGTCAAATAAATAACCTAACTTTACATCTAAAGCAACTAGAAAAGGAAGAAATACAGAACCCCAGGGTTAGTAGAAGGAAAGAAATCTTAAAGATAAGGGCAGAAATAAATGCAAAAGAAACAAGAGACCATAGCAAAAACCAACAAAGCCAAATGCTGGTTCTTTGAGAAGATAAATAAAATTGACAAACCATTAGCCAGACTCATTAAGAAACAAAGGGAGAAAAACCAAATCAACAAAATTAGAAATGAAAAAGGAGAAATCACAAGAGAAAACACAGAAATACAAAGGATCATAAGAGACTAGTATCAGCAACTATATGCAAATAAACTGGACAACTTGGAAGAAATGGACAAATTCTTAGAAAAGTACAACTTTCCAAAATAAACCAGGAAGAGATAGATAATCTTAACAGACCCATCACAAGCACAGAAATTGAAACTGTAATCAGAAACCTTCCAACAAACAAAAGCCCAGGACCAGATGGCTTCACAGCCGAATTCTACCAAAAATTTAGAGAAGTAGACAACTTTAGAACAGAGACGCCAGTCAAGTGTATGATAAGCGTTATTGAGGAAATAGATGATATGGCCTGAACCTCTGTGGCATGTGACTTGTGGCATGGGGAAGAGAAGGAGATGAATTTGAGCAAGAAGGATCAAAAGAACATGCGTTATTCAAGTGAACTGAAGTTCATGAGAAAGAGCTGTCCTGGCAATCATAAGGATATAAATAAATCTGTGAAAATTGGTGGAATATCACAGTGATGTGAGAAGAGCCTTTTTTAAGCAGAAAAGAAGTAAGGACTGGTAACATCTGTCTACAATGCGGGAGACCTGGATTCAATCCTGGGGTGGGGAAGATCTCGTGGAGAAGGAAATGGCAACCCACTCCAGTATTCTTGCCTGGAAAATCCCATGGACAGAGGGGCCGGCAGGCTACAGTCCATGGAGTTACAAAGACTCAGACATGACTGAGCGACTGCAATCACTTTGAAAAATATCAACATTTAGGAAAGGCAGAAGGAAATACATAGCTCAAAGAATGAGACCAAAAAAAAAAAAAAAATCTAAGAGAAAAGTAAGATAAAAGGAGTTAAGAGAAAGAAATTTTTCATGAAGGTGGGAGGAGGCAATGGTGTCGGTATAGTACTAGTTAATGTGAGGAGAAAAAATAACAAACTGACAAGTGTCCATCAGTTTTCGCAAAAAGGAGGTCATTGGGGACCTTGGGAATAGCAGATTTAGTGGAGTAGTGAGGGAAGAATGCAAATTAGCATGGGTTTAGGAACGAATTAGAAGTAAATTGGGGGAGACAAAACTCAAGCAACTAATGTGAAGGGAGAAGGAGAGGGCATTAAATAGAGGGGACAACTGGTGTCGGCCAAGAGCTCTGGACTGATGTGTCTATTTGTCAAGAATTCTGATTTATGCACCCAAGAACTTCAGTGCAAACTGGGACTTATGCTTACAAATACTGTTTACCAGACAGCGATTGGTACCTACTTTGCATTTAGAATGATACTTAAACCACAGCAGCATGCTGACTCAGCAGAGTGATTCATACTTGATGGAAAGTTTCCCTCAAGTGTGCATGTAAAGTGCAGTGTTAGGCATACAGTCATTCTCCAATAAGCATCCACATGACATGGTTAAAGGACTGAGTCTATTAATCTTGAGTTGACTATCACTTTGGGAAAATCAATTCACATCCTTAGTTTTCTTTGCTTATAATTTTTCCCCAAAATGATGCTTCTATATCAATGTAACTGTTAGGTTTGAAATTGGCCCTCATACACAGAGGGCTAAGAGAGACTGAAGAAAGAGGTAGATCACTCCATATTGGTAGGTGGCAGTTTTAATAAGCAAGGAAATTTACAAGGCTTGTCTTGGGCAGCCATAAGACAAAGAGATCTCCACACCCACCTGCTAATATCTTAAAAGTTTATGTAGAAGACTTTTCTGGGCTTTCCAGGTGGCTCAGTGGTAAAAAATCTGCCTAGCAATGTAGGAGTCCCAGGAGACAGGGGTTTTATCCCTGAGTTGGGAAGATTCCCCAGAGTAGTAAATGGCAATTTTCCAGTATTCATGCCTGGAAAATTCCATGGACAGAGGACCCTGATGGGTTATAGTTCATGGGGTCACAAAGAGTTGGACATGACTGAGCAATTGCGCACTTGCACACATGTGCACAAATGTCACAAATCTCACTCGAATGGTATCGACATCATAATACTCTCAAGGCTGCATCTTGGGCAGCTTCTAGTGTGGGAAAGAAAAGTGAATGCACACTCCAAGGCCAGGGGTGAGGATGAGGAGTCTGAGTGTTTGGGTCCAGCTTGAGAGGCAACTGTCAGGCATGTCCTCTTGATTACCTCCTCCAACATTTTACCCCTCGTGACTGACTTTTACAATTTTATATGGCCCCCTGGCATGCAGTGTGCCCTGCGCTATCAGCCTGGGGTTTAACTGGCATGGAGGTGGCTTGGCTTGGGGTGATATCTTGCTGCTTTGGAGACAGATGCTGTATCAACTGTACAGACACATGTAAGATAAACACATTCAGATAAAGTTTCAAAGAAGTAACATTTTTTTTTTAACCAAGAGCCCCATGACCCAAACCATTGATTTCCTAAGGTAGTGGTCAGATCACTCAAGGAATTTACTTGTGTTTTTATGTGATTTAATAAAGATGACACATTGGCCAACTGACTAGGCATGAACACACAATGTTCTCTTTGGATAATGGTGTGGGTGCCTCCTTGCAGGGTAGTAATAATGTTCAAGGCTGTTTCACTTTGGAGGAAAGCTTTTTTACTAGAGACATTTTAGCACTCAGTGTGGACAGGCTTTGTTGGCTATCACTTGGGGCTTACTCAGGGAATTTAGTAAAGGTTTCTATGTGTGCTGTAAATGTCCTCTAGGCCAGTGGAGGAGACAAAGACAGTGTCCAAATGATTGTACCAGTGGAAAACAGAGTGTATCCACACGGCCTGGAAGAGAAGGAGGTTGGTGGCTTTAGGAACTCGACCTGGTTGGCATGTTGTGCATGCTAGCTGGTGGAGGCCATGTTGTTGGCGTGAGATGATAGACTGGGGTGAAATATGCCAGATAGGGTCTCCCATTTTCTCCCCTCTTTCAATAACACACATTCCATTTCCAGTATAATGCGTTTTAAGAGGTCTGGCTTATGGTAGTAAATACTGAGTTATTTGTTTTCACTCAGGGATGCAATGTAATTTACCTGCCCTGATGTAACATCTCATAAATTTTAGTGGAGAATGTCTTTCTCAGGCATGATGGAGCTTGGTGGTCTCAATAGCATAACGCATTGATTTATGATAAGAGTCAGAGCAGAGGCTGTTTTTTTGTGCATGATCTCTATACCTTTGTAGCATTGGATATTTTGGCCTGGATCTGCAGTCTGGTATATGGGGCAACAAGTCCCACTGGGTGAGCATTCAAAGGTGTTAACGCCTGGAGCAGTACGTTAGTCCACCCAGCCAAAGCAGTTTTACTTGTTAGTAATTTTATCTATTGCTTTAATATTCTACTTTGCTTTCCATTAACCCCGCTGCTTGCAAATTATAGAGGAAATAGGACTTCCACATCCTGTTCTTCTGCCCAATTTTCCATATTATGACCTTTGAACTATGACCCTGGATTACCGCCTGTTTGATGAGACTTTCTGTATATGGTACTCAGCTCTTCTAGTCTTCTAATGGTGTAACAAGGTCTGCGTGGCAATAGGGGAAACTTTGGGTTAGGCTAGATACAGTGTTCATGCAAACCTGGACCTATTTAGGACACTCACTCAGAGGAAAGAGTCTAATATATTCAATTTGCCAATTCCTCATCAGAGGGGGACTCCAGTGAATGGCACTAGACTCCTTTGGCAGTTATCTTGGGTACTATTTATAACACAGAGGACATGCTGTTACTGCATTAACCAAGAAACCGTGTCTTAACAGTAATCTGGCATCCTTGGCAATACACTACCCTCTGGAGGCACTATAGGGGCCACTCCTCAAGTGCTCTCAATCTGCTATACTCCTGTGTCAGTCACTAGGGTTCATTTTCAGGTCGGGCAGCAGCTTTCTGATTGCCAGGGGGTGTCAATGCTAAGTGGGAAAGTGGAAGACAGTGAGGGCTGCCTCAGGCTCTTGCGGGTGAACCCAAATGTCTTTCTACATACCTCGACCCCAGAGGGCTTATTCATAATCTTCTACCCCTCTGCTTTCCATTGTCTAAACCATAGGGTTAACCCTTTTCGAACAGCTCATCAGTACAGAGGATTAACAGGGTTTATGAGTGATTACCAGCCAAACCACTGAGTTCAGCCCATTGGCTGTGGCGATTCCTTTTTTCCCCAGGCATCTATATACGAGGCATCAACAGGAATTTCCCCAGCTGCAGGCCACAGGGACTGCCACAGGAATAGGGGTGCAGGCACTTGGAAGATATGCATACTCTTCAGAGCCTGGAGGCACCTGCAGTTTTCGAGACAGGGGGCTGGTGGACAAAGTACTCCTGTGTGCCAAGTGGGCCACTTAGTCAAAGAGGGAGTTTATGCCATGACACAGGTCAGTCCACAGAATGTATTCACAACCCACCACCCCTTGATAGGAAGGGCAGTTCTTACCAGGTTAGGCTCTCCCTTCGTGAGAGGATCTAAGGAGAAATGCAGTGTCCACTGATAGAAACTGTCATTCTACAGGGATATATTGGGATGTTGTGCCCTACCAGAGCTGAGGCCAAAGTCTTAAGAGTACTCTCTCCTTCTGTTTCTCTGTCATAGTGTACAACCCATACCATCTGGAGTCACAGACGCATCAAATTCAGATGGTAGTGCTGTGCAGAAGATGCTCAGAGCTCAGCTGGTAAAGAATCCACCTGCAATGCAGGAGACCCTGGTTCAATCGCTGGGTCGGAAAGATTCCCTGGAGAAGGGATAGGCTACCCACTCCAGTATTCTTGCCTGGAGAACTCCATGGACAGAGAAACCTAGCATTTTACAGTCCATGGGGTCACAAAGAGCGACTTCCACTTTCGCTAGTAGTTTTGCCTTCTTAGAGGCAGTTTGTTTTGATCCCAGTCCCGTATGTGCCTTTTCTTTACCAGGTGGTATAAGGAATGGAGGCACTGTGCCAAGAGGGAAATAAAGATCTTTCAAAACCCCCCAAATCATTACAAAGTCTTGTATCTCTTTCACATTTGTAAGGGTTGGATAGAATTGCATCTTCTCAATTGCAGATTCCAGAACAAAGCATGTATTAACCATCTAAACAACTCCTCAAACTTCTGGCTATGCCCAGACCTTGAATTTTCTGGGAGTTCATCACCTATCCTTTGCCTCTCAGATGTTCTAGCAAAGTTTCAAACTGATCTGCAGCAAAGGCAAGTCTTCATGTGTTAGCATTATGTCATCAATGAAATGGGCCTGCTTTATTGCTCAGGGAGGGAAAAGAGGGGAAAGTCTTGGATTACTTCCCATGACATATTGTATGTAACCTTGGGGGAGCAGTTGAAAGGTTCATTGTTGCCTCTTTCATGTGATCTTAATTTTTAGACATTTATCAGAGTCTTTTCCATAAATCTTCTCAAAGATTAATCACTTTTGTAGGAACATATTATCAGAGTAAAACAAAATTATCTCCAAACCACTTTATGATCTCAAACCTACAAAAGGAATGTAGAACACACATCTCAAGGATGGGTAGGGATGAGGAGCCTCTGATTTGATGCATTCATGGGTCAACCAGCAGACATGTCCTCTTGATTACCTCTTCCAAGAGTAGGATGAACTTATATCACTTTCTATTTAAAGTGACTCTATTTAAATATATCTTTTTCAGATGTTATTTAGAATTCATATATACATATATGTACATATTTCACAGGTACCTAATTCAAAAATGTACATATTTTTATAATATAGCAGACAAGATGATTTTTCAAAGTGAATTGCGTATACCAAATAAGAAATTTTCATATTAGTAGACTTCCATGTCTTTTTATTGTTTTTACTGTTGCTACCATGGTGACATGTTATTTTTACTGATTAGCTGGTAAATGATTATCAACTACCAAGTGGCTGTAGTATATCCAGTTTTGGATAAGAGCACTTAATCAATTACAAAATACTTCTGATAAACCTATATATATCAAAAAATAAATAAAAAACTCTTGAAGCTATAATGGAATAAAAAGAACACAGCTGAGTTGTCTTCAACTGATTTTGATAGTAAAAATAAGCTAGATATATAATTTATATATATACTTTCTAGAATTTCATTTCACAGAGGAAACTTATTATGAAAGATTATATATAGTTCCCAAGGGGAAAAAAAATCAGTTCTTGAGTTATTTAAACAGAATTTATGAATATTGTTAGATGCTCATACTATACATGCTTAGAAAGGGAATTCCTAATCATAATTTTAAAAAGCTATGTAAAATAAATGAAGTTATAAATCTTCTGCCTTGCTATTATCAAGTCTGCTTAATTCACCCTTCACTCTAGTCAGAGCATAAAGTAATTGTCCGGAAATTCACCAACAAACCTTTGAGACTACGGTGATACAGCTGTGAAACCTAACAACTCAGAAGGAGATTAAAGGTTCCACTCCTGAAACACAGGAAGAATGTCACCTATCAAAGGCTGCACCTTAGGAGTCCTTGTAATAAAAGTCTCAGTTGTAATCTAATGTGCCATTAACATCAGAGTGTCTGCCAGCCTACAATATTGGTTTTGCTTTAAACATGTTGAGTACTAACCACCTGGCTTGCTTCCAGATTCCTAGTTGCTTGCGTGGTAATGACTGAAACTTTATCAGAGAAACTTAGCTCTTTGAAAACAGACTTGCATGTAAGCAGCTTATGGAGAAACTTTTCTGCAGCATAGCACTTCATTTCTAAAGTATGTTTAATTCACACTGAGCATCAAAGGCATTCGTTTTGCAAAATTTGCAAGATTACACCTCATTTGTTGTTGTTTAGTCGCTAAGTCATGTCCGATTCTTTTGCGACCCCATGGACTGTAGCCTGCCAGGCTCCTCTGTCCATAGAATTTCCCAGGTAAGAATACTGGAGTGGTTTGCCATGTCATTCTCCAGGGAATCTTCCTCACTCAGAGATCAAATCTGAGTCACCTGCCTGGCAGGCAGATTCTTTCACTGAGCCATCCGGGAAGCCCAAATGACCAGTTAGGTACACATATATGATAAAGCAGTAGTTTTGACTGTATTCCTCATATATGATAATTCACACATACAAAAAAATAAAAATATTTTTAATGGATCTTGCCTCAGGATAAATTATCTCTTTTAGCTTAAAAGTTGCTTAGAGGCAGAAGCATTCTCTTTTCAACTATGTGGAAAATATCATCCTTGTCACTTATCAAACAATTAATTTGCTTAAAGAGGATGTTTTAGAAAATTTCTATTAGTGGCTAAAATCTGATTTATTATCTCTGTAGATTTCTTAACACATTTTATCTGATTACCAGACCAGTCAGTGATACTAAACTTCAGGCATAAATTTTTAGATAGTTTTATTTCCGTTTAAGCAAGTCCTTCTACCACCTCAACTATTGTAGGCAACCATTACTGCTCAGGATCGAGTTGACCCTGAGAAAATGCCATAAGGGAAGGGATGACCGATTCATAATGTAATGGAAATTACTTTTTCTTTTTGGCACATGAATTAGGAAAGAAGTAAGAAAAGGAGAGTGTTTGAAGTAGTCATCTGTTAAAAGGTCACATTTTCAGTGACATCTTTGCTACAAATCTGAGAAAGAAATTCTTCAAAATCCCTTCCTTCATCCTGTAGATGGCAAAGGTGAAGTTCCTTTTGTATTGTTCAGATTTTTTCTCTTGGTGTGTTACCAAATAAACACACAATAGTACAACTTGTTGTACTTTCAAGTCTTTTTCTGATCAAAATACTAATATGTTGGCATGATCATCTTGACCTTTGTGACAAATTCTTATTTTCTACTATATAATTAGATCAACTGACTGGATATATTTTATTTTCTCCCAAAGATAACTAGTTCAACTGAAATTCATTTATTCAAGCATTGTAATTTAGGTCAAATAATACCTTTGTGTTAAAGGATGAATGAAATCGAAAAGGTCAAAACCTATTTGACTCCCTTTAAATGTTTGATAGCTTGTTTACTTAAATTTATTCTATTTGAAATGTCAAGACATTTGCCCTTTTCATGTAGCTTGCGGGGATACTCATTAATATTTTTATCTGATGTTCAGTCATTTCAAAATATTAAACATTTCCCAACACATCTATATGTTAGTAAAAGTCAATTAAGCAACAGTTCCCGCCTTCAAAGATTGCTCGTTTTGATGGATATAAACAATCTGTTAAAAATGCCTCATAGCCACCATTGTCAGTGCCTTTTCATTCATTCAATATATACTTATAAGCACCTATTGTATACCAGGCACTGTTCTAGCCTTTAAACACACATCAATAAATTTAACCTACAAAACTCTCTGCCTTCACAAGGAGCTTCTGTCTAGTTGGATAGTGACTAAGTCGTGTCTGATTTCTTGAGACCCCATGGACTATAATCCGCCAGACTCTTCAGTCCTTGGGATTTCCAAAGCAAGAATATGGAAGTGGTTTCCATTTCCTTCCCCAGGGGGTCTTCCTAACCCAGGTATCAAACCTGTATCTACCTGCATTGGCAGGCAGATTCTTTACAGCTGAACCACCTGGGAAGCCCTTCATCCTAACAAGGAGCAATTAAACTGTTTTACATTCTGATCAATAAGATTTAATGTCTTCTCTCCCCATGAGAACTTGTCAGGGCATGAATAGACAAAGATGGAGGTAAGAGAATGGAAGTGTTCTTTTTCTCTTTAATAAGGATAATATTTTGTATTGCTCATCTTGAAAATACATGGTCATATTTTGCTTTTTTGAAACTATGCTTTCTTACAAATTATAAACTGATAATTTGCTTACAGAAGTTAAGTCTAATACTATTTCCTACTGTGTAAACTAAATTATGTTTTTCACTTTCACCATGAAACTTTTTCTGACTGTTCCTGACAGAAGTCTATTCTGCTTTACCCTGGAAAACAACTCTTTATTAAAAACCTCTTTTATGATGCTCATTTTGTTTTAATCTTGTAATTAGCCCTTTCTATCCTCACTTTCAACATCCTCCATGGATTTAGCCAGTTATAGATCAAAAATATTTGGAAAAAAAATTACAGAAAGCTCCCAAAATGCAAAACTTGGATTTGCCATTTACCAGCAACTATTTACATTGTATTAGGTATTATAAATCTAGAGATGTTTTAAAGTATAAAGGAGGAGTGCATAGGTCATATGAAAATACTACACCATTTTATAGAGAAAGTATTTTAGCATCGGCAGATTTTGGTATCTTTGGGGGTGAGGAGGATACCTGAAACCAATGCCCCTCAGACACTGGATGCCAAGAGATGACTGTATATGATTATTTGCTTTCTGGTATTATTATTAGATTGTAAGCTGTGCTGTGCTTAGTTGCTCAGTCATATACAACTCTGCGACCGCATGGACTTTAGCCTTCCAGGCTCCTTAGTCCGTGGGGATTCTCCAGGCAAGAATACTGGAGCGTGTTGCCATGCCCTCCTCCAGGGGATCTTGCCAACCCAGGGATCAAATCCAGGTCTCCCGCAATGGGGATAGATTCTTTACTGTCTCAGCCACCAGGGAAGTCATACTGACAGGCAAAAACTAGGCAGTGGTCATTGTGTTTTCTCTGAGACCTAACTCACCTTATGGCTCCCACTGAAAAACGTTTGCTATATTAATTTGAGATATAATCAACCTAAACCAAGAATTAAAACAAAGAATACATACATGTACACACTGTATTCTCCATTACTAGTCTCTAATTCTCAATTTGAGAATTCTGACTTGTTTACATCTACCTACATATGTACATACCTCTGTTCGTTTCCAAGGCAAACCATTCAATATCATTGTAATCAAAGCCTATGCCCCAACCAGTAATACTGAAGAAGCTGAAGTTGAGAGGTTCTATGAAGATCGACAAGATCTTTTAGAACTAACCCTCCAAAAAGATGTCCTTTTCATTATGCGGGATTGGAATGCAAAAGTAGGAAGTCAGGAAACACCTGGAGTAACAGGCAAATTTGGCCTTGGAGTACAGGATGAAGCAGGGCAAAGGCTAATAGAGTTTTGCCAAGAGAATGCACTGGTCATAGCAAAAACCCTCTTCCAACAACACAAGACATGGACATCACCAGATGGTCAACACTGAATTCAGAGTGATTATGTTATTTGCAGCCAAAGATAGAGAAGCTCTATACAGTCAGCCAAAACAAGACTGGGAGCTGACTGTAGCTTGGATCATAAACTCCTTATTGCCAAATTTAGACTTAAGTTGAAGAAAGTGGGGGAAACCACTAGCCCATTCAGGTATGACCTAAATCAAATCCCTTGTAATTATACAGTGGAAGTGAGAAATAGATTTAAGGGACTAGATCTGATAAACAGAGTGCCTGATGAATTATGGATGGAGGTTTGTGACATTATACAGGAGACAGGAATTAAGACCATCCCCAAGAAAAAGAAATGCAAAAAAGCAAAATGGCTGTCTGAGGAGGCCTTACAAATAGCTGTGAAAAGAAGAGAAGGGAAAAGGAAAGATGAAAAGGAAAGGTATATCCATTTGAATGCGGAGTTCTAAAGAACAGCATGGAGAGATAAGAAAGCCTTCCTTAGCAATCAATGCAAAGAAATAGAGGAAAACAACAGAATGGGAAAGACTAGAGATCTCTTCAAGAAAATTAGAGATACCAAGGGAACATTTCATGCCAAGATGGGATCGATAAAGGACAGAAATGCTATGGACCTAACAGAAGCGGAAGATATTAAGAAGAGGTGGCAAGAATACAAAGAATAACTGTACAAAAAAGATGTTCACGACTCAGATAATCACGATGGTGTGATCACTCACACTCAGCTAGAGCCAGACATCCTGGAAGGTGAAGTCAAGTGGGCCTTAGAAAGCCTCACTACAAACAAAGCTAGTGGAGGTGATGGAATTCCGGTTGAGCTATTTCAAATCCTAAAAGATGATGCTGTGAAAGTGCTGCACTCAATATGCCAGCAAATTTGGAAAACTCAGCAATGGTCACAGGACTGGAAAATGTCAGTTACATTCCAATCTCAAAGAAAGGCAATGCCAAAGAATGCTCAAACTACTCCACAACTGCACTCATCTCACACGCTATTAAAGTAATGCTCAAAATTCTGCAAGCCAAGCTTCAGCAATACATGAACTGTGAACTTCCAGATGTTCAAACTGGATTTAGAAAAGGCAGAGGAACCAGAGATCAAATTGCCAACATCTGCTGGATTATGGAAAAAGCAAGAGAGTTCCAGAAAAACATCTACTTCTGCTTTATTGACTATGCCAAAGCCTTTGACTGTGTGGATCACAATAAACTGTGGAAAATTCTGAAAGAGATGGGAATACCAGACCATCTGACCTGTGTCTTGCGAAACCTGTATGCAGGTCAGGAAGCAACAGTTAGAACTGGACATGGAACAACAGACTGGTCTCAAATAGGAAAATGAGTACATCAAGGCTATATATTGTCACCCTGCTTATTTAACTTATATGCAGAGTTCATTATGAGAAACACTGGGCTGGAAGAAGCACAAGCTGGAATCAAGATTGCTGGGACAAATATCAATAACCTCAGACATGCAGATGACACCACCCTTATGGCAGAAAGTGAAGAGGAACTAAAAAGCCTCTTGCTGAAAGTGAAAGAGGAGAGTGAATAATTTGGCTTAAATTCAACATTAAGAAACCTAAGATCATGGCCTCTAGTCCCATCACTTCACGGGAAATAGATGGGGAAACAGTGGAAACGTGTCAGATTTTATTTGGGGGGGCTCCAAAATCACTGTAGATGATGATTGCAGTCATGAAATCAAAAGACGCTTGCTCTTTGGAAGGAAAGTTATGGCCTACCTGGATAGCATATTGAAAAGCATTGACATTACTTTGCCAATAAAGGTCCATCTAGTCAAGACTATGGTTTTTCCAGTAGTCATGTATGGATGTGAGAGTTGGACTATAAAGAAAGCTGAGCACCAAAGTATTGATGCTTTTGAACTGTAGTGTTAGAGAAGACTCTTGAGAGTCCCTTGGACTGCAAGACGATCCAACCAGTCCACCCCAAAGGAGATCAGTCCTGGTTGTTCATTGGAAGGACTGGTGTTGAAGCTGATACTCCAATACTTTGGCCACTTCATGTGAAGAGTTGACTCATTGGAAAAGACCCTGATGCTGGGAAGGACTGGGGGCAGGAAGAGAAGGGGCGACAGAAGATGAGATGGCTGCACGGCATCACCGACTCAATGGATATGGGTTTGGGTAGATTCTGGGAATTGGTGGTGGAGACGGAGGCCTGGCGTGCTGAAGTTCATGGAGTCGCAAAGAGTCAGACAAAACCGAGTGACCGAACTGAACTGAACATACCTTAATGCTCCACCATATTCTCCCAGTATGCTAGAAACAAAAGTATAATTTCTGATTTCTATAACCGAGCCATTTTTCCCAAGAAGCAAAAAAATAGCTATTTAAAATATCTTATTTTTATATTAATATAATATGTTTTTACTCATTATTTTTATAATTCATATTTTAAGAAATATGCATTTCTAAAGATATCTAGATTGTATTTTGTGTACACATGTACTTATATCTTTATGTGAGAAGTTACAACTCTATTATTATTAATTATCCAAATTTATAACTATTTTTCTTTTGCTTTCCAGTGTTTTTGAACATCTCTGGTCATTAATATTCAAGTTGTTCATTGTTTTATGACAATACTAGTTAGAGTATCTAAAACAAAATTAGGAAAAGCATCAACTCTTTTTTTTCTCTTTCCAAATTTTTATATGTTTCATGATCCCCCTAGATATAAGAAAGCACAAGTTCACATTGATAATCCCTGATAACACTCACTAGCTAGTGGAGATTGTTTCCCTGAGGAGTTAGTCAGTTGACTGGCTCTGTTTGTTTAGTTTGACTTTGTTGATCTTAACAAGAATTAATTCTCCTAGCTGTGGTGAATATATAAGTATTGTAATGACATACATCTAACAGTTCCTTGCTGACTTTATTTTTTTGTTTTGTTTTGTTTTATATAGGAGTCTTACATACATAAACAGAAAACATTAGAATTTATTGGCTTGGGAAATCAGTGTCATAAATGCAAATCCTACTTCCTTCTGTTCCAAAAGGAAAATTCAATATTCCCTTTATTAAAGTGCAGGCAAATTCTATGAATGTGAGTTTTCTCTTGTCTCTCCCCTCCCGACCCCACCTCCATCAATATTGATTTAGATGCTTCCCCTGATTAATAGAAAGCTCAAGAAACTCTCTTTGGGGATTCAAAGGGCTCTTCTTATTTCAGGCTAAAGATATTTATTTCATTGGTTTAAATAAACATTTTTTAAGGAAAGCATTTATTGCATGCATTTTAGATTTGTTGCATGCAGTTTAGATTTGGTTTAAAATATACGTAAAAAGGCATCTTAAAATCATCTGTTGATAAATAATGGTGCACTCAGGTAAAATTTTAGGCTATTGATCTTTTTTAATCTTCCTGTGTTTTCTAGTCAAATGAGTTTCCCTAAGGACTATTTAATTGATTCCCTCTGGTTTTATTCTCCTTTTCTATTAGATTGTTCTCCTTGTCTGCAAAAATGTTAGTAGATAGAAGAGATGGATGTGGATACACAATTTTCAGAGAAAACGAGCCATGTGAAGGGACTCTATCTTATTTTTCCTTTGTACCTGCAACATCTAATGTAGTGCTTGATGAATAATGTAGTTCAATAAATATTTGTTAAAGTGAGCAAGCTGTACAGGAGGTCGTGCATAAGATCTACTGAAACAACATGTTATTGTACTTGAAGGAATAGGTACATGGAGAACATTAAAGTCATGAGTCAGAAACTTAGAACACCAAGTTCTAGCCTAATACCAAGATGAGGAAAGATTCTGGTTCATGTTTCTAGCTGTTCTGCCACGTCATTTAACTCCATTATGGAATAGTAATGCCAAAGCATTTATTATTATTTTATTTCTTTTCCTCTACCATACCCACAAAATAATGTTAGCACATCAGATGAAAGGATTATTTGGGTCAGATACTATTTTTGCTCTGAATTCTCTCAAACACAGATACTAAACTATTACAATTATGAACAGTACATTAAGATACAGATTCATGAAAGATGCTAATTATGTAATGCTAAGTAAAAACAATCAGCATAATATTCTATGATTATAAATATATTTAGCAAGGACCAAAATTTGAAATTCTGTTCTATACATACTGAAACCTGATGCGTGATAACAGAACAGCCATATTGAACCTATCAAGAATTCATTTACATGAAGGGATAAGTCACTTGAAATACCAGTTATTTTATCCTGAGAAAACTTGTGCCTGACTCTAAATGGAAAACCGCTATTAAAAAGGAGGAATATTTACGAAATCCTC
The DNA here is from genome assembly GCA_007570785.1 of Antilocapra americana. Classification (NCBI taxonomy): domain Eukaryota; kingdom Metazoa; phylum Chordata; class Mammalia; order Artiodactyla; family Antilocapridae; genus Antilocapra; species Antilocapra americana. The sequence goes on from ML663565.1 coordinate 22,709,820, forward strand.
TACTGAGGCATTAGGAGCACAAGACATGTTAATATCTAGAAGTCTGGCAGCAGCAGTGATGTCTAGGACATTTCATCTCTACTTAGGGTTATTGTTGGTACTCACTGGAATATGAAATAGACACTGTCCGAGCTGTGAGAGGGGGTTGTTCCTGTGGGATGTGTATTTAGAGGACATCACAGCAGCATCTCAGCTTTATTAGTGCCTATGGCAGGCTATCAAAAGTCATGGGAATGGAAAGAATGATGGCATAGGCATTCTCAGAAGGAATCAAAATTATGAGCCAATGCTTCCAAGGAAGAAAATGATAGAATCTAAATGGAAGCAAGAAGGCTATTTCATATATACACTTGGAACACTTCCTGAGGAAAACAAAACAAGATGAGAAGGGATTTGAGGAGACTGGAGGTCCTAAATAATTAGGCAGGGGTGATTCATATAAAGACATTTTGATATATTATTCTGACAATAGCACAATAAGAAGAAACATAAGTGATATCAACACATGCTTTTAAAATTCATGGGAAATTCAGAAAATTTAGAATTAATTACCTTAAAATAATAACAATATGCATGCTATGGTGCTGAATTTACATGTATTTCTTTCTGTTTTGCAGACTTTTTTGTATGGTCCTTGCTTGTATTATATTCTTTAAAGAAATCAGTAAAGGTAATCAAAACTACTCTGGTCCTAATAATTAATGTTCTGATTACTTCTGAGTCTCATTTCTATTTTTATTTGTCTCTCCATCCCATTATCCCCAGTCTTAAAGGATGTTTCCTGAGCACATGAAATTCTAAGTGTGAACTTTGGACCAAATTCAAGGTACAAAGTATTAGTTCCTTCTCTGGATTGATGGTAAGGAGATGGTCATTGTTAGGTTTCAAGCTTCTATTCAAAAACTAAATCTGCTATGGACTCCAGTCAGAACAGATATCTCTCTTAGATCCCTTCTTTGAACTCTCTTCTGCCCCACTTTGCATGTTAGTAGCTACCCTGTTTAGGCCTTACAAAATGAATTTAGTTGTTATACAGAGTTTGCTCACTCCAAATTCAATTTTTAAATGTAAGGTCTGAAATATTACTTATTTGACTTTTTTTAAAACACATGAAGTTATGCAGCTGACCCTTTCCTGTAATACAAGCAAAGCAGTGCTTGTCTGGTGAAGGTAAATATTCAGGAGACTTAACACGAATGCATAAATCTTGTCATCAAGTGATTCAGAACATCTTTATACACACAACTATATGTGTGTCTATCAAAAGACTGAGGTTATGTCTGTTTGGATGCCGGGATGATGTGGAGTTAGGGAAAAAAATATTGAAGATGTTATATCCTCAATATTATGTAAAAATATGTAAAACTTATGCCTAAAACACTTTACCATCAGGGATGTGTTTTCAAACATAGAAAGTCCCATTTGTCATCCCTGCTGTATTTGAGGACAAACTCAGTTGGTAAAAGAAAAACAGGTAAAGCCAAAATAATTTCTAAAGGCTATAAAATTTTGAATACCTTATTAAATCCCCCAATTTTAAAGTCAACTGCATGCAAAAGGTTATTTCATTCTGTTTTATTTTCTGTTTTTCCTCAACCTCTTTTGGAGTTCCAAATCATCTTCCCCACCCCTGGAGCCCATTTTGTGAGACTTAAATGATAACTTAATAAAATTTTCAGTGGAAACTCTGTTCAAGGCAGAATTCTAATTACCAGCATAAAAGAAAACCAAGATTGCTCTTTTGGTGCTTTGTAATCTAGTGAATTTAGATGCAAAATAACAAACAAATAATTATTTTAAGACATGACAATTGCTGGAAAGGAAATAAAGGAGAATAAGGGGAGGGAAGAAAATCATGCTTTTTTAAATATTTGTAAAATCAATATTTTATATCATGATCTCTCTAACATGGTGGTTTTCATCAGATATGTGGAAGAAGTGATATCCAACCACCAAGGTCAGAATATTTTAGGTGCAAAGAGTTAATGCCTGGAAATAGACACATGGTGAAATAGAAGAAGGCCATTGTGGATGGAGTAAAAAGAGTAAGGGCAAGAGTACTAGATCAGGTGAGAGGTGATGGTGGTTTGGACTAAGATCATAAAAATGGAAGTGATGTCAAGGACTTGAATTCTGGATGAGTAGATAGGTAAATACAGATTCTAGCCGAAGACTCAGTCCTAGGCCACTCCATTATTTGGAGGTTGGAAAAATGAGGAAGAACCAGAAAAAGAGACTAAAAAGCAGTATTTATTGAGAAAGGGGAAAAAAAAAAAAAAGAAAATGATATCTTTGATGCTGATAAAGAAAACAAGGAGGTAGTGATCAAATGTATCAAAAGCTGAAGAGATTATTAAGGACTGGAAAATGAAGACCACTGAACTTGGCCAGCTGGAATCCATTAATGGCTTTGGAAAGAGAATCTTCACAGCATAATGACAGCAGAGCTTATTTGTGGAAACTTTTAAAATGAGTGGTAGAGACAAAAAGGGAGAGAGCAACATGTACACCCATGGCTGGTTCATGTCAATGTATGGCAAAAACCACCACAATATTGTAAAGTAGCCTCCAATTAAAATAAATTAGTTAATTTTAAAAATTATTTTAAAATGTTTAAATGACAGATATTTCATTGGTTAGGCTCAGGTATTCAATATAAATCTAAAATAAATATTTTGAAGAAAAAATGACTGAGAGCCGATTAACTGCAGTAACGAACAAATGAATATGTGTTTGTGTGTTTTGAAACACACTCTTGAGAAAATGTGTGTGCATGTCCATAAAGGGAGCAGACAAGTGGAGAACTTACTAGGTAGGCTGGATTGTGGAGTCAGAAGAGCTTCTTTTTTTGAGGTGGGAACCATTACATAACTTTATATTCTGATGTGAGCAGTACAGTAAAGAAGGGGAAAAAAAAATCCATAACAGAGAGAAAGAGTGAAGCCAGTTAGAAAATGGATATCCAGAAGTATGCATAAAGGGCTGAAATCCAGGCCATTGAGTAGAAGAGTTTTAGGCACATGATCCTTTCTTTTTCTTTATAACAAGAGAAAGGACAGATTTGTGGTTGAGTATGTAGCTAGGTTGACTGACTTGGTAATTTGCGTTGAGGTCGGAGGGCAGAAATCCAAAAGGTTCTTTTCTGATTTCTCCTATTTGTTCAATGACAAAGAGAACAGGAGGCTTATGAAGGTAGGGATAAAACTTTTACCAGAATTGAGTTATTATCAGGTATTGGAAGGAAAGGAAATGAGCAAGGGAGCTGATAGACTTCCTCACCAGCAAATACAGATCCACAGAAAGGAGTCCTCATAAACTGTATTCCAGTCATATGGAATTCTTTTCTTACTCCTCAAATATATCAAACATTAAGGTCTGAAAGTTCAGTTGTCCTGATATGAGAACTATCTAACTTTTTAAAAATAATGTATTGTTTTCTTAATTTTTATTTATTATTATTGGCTCTGCTGTGTGGCATGAGGGATCTTAGTTCTCTGACCAGGAATCAAACCTGGGCCCCCTGCATTGGGAGTACAGTCTTCGCAACTGGATCACCAGGGAAGTCCCAAGAACTATATAACTTTTAATCATTTTTTAAACCTCAATTTAAATTCCAGGAAGTACTCCACCAAAGCAATTATGGTATCATATTGTACAAACTTCTTTGCTTTCTCCAACTGACTGTGTGTTCCTCATATGATGGCATTACATCTCCAGTAACTATGGGGAAAATATTGCACATTATACAATTACAAATATCTGTTATTACATGCAGCTGGTTTTGTTTTATTCTCTCCCTCTTATCAAAATTTAATTCAGTGAGTATCTACAAATTTGCATAGTAAATTTGTATTTAAAATTATATGTTGTTTTTTAAAATTGGAAGCTATAAGAAGCACTTTTACTTCAACTTCATAACTGGTAACACTCAACAAAGGAGAGTACAAGTTGCGATAGTCATTTGAAAAATGCATATGTCCACTATGGTGTATGGAGGTTAGAGAAAATGACAGCAGTGATAATAACAGAAACTAGGAGGTAAGAAAGCAATAAGAAAGATTATATAATTCCTAAACTTTAAAAGTTCATTTTGGGTTTAATTATTTCTGAAGAGATTAAAATTAAGTCCAATTCATCTTCTAGCTGAGATTTTTTTTTAATAGTGTTCCATAATTAACTCAAGCCTGTTATTCAAACTTTGACTGCCATACATATATAAAGGTATAATTTAGATGGATAGAAACAGACTTTGCAAGAAAACAATGTGACAATAAAAGCTATTATTTTCTTATTTTAATCAATGTCAGGAAAGTATAATAGAAAAATCTGTCACTTTTGATGGAGAAGAGAGTGTAATTAAATTTAGTCCTACTTGAGAACTTTGTTTCAATTTGATTTTCATTTAACCAAAGCTCATTGTTTAGTTTAAAAGCTTGTAAATTTGGTTGTCTTATCTACACAAAGGGATAGATTTGAAGTACCACATCTGATTTTAAAATATATTTTCAGTTCTCTCTGATCTGTATTATAATTTTACTTAGAGCTGATTCTCTTTTAAAAAGGAGAAATGTTTTTTGTTTTGTTTTCACATTTCTTATTTTCCTTTTTCAGACAGCTTATATTTTGGGTTTTTATATTGTGGATTGTACCTGTGTGATGTGTATAAGAACAAAGTTTCTTTGAGAATTTCTGTTTCTAACTTATGTGTATGTGTATATTGTTGAACAAGATGAAGGATGCAAAGTTACCTCATTTAATGTTGAAAGATTGTGATTTTTTTCATTATGATATGATAGAAAGTATCAGAAACTGATTAAAAAAAAGGAAACCTAAAAATGATACCAATGAACTTACAACACAGAAAGAGGCTCACAGACTGAGAAAACAAACTCATGGTTGCCAGGGAGAAGGGATGGTTAAGGACTTAGGGAAGGTCATGTGCACACTGCTACATTCAGAATGGATTACCAGCGAAAACCTATTGAATAGCACATGGGACTCTGCTCAGTGTTATGTGCTCGCCTGTTTGGGAAGGGAGTTTGGAAGAGAATCAGTTCAGTTCAGTTCAGTTCACTCAGCTGTGTCCGACTCTTTGCGACCCCATGGATTGCAGCAAGCCAGGCTTCCGTGTCCATCACCAACTCCCACAGCTTACTCAAACTCATGTCCACTGAGTCGGTGATGCCATCCAACCATCTCATCCTCTGTCATCCCCTTCTCCTCCCACCTTCACACTTTCCCAGCATCAGAATCTTTTCCAATGAGTCAGTTCTTGTCAGGTGGCCAAAATATTGGAGTTTCAACTTCACCATCAGTCCTTCCAATGAATATTCAGGACTGATTTCCTTTAGGATAGACTGTTTGGATCTCCTTGCTGTCCAAGGGACTCTCAAGAACCTCTTCCAACACCACAGTTTAAAACCAACGGCTTTCTTTATGGTCCAACTCTCACATCCATACATGACTACTAGAAAATCCATAGCTTGAATATTTGTATCTTTGTCAGCAAAGTAATGTCTCTGCTTTTAAAGATGCTGTCTAGGTTAGTCATAGCTTTTGTTCCAAGGAACAGGCGTCTTTTAATTTCATGGCTGCAGTCACCATCTGCAGTGATTTTGGAGCCCAAGAAAATAAAGTCTCTCACTGTTTGAATTGTTTCCCCATCTATTTGCCATGAAGTGATGAGACCAAATGCCATGATCTTCATTTTTTGAATGTTGAGTTTTAAGCCAATTTTTTCACTTTCATCTTTCACTTTCATCAGGAGACTCTTTAGTTCCTCTTTGCTTTCTTCAATAATGGTGGTATCATCTGCATATGAGTTTACTGATATTTCTCCCAGCAATCTTGATTCAGATTTTGCTTCATTCAGCCCAGCATTTCACGTAACGTACGGTGCATGTAAATTAAATAAGCAGAGTAACAATATACAGCCTTGACATACTCCTTTCCCAATTTGGAACCAGTCTGTTGTTCCATGTCCAGTTCTAACAGTTGCTTCTTGACCTGTATAGTGATTTCTCAGGAGGCAGGTAAGGTGATCTGATATTCCCATCTCTTTAAGAATTTTTCAGTTTGTTCTGGAAATACAACAATCTATGAGAATGCTATACCCCGATTCAAAAATGTTTTTGGTGTTAAAAATATATAAGTAAATTAATAAAATAAAAAACTGTATCTCTAATAGATAATCCAGAAAGACTTGATTTTAGGCAGAGGGCGCTTTGTTCAACCTTCTGCAGTAACTTCTATGGCAACAAATCCCCAAAACAAGAGATATGTTGTATGAACACATAATAATTGAGTCAGACGATGTTACACTGACAAGAAGCACAAAACTGGGGATTAAAGAAAAGAAAAACAAAACCCAGGACTTAAACCATACAAACTTATACCTACAAAGTGCACAACTTGTGGGGAAAAAGACACCAGGGGTAGTAACCCTGTATCCTCTTTTAATCTGAAAGCTATGTATACTAACTTCCTCCAAAATGCATGATCCGGGGGAATCTTGTAAATTATAGCATTCTCATAGAAAACAATCTGTACTCCGTAATAAAATCTAATGTGGAGTTCTTCTAGGCTTAGGAAATAAAGGAAAATCATGAAGACCCTTTGAGGCCATAGAGTCTGAGAATAGAATCCACAAGAAACTGATTAAAACTATTAAGTGATATTTCGTGGGCTCCAAGGAGCTCTGGTTCTTGATGTTTCAGTGTAGAAATTCAGTGAGAGACAAAATGATGGATAAGAAGTGATTTATTAGAATAGGATGCTTATAAGTCTTACAAATGGGCAGGTGAGAATTGTGTGGCCCCAAGTGCTTAGTGGGTTACATTTTTTTTTTTTTTAATTTACAAGGATACAAGGGACATTGGAGTAAGGGTTACATTTTTATAACCAAAAGGAAAAAGGAAAGGCTGAGAAGCCTACCTCCTTCCTTGTTCTTCCAGTCTTCAATCATTAACTCCTCCTACATGTTGCGTATCGGAGATTTGAAAAAATTATTTGAGGCCTTGGTATAATAAGGGTCTTTCGCTTTGAATCATTACCTTTCCCTGAATTATTGTTTTGTGTGTGCAGAGAGCATGTCCTTGGGGTCATTAACATCATTGGGCAAGATGTAGGCCTTATTTATCCACTATTGTTATATTGTCTTGAGGCATGACTTGTGGCTCCATTGTATGGTTTTGTTGCTAAGCAAGTAGCTTGTTTTTTTTTTTTAGGCAAGCCTGTCTGGCTCTGATGCTAAGTGACTTGCCCTGCTTTATGAGCCAAGCAAGCCCACATTGTTTCAGGATTTTCCCATTGCTTTTTTGAATGATCATTCACTTACTTTGGTTTCCCATAGCCCCTTAAAGTTTTTTCTCAGGTTACAACCCCCTAGTGGGATTTCTGAACTATTTGATTATGCTATTCAGTCCCTATCAATATGATACAATCTGACCTAACATTATAATTCGACTATTGGATCCAAAGGAAAGAAACTTATATTTATTATTTAGCAAATATTCACTCTAGTATTCTTGCCTGGAGAACCCCAGAGACAGAGGAACCTGATGGGCTGCCTTCTACAGGGTTACACAGAGTTGGACACCACTGACGTGACTTAACAGCAGCGGCATTGTGCTTGTATTATGTTTCAAATATTACTCTAGACACTAGGAATAAAGCAATGCATGAGACAGACCAGGTCTCTACCCTCAGGAAACATTTAAAAAGTGAGTGGAGATGGACAAGAAATAGAAATCAGAAAGTAACTAATTTTCTGAAGAAAATAAAACAGGATAATATAAGAACTGATTAAATGGACATTTCTGGGGGAAGGTCTTTCTGGTGATTTGATCTTAACAGAGAATGACAAACACAATCCAGAAGGGAAAGGGCCTATGGATAAGAATACAGGAAATGCAAAGTCAAAAATGAGAGAGCGCTTGAAGAGTTACAGAAACAAAGAAATTCAGTATGTCTAAAGTCAAAGTGAAGTCGCTTAGTCATGTCCGACTCTTTGCGACCCCATGGACTGTAGCCTACCAGGCTCCTCCGTCCATGGGATTTTCCAGGCAAGAGTACTGGAGTGGGTTGGCATTTCCTTCTCCAGGAGATCTTCCTGACCCAGGGATTGAACCCAGGTCTCCCACATTGTAGGCAGACGCTTTACCGTCTGAGCCACAAGGGAATTCATAGAGATAATTGGAAGAGTAGTCAGAAATGACATCGCAAGAGAATAGGATATAGAGGGGGATACTCTGTGGAATGCAACCAGAACTTAAGGGATGCAACCTAACCTGATTAATTTTTTCAAAGATCACTCAGACCCACAGGAGGGGAGTGGATTACCTGGGCACATAAGGAAATCAGGAAAACTATTTAGAATAGTCCAGAGGATGGGTGATGGGGATTTGATTTTAGGCACAGAGAGGAAGAAACTTGGAACTTGCTCTAAACATTTTATCACCACATAATCTTCCCTCATTTTTAAACTGCATCTGTGGTTCTCTTTCACTTTTAACTTTCATTTATATGGGCAAAAGCCCTGTTAAGCACATATTATACAATCCGATTCCATATATGAGATATGTGAATATTGATACATATAAATTTTGAATAAGATGTGATCAGTGTCTCAGTTCATTTTCCCTTGACCTTAGCCAAAAGGCCGAGAACCATTTCCATGCATTTTCAAATTGATATGCTAGTTTCTTTTAATTGATCTGTGCTGAAGGACGGTTAAACATAAACTACTTATTTGGCTGCTTCGGGTGTTGGTTAGGGCATGCAGGATATTCATTGCATCCTGTGGACCTCCCACTGCATTGAATAGACTCTCCAGTTGTGGCAGGAGATCAGTAGTTGCAGCATGCAGGCTTGGTTGCTCCAAGGCATGTGGGATCTTAGTTCCCCAACCAGGTATCAAACCCACATCCCCTGCATTGAAAGACAGATTTTTAACCTCTAAACAACCAAGGACATCCCAAACATAAACTCCTATGATGGTTGTTCTTTGGATTTAGAGAATGATGACATAACTCTTACTTACAACAGTAAAATAACACAGTATGATATTAGTGACTATTTCTAGTCACTGTGAGATGTAAAGCTGCTAAGTGACAAAAGAGGTGTTTGTTTCCTTGTATTGCTTTATGGTACTGGCATAACTTCATCACCAAGCAGTCATTTTGCCCCGTACCTGTGAACCCGTGGATTTATGGCAGCGAATTCTAGTGGAGATGACCGTGAACAGGCAGAGCCGCAGCAGCTCTGGGGAAGGAGCAGTAGGTCTCAGACTCCCTTTTGGAAAGAACCTGACAAGTGCATGCCTGCCCCCAATTGATCTGTCAGTTTAGATCACCGATGCCAAAAACCAGAAAGACAAAGTTATCAGAAAATCTCGAGTAAATTAGCAAGATAGCCTCCAGCCACAAGTTCTCTTATCCTTCAGCACAGGAAGCTAATGTTCCAGGAGTTTAGCTATTGAGCTGGTAAAGAAGATGTCACACCCCAAAGTCCACCCGGAACCACGTCAAGCTGAATTCACAGAACACACCATTAAATGCTTTCTTTTAAAGATACAGTCCCTGAAAGAAACTTTTGTTGCAATTTAGAGAAAACAATCATCTCACTGAAAAGCCATAAGTGCCTTTCTTTGTTTATAACCATTTCGTTTCATATAGCTCTCTGCAATGAGTTGATACTAAAATATGAAGTATCAATTAGGTGATGAAAGTAGAATCCAATAAATACATACAATCATTAAAGTTTCTACTGTCCCATTTTTTTTTAAATCTTTGGTTGTGGTGTAACAAGGTCATAGCGATATTTTTTTCTCCTGTCAGAGAATGACTGTATTTGCTTTTTAATGATTCTGTTTTGTTCAATGATATATATCCTCTGTATTCAAAAACTGTGATAACAAAAGAACCATATTATAAGAAATTTAATATAATACCCTGTATTCTTGGGTAGAATCGATTAGAATATCTGTAATGTGATTTCATAGGTAGTTTGATGAAATAGTATTTTGTTTGAGGAAAATTTGTGCTTGCTAGAAAAGGAAGATTTAGTGGTTTTACAAATAAGATGACTATTCTTACTTTATTTTCCTCATCTTTATACTAGCTATATTGGAACGGGAATTCTAGGGCTACAGTCTTTGAATTTAGAGAAGCAGTTAGCATCTTTCTTTGATGGAAATGTTAGGAGGTAGCATAACATTTTTTCCCTCTTTTGAGAAGACCAAAACGCTGAAAAGTTACCTGGTTTATTAACACTTAAGTCACACAGCAGCTCAAACTTTCAAGGACTAAATATGGATCTGGGGATAATCCCTGAAAGAATTCTACTTTGGACAAAGAAAATGACTAAGATCACAGCTACAGGATTCACTTTAACAGATGCAAAAAATAAAGTCACAGTCACATAAGAAGAAACTCTTGTCTGGGTCGTCTCCTCGGGAAGTAGGAAATGAATAGCAAAAGAAACTAGTAGAAGACATGGGGGACATGTTGAAGAGACAAGGAGTTAAAGACCAAGTTAAAGATTAGAAATAGCTGTGGAATTTTTCTTTACAAAGATGATGGAAGCAAAGGGGCATATTGCCGTATGCTAATCCCAATCTCTTGTCTTGTTCTGTGTCTGTTCTCTATTGTCTAATAAAGCTGTGTTGATATACTTACCACTTCACACCATATTATTGACTGACCTTCCTCTTCAATCACATTAGAAACATAAGAACAAACAGGGAGACTCTTACTTCTTTATTCCCAGTGCCTAGCACAAGATCTAGAATATATCATGTGTCAACTCTCTGTAAAATGAAGAAACCAGGTTTAGTACCATATGATCTCAAAAGAGACGAAGTAACTAAGTAAACATTCAAAACCAAACTGAGTATTACTCTAGAGTAAAATCTGAGATAATATGGAAGCACACACAATTGATATAATTCTAATTAAACACAAAGGCATTTGACACTATTTAGCCTATATGTAAATGACGCTTTATAGAAAATGATAACTATACATTAGGTATTTTGAAATATTGAAAATATTTTTTAATGCTTTTAGGTGACTTTATTGATTCCTAGTTGTATGCTAGTAGTGATCTAGAACTCAAGAAATACATAAGAACCAATACCTAGTGTGTTCCTGGACCTGGAATAAAGTTGAGTTTATGAGTGAGTGTTAGTTGGTGCTATTTTCAGAACAGGAAAGCTGCCAACCCTGAGAAACAAGACAGAGCATGACATCTCACATCATAGTTCTTTAGAGTTAACTGGTTTATTACTGACAATTCTGTTTATTGAAATTCTGAACTTTGTTACCAGGGAAAGAAAGCTGCTGAACATTGTATCTGCAAATCAGAGTTTTCCCCAAGGTGAATCTAGACATTTATAAGAGATATATATTGAAGGTAGAGATGAGCATCACAAATTGATTAGGAAGTATCCATTGAAGAAAAGTAGAGACACCTAAGATAAACCAACTGCTATTGTTATCTGAATGTATTTATCTGTGTATAAAATCCTAGATTCAAATAGAATATCTGTAATGTATGTGACTTGCTGCTGAATGGACAGAAAAATGGGGAGCAAAAAGAGTTTCAAGGAAAAGGAAAGGGAAAGTTGAGCCTAAGTTTTCAGGCTTCATCTTTCAAAGGATGACAGAATTATAATCTGTGTTACTATTAGAAGGCAAGATAGAAGGCAGATGAGTGAGAGTATTAGAATTTCTATCTTAGCCCAGAAACGATACTCAAGAACTTTTACCCAAGAGGATTTTTTTGTTGCCTATAGAATAGTAAAGTTATTTCTCACTTTTATCTTTAATGACTGTGGGATGGAGAACTGAGAACGGGTAGAAGTGATTGAAGAGTGAAAAGAAAATTTATCTTCTCATTTGTGTCAAGCTAGATTCCTTAATCCCATGCTTCTTTCCTTCTTATGTCTAGTTTTGCTTATGAATTGTTTGCCCATAGGGAGGTGGAAAATACAGATAAATTTTATTTCAATCAACTTGAGAAATAAAATTGATTTGCTTAGGATCAGTTAAATTAAACAATAGATTGGGAAGAATTTCACGAGCTCTAAAAGCCGATGCTGATGCTAACTAAGAATATTAAGAAGGTTGAAAGTTTCTAAAATTATTTCAATTTAAAGCTAAATATGAGTCATATGAAAAAATAACTGTCAAAATTATCATATCCTTTAATGTTTTCCTTAGAAGAAGATAATTCCAAGGGCTAGAAATAAGATTATGGCTTTAACAGTATTCAGTTCAGTTCAGTTCAGTTCAGTTGCTCAAGCGTGTCCGACTCTTTGCGACCCCATGAACCGCAGCACGCCAGACCTTCCTGTCCATCACCAACTCCCAGAGTCTACACAAACCCATATCCACTGAGTCGGTGATTCCATGCAGCCATCTCATACTCTGTTTTCCCCTTCTCCTCCTGCCCCCAATCCTTCCCAGCATCAGGGTCTTTTCCAATGAGTCAACTCTTCGCATCAGGTGGACAAAGTATTGGAGTTTCAGCTTCAACAGCAGTCCTTCCAATGAACACCCAGAATTGAACTCCTTTAGGATGGACTGGTTGGATCATCTTGCAGTCCAAGGGACTCTCAAGAGTCTTCTCAAACACCACAGTTAAAAAGCATCAATTCTTTGGTGCTCAGCCTTTTTCATTGTCCAGCTGTCACATCCATACATGACTACTGGAAAAACCATAGCCTTGACTAGACGGACCTTTGTAGGCAAAGTTATGTCTCTGCTTTTCAATATGTTACCCAGTTTGGCCATAACTTTCCTTCCAAGGAGCAAGCGTCTTTTGATTTCATGACTGCAATCACCATCTACAGTGATTTTGGAGCCCCAAAAAATAAAGTCAGCCACTGTTTCCACTGTTTCCCCATCTATTTCTAGTGAAGTGATGAGACCAGATGCCATGATCTTAGTTTTCTTTATGTTGAGCCTTAAGCCAACCTGTTCACTCTCCTCTTTCACTTTCAGCAAGAGGCTTTTTAGTTCCTCTTCACTTTCTGCCATAAAGGTTGTGTTGTCTGCATATCTGAGGTTATTGATATTTCTCCTGGCAATATTGACTGCAGCTTGTGCTTCTTCCAGCACAGCATTTCTCATGATGTACTCTGCATATAAGTTAAATAAGCAGGGTGACAATATATAGCCTTGATGTACTCATTTTCCTATTTGAGACCAGTCTGTTGTTCCATGTCCAGTTCTAACTGTTGCTTCCTGACCTGCATACAGGTTTCGCAAGACACAGGTCAGATGGTCTGGTATTCCCATCTCTTTCAGAATTTTCCACAGTTTATTGTGATCCACACAGTCAAAGGCTTTGGCATAGTCAATAAAGCAGAAGTAGATGTTTTTCTGGAACTCTCTTGCTTTTTTGATGATCCAGCAGATGTTGGCAATTTGATCTCTGGTTCCTCTGCCTTTTCTAAAAACAGCTTGAACATCTGGAAGTTCATGGTTCACGTATTGCTGAAGCCTGGCTTGGAGAATTTTGAGCATTACTTTACTAATGTGTGAGATGAGTGAAATTGTGCGGTACTTTGAGCATTCTTTGGTAATGCCTTTCTTTGGGATAGGAATGTAAACTGACCTTTTCCAGTCCTGTGGCCATTGCTGAGCTTTCCAAATTTGCTGGCATATTAAGTGGAGCACTTTCATAGCATCATCTTTTAGGATTTGAAATAGCTCATCTGGAATTCCATCACCTCCACTAGCTTTGTTTGTAGTGAGGCTTTCTAAGGCCCACTTGACTTCACCTTCCAGGATGTCTGGCTCTAGCTGAATGTGAGTGATCACACCATCATGATTATCTGAGTCGTGAAGATCTTTTTTGTACAGTTATTCTGTGTATTCTTGCCACCTCTTAATATCTTCTGCTTCTGTTAGGTCCATACCATTCCTGTCCTTTATCGAGCCCATCTTTGCATGGAATGTTCCCTTGGTATCTCTAATTTTCTTGAAGACATCTCTAGTCGTTCCCATTCTGTTGTTTTCCTCTATTTCTTTGCATTGATCGCTAAGGACGGCTTTCTTATCTCTCCTTGCTATTCTTAGTAATTCTGCATTCAGATGGGAATATCTTTCCTTTTCATCTTTGCTTTTCCCTTCTCTTCTTTTCACACCTTTTTTTAAGGCCTCCTCAGACAGCCACTTTGCTTTTTGCATTTCTTATTCTTGGGGATGGTCTTAACCCCTGTCCCCTGTACAGTGTCACGAACCTCCGTCCATAGTTCATCAGGCACTCTGACATAGGGTTTACAAATAAAACAATGGAACAGAGTAATCTGCGCATAGCAGATAAGTGTAAATACATCCATGTATATAATCAACTGGTTTTCAACAGAGGCGCAATTCTTACTTCTCATACAGAAGTTATTTTGAGATGAATTATGTTTAAATTTTATAGTCCATAGTGCCACAAAGAGTCAGACATGACTGAGGAACTTGCACTTCACTTTAAGCTTTTAAAACCAATAACATTGCCAATGCAGAAAAGATTTTGATAGGAAGTGGTCATAAGGAAACTTTCTGGTGATGGAAATTTTCTATATCCTGATTTGGTTCTTAGTTACATAGTACATACATGTGCCAAAACACATCTTAATAAACACTTAAGGGCTATACATTTTATTGTATATAAACGTTTTAATGGAACAGTTCTTTAAATTCTATAGTACTTTATCATTTTCAAAAGTTTCACACAAATTATTTCATGTGATCCCATAATAACTCATCTTTCCCCCATCCCCTTTTTTGCCCCTCCTCCTCTGATAACCTCTCCCCACTGTTAACCACTACTTTGTTCCCTATATCTGTGACTCTGCCTTTTTTTTTTTTTTTTAATTTGCTAGCTTTTCATGGGCTTCCCTGGTGGTTCTGTGGTAAAAAGTCCACCTGCAATGTGGAGGACACAGGAGACGTGGTTTCGATCCCTGGATTGGGAAGATCCCCTGGAGGAGGGAATCTTGTCACATTTTTTATATTTCACATATAAGTGCTATCATACAGTATTTATCTTTGACTTATTTCACTTAGCACAACGCTCTCCAAGTCCATCTATGTTGCTGCAAATGGCAAAATTTCCTTTTTTATGGCTGAGTAGCATACCACTGTGTGTGTATGTACATAGTATCATCAGTTGATGGATGCTTAGGTTCCTTCCACATCTTGTCAGTTGTTAATAATGCTGCTGTGAATATTGGAATACCTGTATTTTTTTAAAATTAGTGTTTTTGGATCTTTCTGATATATGCCCAGGAATGAAACTGTTCAGTCATATAGCAGCTCTGTTTTTAGTTTTTTGAGAAACTTTCCTACTGCTGTTTCCCACAGCGGTGGCATCAGTCTACATCCCCACCAACAGTGTATATGGCTTGCCTTTTCTTCACATCTGCTACTGTATGCAAACTTTAACTTCAATTTTAAAACATTTTTTTTAAAACATTAAATGGAAATTTTTATCAGAGGGTTTAAGTTTTTGGCTTTCTGACATAGTACTAATAACATCCATTCTCCAAAAATAAAAATATTGCATTTCTTTAGAAACTAACGTTTACATTTTGCACATTACTGAGTATTTTACATGCATTGTATTAGTAATTATTCTACCACATACCAAGTTTACAGATCAGAATACAAACTCCATAAGGGAAGATGTTTTTTAAGTACATTTTGTTTTTACCAATTTATCTCCAATGTCTTCAACAGACACAGGTGATTATATAATAAATACACATTAATTACACTGAATGTATGACTTAATGATAAAATGAAATACAACTTGGAAACAAATTAAAAAAAAAAAAACACCTTTTTACAAAATTTTATTTGCCTCTATGCCGAATTTAGAACACGCAGTTTATTCAAACTAAAATTCTTCTTCTCCTAGACTGTCTCTTAACACCATCATCTGTACCACTGATCCCTCTTATTTCTCTCGGCTTCCACTCCCTGCTGCCATAAGCCTTAATGCTCCAACTGATCCTCACTGCTCCTTTTTCCCTGAGGTTTCCATGAGTGTTCAGACTCATCTGTAATGATATGGTTTCTGTTGGTATATCAAAAGTAATAGCCACATGAAGAAAATTCTGGAAATGCAGCAACAGCAGTTGTCTGTCAGGATGTTTTAAGCCAGAATAAATTTTGGAAAAGATCAATTTGAAATGATCACTAAGATATAACCATTACATAGTATGCTATTAAATCCTTCAACAGAGCTTTATTTCACATAGATGGCATCTTTCTTTGAAGGTCCCAGTGAAGTAAAATGAGCGGATTCTGGCAGAGAAATGAGAATTTATTACACATTTGTGATAACCAAGCTTACTAAAGTCCAGTATTCTCTGTGGCATACTCTATAGTACACCCCTGATGCCTTGGAAACAGCAAATTTCCATCTGAGAATGGAGATGTGCTCGAGCTGAAGCATTTTAGAGGGACAAATGGGTGGCCTTAAAACTAACACTTGAAGAAAAGTTCTCAAATAAGTATGTGTCATAAAAGCATCAGTCCATTGTGAACAACATTCATACTCAAGAATAAATTCTACCCACGTGTCACAATGAATAGAAAGAAAAATCTAAAATGACTCAAAATGACTAAAACATCACAGTAAAATCAGAGTAACAGATGGAATAGGAAGAAAGTTCTGTGCTCACTAACAATGAAAATGTGAGGAAACAACATTCTACAAATCCATCAAAATAGTTTTCCTAATAAACTCATCTAAAAAGACAATGCTTTATAACTGTAGAGAAGGTTATAAAAACAAAAACAAATCAGAATGGCAAGTACTATAATAATTTTAAACAGAAAAGTATATCATGGAATATATTCATTTGAGGTTTTGTAGTAAAGTTGTTGTTTGGTTGCCAAGTCATTTTTGACTCTTTTGTGATCCCCATGAACTGTTGCCTGCCAGGCTCCTCTGTCTATGGAATTTCCCAGGCAAGAATACTGGAGTGGGTTGCCATTTCCTCCTCCAAGGGATCTTCTCAACCCAAGGATCAACTCTATATCTCCTGCATTAACAGATGAATACTTTATCACTGAGCCAGCAGTGAAGACCCTTGTGATAAAGTAGATATTGAAAAAATGAAAAAAGTATCTCAAAGGCCTTTAGATTCTATTGACAAAAGGAAACAATTTTGGTTTCAGAATTTGTGATTGGTTATGGTGCTGAAGAAGACTCTTGAAAGTCCCTTGGACAGCAAGGAGATCAAATCAGTCCATCCTAAAGGAAATCAGTGCAGAATATTTACTGGAAGAACTGATGCTGAAGCTGAAGCTCCAATACATCGGCCACTTGATGCAAAGAGCTGACTCATTTGAAAAGACCCTGATACTGGGAAAGATTGAGGGCAAAAAGAGGAGGGGATGACAGAGGATGAGATAGTTGGATAGCATCACTGACTCAATGGACATGGGTTTGAGCAAACTCTAGGAGATAAAGAAGGACAAGGAAGCCTGGTGTGCTGTAGTTCATGGGGTCACAAGGAGTTAGACATGAGTAAGCAAATGAAAAACAACAATGTACTTATACATCCACTTAGACCATATCATTCAATTAAATGTTTGGTTAATTGGTTTTGAATGTATCTCAGTGACAACATGTTGGGAACTTCATGTTTAAAATATTTTACTAAACCTATTTGCATTAGCTAGTGTTTTGAATATGTAGTTTGAAATATAGTTTCTTATAAAATTCTGATTCTATCCCTGAATAAAACATGGCCCACACTTTGAGCTTCACAGTTCCCATTCACTGAGCTACTTAATCTAATAATATTTAAATTTACCTATTGTTGACCTTTGTTTCTTGTCAACTGTCAAACAATACAAAGTGTATAACAAATTATGTTTAATGTTTATCATACATCACTGTTGCACTTAGACATTTCAATTGACACAACAAGGTATCCTGCCTATATTAAATAGCAATTCTAAGATTCCATCATCTTTTCTCACTCAAAGTAGATTACAGTATTTCTACTTAAAAATATAGCATTGTCTATTTTTCTACATATCTGTCTGTCATCTCTACTTTAAAGAAGAGAAGAAAAAAATCCCATCAAAATATATTTTATATTTACATAGGAATTGTGAACATATCCCATGTTTGTGTAAATAATTAAAGCTATGGCTTGCTTTTTATGAGTGTGTCTGTTTATGTGCTACATAGAATGTTGTATCTTAGAATAGTTTGGCTGACTACACATAAAACTTTCAGTTACCAAAAAAGAGTATTATCATTATTGGTGTAAGGTGCAAGTCACAACTTTAAAATTTAGAAAAAATCCACAAAAAAGTTTTCTTACTCTTTAAGTCCTAGATCACATTAATACCTTAATTAAGCACACTGATTTTTTGTTGTTGTTATTTTATTTATTTTCTTTACACTATTGTGTTGGTTTTGTCATACATTGACATGAATCCACCATGGGTATACATGTGTTCCCCTTCCAGAACTTCCCTCCCACCTCCCTCCCGATTCCCTCTCTCTGGGTCATCCTGGTGCAACAGCCCTGAGCACCCTGTATCAAGCATCAAACCTGGACTGGGGATTGATTTCACATATGATAACTTACATGTTTCAATGCCATTCTCCCATATCATCCCACCCTTGCCCTCTCCCATAGAGTCCAAAAGACTGTTCTATACATCTGTGTCTATTTGCTACCTTGCATACAGGGTTATTGTTACCATCTTTCTAAATTCCATATATATGCATTAGTATATTGTATTGTTGTTCTTCCTTCTGGCTTAATTCACTCTATAATAGGCTCAAGTTTCATCCACCTCAGTAGAACTGATTCGAATGCATTCTTTTTAATGGCTGAGTAATATTCCATCGTGTATATGTACCACTGCTTTCTTATCCATTCATCAGTTGATGAATATCTAGGTTGTTTCCATTTCCTGGCTATTGTAAACAATGCGGTGATGAACATTGGGGTACAAGTGTCTCTTTCAATTCTTGTTTCCTCCGTGTGTATGCCCAGCAGTGGGATTGCTGGGTCATATGGCAGTTCTATTTCTAGTTTTTTAAGGAATCTCCACACTGTTCTCCATAGTGGCTGTACTGGTTTGCATTCCCACCATCAGTTTAAGAGGGTTCCCTTTTCTCCACATCCTCTCCAGCATTTATTGCTTGTAGACTTTTGGATGGCAGCCATTCTGACTGGTGTAAAGTGGTACCTCATTGTGGTTTTGATTTGCATTTCTCTGATAGTGAGTGATGCTGAGCATCTTTTCATGTGTTTGTTAACCATTTTTATGTCTTCTTTAGATAAATGTCTGATTTTTCATGTAACAGATTTTGTTTCAAGTTACAGCAGTTCCCAGTTGTTTGAATGATGACAGCATTCATAATTGACAATTTCCTTAATTTAAACATGAGTTTCTATTGACAAAACTCTTTAAAGCTACCTTTTTTAGTGTTTTGATTGGATAGCTTATTTGAATCATTATTTATTATTTTGATTTTTACTAAACATTCATGTATACCAGTTGCTAAAGTTTGAATATCTTGAGTCATTATGTTAAAAGTCAACCAAAGGTTTGAGTTGAAATAATTAGAAACTTTCATGGATGCAACAATTGATTTATCAGAATCTGTCCTTGATCTGTCAGACAACTTGCCTGATAGGGTAATTAGTAGACTTTGTCACTGTATTTTTCACTGAATTGTGTATAATTTAGTCAATATGTTATCTGCATATTTCTTCCAGTTCCTGTCTTAGACAAGATCATGGTCAATAAAGATATGTGATCTGATCTGCATTCCAAAACTGTTCATTTAAACACCTAAAACTATTTTGGTAATTTCCCCAAGATCCATGTATTTGAAAATGTTATCTATTTCCAAATATATTCTCAGAATTTCATTTTTATCTTTTAGTTTCCCTTTATAGAATATTTTATTATTAGCATCTTATTAGAATAATTTATAGAAATATCTTATGTCATAGAAATAGAGTTAACAATAAAGCCATTTAAATAATATGAAATCAGGGTGCTTGATGATTCAGGTAAAATTAATGTACAACATCAAAACACAAAGTATAAAAGCCTGGCATTAGGCACTCACAGAAAAATTCCTCAGATTTAAGTAGAAAAAGAATAGAGGTTACTGGTTTGACAAGCCATTACAAAAATGTTCTTTATTCAGATGGGAAACCTTGTTGCAGGCAACTGCCTTTTCCCCTTCATATGTTATTGTTGGTATGTATGTTTGTGAAGTTGTGTGTGTTTGTGAAGTTGGTATACACACAAATGTGCTATTGCTGTATAGACTTCCCACGTGGCTCAGTGGGTAAAGAATCTCTGCAATGCCAGATACACAGGAGATATGGGTATGATCCCTGGGTCAGGAAGATCCCCTGGAGGAGGAAATGGCAACCCACTCCAGCATTCTTGCCTGGGGAACCCCATGAACAGAGGAGCCTGGTGTGCTGCAGTTCATGGTGTCACAAAGAGTCGGACACGACTGAAACTTCTGTGCACACACACTCATATGTGTGTGTGTGTGTGTGTGTGTGTGTACATGTAGATAGACAGAGATGAGTGAGAGATAGGAGATAAGAGAAATAGAAAAAGATTTGCACTTAGTTATACTAAAATATCTTTCCAATTCTTGTAAGCATTAGATAAAAATCACAGTAGTTTCAATTATATGTTTCCTGTTATTATTGTCAGCTTTCTTATATATCAATGAAGATAGATAACTATATCTATATATGGTAGAATAGATATCTTTTCAGAAGATAGAACTAATAAATCTTAAATGTTATAGTATTTTCATTTTTAAAATATACATTATCATATTCTAAAGTGTTTATTGTGCAATAACTGAAATATATTAACTCATAAGAAATTACTCGTTTTTTATAATTTATAGTGAAGAGTATTACCATTATAAAAAATTTGCTTTATAAATATTCTAATACAATTATTGCAATATATCTTATAGAATGCCAGATTGTGAAGAACAGCTATGAAAACTAATTTTAAGAAACACTTAAATCTCTTTCAAAATATTGGAGAATTCTATTAGCAGACAACTCTTGAATTAAGCCCCTTCAGAGAGGGGAACTATATTGAACAGAGACCAAATCTCTGTGTCACTTTTTCCTTACTAATTTCTGCAAAAATCAGGGTCCTGAGAAATTGATCAGAGCTTTAGAAAGTCTCTTGGGATTAGTAAAGTGAAAGTCAGGATTGATGTCTCTCAGGGCAGCTGGAACTTAAGGAACCGAGGTCACAGAATGGATGAGGATCACAGAGATACAGGTATTAGGGAGCCTAATATGTGACCCTTTCCTAAGTATTTCTGATTTTTAAACTTTAGCCTAAAAGGTAGGAAGTTGAAAGAGCTTTTGCCAATTTCACAGTCTGTGAAACAAGCACTTGGTTTAGGACTTGTCAAAAATGATGGGACCTGGTAAATACTTCAGTCTCAACTGGGGTAGGAGAAACCCCAAATAAACTCTCTTAAGGCAGAATTCAGAGTTCCAAATAATAGCAAGGAGAGATAAGAAAGCCTTCCTAAGTGATCAATGCAAAGAGTTAGAGGAAAACAATAGAATGGGAAAGAATAGAGATATCTTCAAGAAAATCAAAGATACCAAGGGAACATTTCATGCAAAGATGGGCACAGTAAAGGACAGAAATGTTATGCACCTAACAGAAGCAAATGATATTAAGAAGAGGTGGCAACAATACACAGAACTATGCAAAAAAAGATCATTATGACCAAAACAACCACGATGGTGTGATCACTTACCTAGAGCCAAACATCCTGGAATGTGAAGGCAAGGGGGCCTTAGGAAGCATCACTCTGAACAAAGCTAGTGGAGGTGATGGGATTCCAGTTGAGATACTTCAAAGCCTGAAAGATGAATCTGTGAAAGTGCTGCACTCAATATGCTAGCAAATTTGGGAAACACAGTAGTGGCCACAGGACTGGAAAAGGTCAGTTTTCGATCCAATCCCTAAGAAAGGCAATGCCAAAGAATGTTTAAACTATCACACAATTGCACTCCTCTCACAAGCTAGTAAAGTAATTCTCAAAATTCTCCAAACCAGGCTTCAACAGTTCATGAACTGTGAGCTTCCAGATGTTCAAGCTGGATTTAGAAAAGGCAGATGAACCAGAGATCAAATTGCCAACATCCACTGGATCATCGAAAAAGTGTGAGAGTTCCAGAAGAACATCTACTTCTGCTTTATTTGACTACACCAAAGCCTTTGACTATGTGAATCACAGAAAACTGTAGAAAATTCTTAAAGAGAAGAAAATACCAGACCACTTGACCTGCCTGTTGAAAAATATGTACACAGGTAAAGAAGCAACAGATGGAACCGGACATGGAACAACAGGCTATTTCCAAATTGGGAAAGGAGTATACCAAAGCTGCATATTGTCGCCCTGCTTATTTAACTTATTTCATGTGAAATGCCAACTGGAGGAAGCACAAGCACAAGCTGGAATCAAGATTGCCAGGAGAAATATTAATAAACTCAAATATGCAGATGGTACCACCCTTATGGCAGAAAGTGAAGAAGAACTGAAGAGCCTCTTGATGAAAGTGAAAGAAGAGAATGAAAAAGTTGGCTTAAAGCTCAACATTCAAAAAATGAAGATCATGGCATCCAGTTCTATCACTTCATGGCAAATAGGTGGGGAAATAATGTAAATAGTGAAAAAACTTTTTTGAGCAGGCGTTCCAAATCACTGTAGATGGTGACAGCAGCGATGAAATTAAAAGATGCTTGCTCCTTTGAAGAAAAGCTATGACCAATCTAGACAGCATATTAAAAAGAAGAGACATTGCCAACAAAGGTCCGTCTAGTCAAGGCTATGCGTTTTCCAGTAGTCATGTATGGACGTGGAGATTTGGATTATAAAGAAGGCTGAGTGCCAAAGAATGGATGCTTTTGAACTGTGTGTTGGAGAAGACTCTTGAGAGTTCCTTGGACTGCAAGGAGATCCAACCAGTCCATCCTAAAGGAAATCAGTCCTGAGTGTTCATTGGAAGGACTGATGCTGACGCTGAAAGTCCAATACTTTGGCCACCTGATGGGAAGAACTGACTCATTGGAAAAGACCCTGATGCTAAGAAAGATTGAAGGCAGGAAGGAAAGGGAACAATAGTTGGATGGCATTACCATCTCAGTTTATATGAGTTTGAGCAAACTCTGGGAGTTCGTGATGGATACAGAAGCCTGGTGTGTTGCACTCCTTGACATCACAGAGTCAGACACAACTGAGTGACTGAACTGAACCTTAGGCAGAAAATTGGCTTTGAATTAGTTGTATCTCAGGCTGATTAAAGTACAATCATTGGAATTATTATATGTGACCATTAAATTATAATGAATAATATGCATAGGAATATAACTGATATATAATTTCAACAGCAAATTGAAACTTATAAAATGAATCTCATAGTAATACTAAAACCAATATTAAGAGCATAGTCTATGATATAGCTAGAGTAGGGGTTAGTGAATAGGAAGACATTATTAGGAAATGGACTGAAACACAGAAAGATATATTGCAAATTCAGTAAAGAGCATGTAAGATGCATACACGATGAAAAGTTTTAGCATATTTTTTAGATCCTCAAGATGACAGGGGAGACTGCAGTCCCAAGAGGGCAGAGGAATAGGATGGGGAGACTACTTTATCCCCCACCAGTACATGAAAAGATCATCTGCACGTGGAGCAACCTCCACAAAACAACTTCACAATGCTGGTGGAGAATCCCATATACCCAGAAAGGCAAACCAATCTCTTTCAAATGAGATAGGACAGAAGATAAAGATGAAGAGAGAGACAGGATTTAGGGATGGAAACGCATCCTGGGGAGGGAGTCCTTAAGGGGAATTTTCCACACAATAGGAAATGCTCTCATAGGTAGGATCAATAGGGAACTTTGGAATCTCAGAGGGCAGCATAACTGAAAAAACAAACAAAAAACCTGTGTTGCCCATCCACTGTGAGCACTCCTCACACATGCCAGTAGTGTTTGTTTGCAGTGTCCCTCCCTCTCCACAGCACAACTGAGGAAGTGAGCCCAAATTAATGGTCACTTTCGCCCCCTCAAGCCAGTGTGGAGGTTAGACACTAAAGAGATGTGTAAGTAGACTAAGCCAACTTAAGAAAAGAAAAGAAGGAGAAACCACTCCAAAAGTGGCAAGTAAAACAGATTAAAATCCTGCAACTAAGCTGAGATTGTGCATTTGAGGGGTAACTGTAGACTTTGATAACAAGTACATGTGGGAACAAGGGATTATCTGACATTGAACTGACCCATATATATTTTTTTTAATTTTTGTGTTTGATTTCGGTTTTTTATATTGTACTTTTGAGAGCCTGATATATGTTCTAGATTTTTAATTTTTGCTTTTTGATATTTGTCATTATTTTTGTATCTTTACGATTCTAAGTTTTAGTATCCTATTTCACTTAGGGATTTGATTACTGGCTTGATTCCTCACTTTCCTTTTGAGTTTCTCTTTTCTCCTCCTGGTCACATCTATCTCACTCTTCCTTCTTCTCTTCTTTATATAACCCGACGAATCTCTTTGGATGTTTCTGGCTGCAGGGAGTTGTTTCTCCATTAACCTAGTGGTTTTTGTCTTCTGTGCTGTGTGGACAGAGAAGTCTTGATGCTCCTGTAAGAGGAGGACTGAAACCCAGAGGCAGGAGGCTTAACTCCCGAACTTTGAACCATCATAGAACTCCTGACCCCAGGGAGTTCTACCCAAGAGCCCACCCCAACTTCTCCATACTATACTTAGACCTAGCTCTACCCAATAGCCAGCAAGCACCAATGCAAGATACCCCGCACTAATCCTCCAGCAAAACAGGAACACAACCCTCAACATTAAAAGACAGGCTTCCCAAAGCTATACCAAACCCATAGATATCTCAAAACTCACTACTGGACACTGCATTTCTGCCAGAGAGATGAGATCCAGCTTCATCCACCAGGACACAGATACAAGTTCCCCCAACCAGGAAACCTGCATAGCCACTGACCCAACCTCACCCACAGGAGGCAGACCCCAAAATTAAAAGGAACTATGGCCCTCCAGCCTGGAATAGGAAACCCAAACACAGCAAATTAAATAAAATGAAAAGGCAGAGAAGTATCCAGTAGGTGAAAGAACATGATAAAAATCTATCAAACCAAAGAAAAGGGGAGGAGATAGGGAATCTACCTGAAAAAGGATTCATAATGATGGTAAAGATGATCCAAAATCTTTAAACAAAACTAGCAAAAATTAAGCACAAAGAGCAAATATTAAAAGTAGCAAGGGAAAAGCAAGAAGTAACATAAAAAGGGATCACCATAAGGATAAAAATTGATCTTTCAACAGAAACTCTACAGGCCAGAAGGGAATTGCAGGATACACTTAAAGTGATGAAAGGGGAAAACCTACAACCAAGATTACTCTACCCAGCAAGGATCTCATTCATATTCAAAGGAGAAATCAAACGTTTTACAGACAAGCAAAAACAGAGACTCCAGCTCTTCAACAAAGGCTAAAGAATCTTCTCTAGACAGGAAACACAGAAATGGTTTTTAAAAATGAGCCCAACAATAAAGTAAATGGTAACAGGATCATACTTATCAATAATTACCTTAAACATAAATGGGTTAAATGCTCCAACCAAAAGGCAAAGACTGGCCAGACAGATACAAAAACAAGACCCCTATATTTTGTCTACAAAAGACCCATCTCAAACCTAGGGGGACACACACAGACTGAAAGTGAGAGGCTGGAAAAATATATCTCATGCAAATGGAGACTTTTGAAAGCAGGAGTAGCAACAACCATATCAAATAAAATAGACTTTAAAATAAAGACCATGAATTATACCATGTTCTTGGACTGGAAGAATCAATATAGTGAAAATGAATATACTACCCAAAGCAATCTATAGATTCAATGCAATCCCTATCAAGCTATCAATAGTCTTTTTCAGAGAACTAAAACAAATAATTTCACTATTTGTATGGAAATACAAAAAACCTCGTATAGCCAAAGCAATCTTGAGAAAGAAGAATGGAACTGGAGGAATCAACCTACCTGACTTCAGTCTCTACTACAAATCCACAGTCATCAAGACAGTATGGTACTGGCACAAAGACAGAAATATAGATCAATGGAGCAAAATAGAAAGCCCAGAGATAAATCCACACACCTATGGACACGTTATCTTTGACAAAGGAGGCAAGAATATACAATGGAGAAAAGACAATCTCTTTAACAAGTGGTGCTGGGAAAACCGGACAGCCACTTGTAAAAGAATGAAACTAGAACACTTTCTAACACCATACACAAAAATAAACTCAAAATGGATTAAAGATCTAAGCATAAGACCAGAAACTATAAAACTACTACAGGAAAATATAGGCAAAACACTCTCCGACATAAACCAAAGCAGGATCCTCTATGACCTACCTCTCAGAATATTGGAAACAAAAGCAAAAATAAACACAGGGGATCTAATTAAAATTAAAAGCTTCTGCACAAGAAAGGAAACTAAAAGCAAGGTGAAAAGGCAGCCTTCAGAATGGGAGAAAATAATAGCAAACGAAACAACGGACAAACAATTAATCTCAAAAATATACAAGCAACTCCTACAGCTCAATTCCAGAAAAATAAATGACCCAATCAAAAAGTGGGAAAAAGAACTAAATAGACCTTTCTCCAAAGAAGATGTACAGATGGTTAACAAACACATGAAAAGAAGCTCATTATCCGAGAAATGCAAATCAAAACCACAATGAGATACCATTTCATGCCAGTCACAATGGCTGCCATCCAAAAGTCTACAAGCAATAAATGCTGGAGAGGGTGTGGACAAAAGGGAACCCTCTTACACTGTTGGTGGGAATGCAAACTAGTACAGCCACTATGAAGAACAGTGTGGAGATTCCTTAAAAAACTGGAAATAGAACTGCCATATGACCCAGCAATCCCACTGCTGGGCATACACATCGAGGAAACCAGAATTGAAAGAGACATGTGTAGACCAATGTTCATTGCCAGACTGTTTACAATAGCCAGGACATGGAAACAACCTAGATGTCCATCAGCAGACAAATGGATAAGAAAGCAGTGGTATATATACACAATGGAATATTACTCAGCCATTTAAAAGAATGCATTTGAATCAGTTCTACTGAGGTGGATGAAACTGGAGCCTATTATACATAGTGAAGTAAGACAGAAAGAAAAACATCAATACAGTATACTAATGCATATATATGGAATTTAGAAAGATGGTAATGATAACCCTGTGTATGTGAGACAGCAAAAGAGACACAGATGTATAGGACAGTCCTTTGGACTCCATGGGAGAGGGCGAAGGCAGGATGATATAGGAGAATGGCATTTAAACATATAAATTATCACATGTGAAACAAATCACCAGTCCAGGTTCGACGCATGATACAGGGTGCTCGGGGCTGGTGCACTGGAATGACCCAGAGGGATAGGAAACACGTGTACACCCGTGGCGGATTCTTGTCAATGTATGGCAAAACCAATACAATATTGTAAAGTAAAAAAAGAAAGAAAAAAGTAAAAAAAAAAAAATTAATTAAAGAAAAAGGAAATCCCTAAAGACCCCAAATGGCCAAAGCAGTCTTGAGAAAGAAGAATGGAACTGGAGGAATCAACCTGCCTGACTTCATACTATACTGCAAAGCTATAGTCATCAAGACAGTATGGTACTTGCACACAGACAAATATAGATCACTGGAACAAAACAGAAAATCCAGAGGTAAATCCATGCACCTATGGACACCTTATCTTTGACAAAGGAAGAAGAAATAGACAATGGAGAAAAGACCGTCATTTCAATAAGTGGTGTTAGGATAACTGGTCAACTACGTGTGAAAGAATGAAACTAGTACATTTTCTAACACGGTAGAAAAAAATAAACTCAAAATGGATTAAAGACCTAAATTTAAGACCAGAAACTATAAAACTCTTAGAGGAAAACATAGGCAGAACCCTCCCTGACATAAATCACAGCAAGATCCTCTGTGACCCACCTCCCATAGTATTGGGAATGAAAACAAAGATAAACAAATGAGATGTAATTAAACTTAAAAGCTTTTGCATAATAAAAGAAACTATAAGCAAGGTGAAGAGACAACCCTCAGAATGGGAGAAAACAACAGCAAATGAAACAACTGACAAAGAATTAATCTCTAAAATATACAAGCAGCTCATGCAGTTCAATACCAGAAAAACCCAATTAACAATGGGGGCTTTCCTTGTGGCTCAGCTGGTTAAGAATCCGCCTGCAATGTGGATTCGATCCCTGGATTGGGAAGATTTCCCTCGAGAAGGGAAAGGCTACCCACTCCAGTATTCTGGCCTGGAGTATTCCATGGACTGTATAGTCCAGGGGGTTGTGAAGAGTAGGACACGACTGAGAGACTCACACACAATTAGCAATGGGCAAAAGACCTAAACAGACATTTCCCCCAAAGACATGCAGATGGCTAATAAACACATAAAAAGATGCTCAGCACCTCTTGTTATTAGAGAAATGCAAATCAAACACCACAATAGGTTATCATCTCACGGTGGTCAGAGTGGCCATCATCAAAAAGTATACAAACAATAAATGCCAGAGAGAGTAGAGAAAAGGGAACCCTCATACACCATTGGTGGGAATGCAAATTGGTACAACAACTACGGAGAAGAGTGCAGAGATTCCTTAAAAATTGGGAATAGAACTGCCATATAGCACAGCAATCCCACTACTGGGCATACACCCCAAGGAGAGCAGAAGTGAAAGATACACATGTACCTCAATGTTCATTGAAGAACTATTTACAATAGCTAGGACATGGAAGCAACCTAGATGTCCATCCACAGATGAATGGATAAGGGACTTGTGCTACATATACACAATGGAATATTACTCAGCTTTATAAAGGAGCATATTTGAGTCAGTTCAAATGAGGTGGATGAACCTGGAGCTTATTATACAGAGTGAAGTAAGTCAGAAAGAGAAAGACAAATGCTGTATACTAATGCATATATATGGATTAGAAAGACGATATTGACACTTCTACATGTAGGGAAGCAAAGGAAACACAGACATAAAGAACAAACTTTTGGACTCAGTGGGATAAGCCAAGGGTGGGATGATTTGAGAAAATAGCATTGAAACATGTATATTATCATATGTAAATTAAATGACCAGTGCAAGTTTGATGCATGCAGGGCACCCAAAGCTGGAACTCTGAGACAACCCAAAGAGATAGGGTGAGGAGGGAGATTGCAGGGGGGTTCATGATGTTGGGGATACATGTATACCTGTGGCCAATTCATGTTGATGTATGGCAAAGAACCATCACAATATTGTAAAGTACTTATTCTCCAATTAATATAAATTAATAAAAATTTCAAAAATAAATATATTATATTTTTTAAAAGGAGGGGGAGAGGGAGAGAAAGGAGGTAAGAAATGAGGTCAGTATCAGTTTAGTTCATTCGCTCAGTCATGTCCGACTCTTTGTGACCCCATGAACTGCAGCACACCAGGCCTCCCTCTCCATCACCAACACCTGGAGTCCACCCAAACCCATGTCCATCGAGTCAGTGATGCCATCCAGCCATCTCATCCTCTATCTTCCCCTTCTCCTCCTGCCCCTAATCCTTCCCAGCATCAGGGTCTTTTCCAGTGAGTCAACTCTTCGCATGAGGTGGCCAATGTATTGGAGTTTCAGCTTCAACATCAGTCCTTCCAATGAACACCCAGGACTAATTTCCTTTAGGATGGACTAGTTTGATCTCCTTGCAGTCCAAGGGACTCTCAAGAGTCTTCTCCAACACCACAGTTCAAAAGCATCAATTCTTCCGCGCTCAGCCTTTTTCACTGTCCAACTCTCTCCTCCATACATGACTACTGGAAAAACCATAGCCTTGACTAGACAAACTTTGTTGGCAAAGTAATGTCTCTGTTTTTCAATATGCTATCCAGGTTGGCCAAAGCTTTCCTTCCATTGAGTAAGCATCATTTAATTTCATGGCTGCAATCACCATCTGCAGTGATTTTGGAGCCCAGAAACATAAAGTCTGACACTGTTTCTACTGTTTCCCCATCTATCTGCCATGAAGTGATGGGACCAGATGCCATGATCTTAGTTTTCTTAATGTTGAGCCTTAAGCCAACTTTTTCACTCTCCTCTTTCACTTTCAGCAAGAGTGAGGTTAAATAAAACAATTTGAGGGAAGAGAAGAAAAGAAACAAAAGTTATAATTGCTTAGAATTTCCCCAAATGAATGAAAGAAACTCAAGTTAAGAAAAGTTATGTACCTCAGGGCCTCCCAGGTCGTTGCTAGTGTAAAGAAACTGCCTGCCAATGCAGATGTAAGAGATGTGGGTTCAGTCCCTAGGTTGGGAAGATCCTCTGGAGGAGGGCACAGCAACCCACTCCAGTATTCTTTCCTGGAGAATCCCATGGAAAGGGATTCTGGTGGGCTACAGTCCATAGGGTCACAAGGAGTAGGACATGATTGTGACCTGGCATGGTACACCTCAAGTGAAATATACACATATAAAACCGAAGATTGCTAAAAAACAAAGACAGAAAGCATGTCTCAGTTTTAAAAAGATGTAGGATTTACATGTTTGCACATGAAGGTGTTTTGAAAGATGGTGAGTTTTCAAGCAATAAAAAAAAATTTCATTTGGCAGGAGCTCAGAAAAGATTATTCTCCTTACTTATTTATGAGAAATCAGTGACTTCTATTTCTGCTTACGATAAGAAGTGCTAAAAGAGGAAAATTTTTAAATTAAAAAGCACATTATAATATTTTTGAGCATATTTTGATTTCTTGTTTTTCCTAAGACTCCTTGTTCAACAATACAAACTGCTCTTTTTCTTTTTGTACAGCTTATAGTTTATATTTTCAAGTGGGTGGCTACCATAATGGATTGAAAAGTTGGAAGTTCTCTTTGGAATGTTGTTTTCTAAATATAAAAGACAGCTGAAATCAACATTAATCTAGAAATAGAAGGTTATGATCTTGATATCATAAAGAATAAGTCACTGGTTTCTAAAGTATGTTCCTCTGTTTCCACATAAAACTTAAATTCAGTCCAGTCATCTTTAAAAATAACTTTAAAGTTACTATTTATTTGTAAATTCATTTGTTTATATAAGTTATTTAAAATTTAGAATATAATTATTATGATATTCAGTAGTCATTAAAAAATTTCATTATAATGAAGTTTTAGTGACTTTTTATCTTTCAGTAAATTCAAGGGGATGTAAGGTCTTTAGTGTCCCTTGCTCTTTTACACTGGCAGTGGGATTTTAAAATTATATTAATTAATTCTCCATGGGACATAACTATAAAATCCAATGCACAAACCAATTATTTCAAATTTCGCAAAAGCTGTCTCTAAAACAAATTGTGGAGAGAATTAGCTTTCCTTCTCTGTAGTATTAGAGGTTACATAGTATCGCATTTCTTTTGAACTTTCAGATTATCCTGGATATCCCTCTAAGGCATATATTTGTGCATTCTAAGTCCATCTCCAGCTTGTCTAGGGTAGGAATAGTGCCTCAGAATCTGTAGGTTAAATTGAGATCACAGAGAGGGAATGAGTAAATTTCTCTAATTGGGAAGTTTTTCCTCATTTTGTATGTATATTCCATATGCTATGCCCTGTTGCCCATAAGCAAGGAAGATAAAATGTTTAAACTCCTGAGAGAGTTTTCAGTACTGTTTCAAATAATTTCTTTGTATTTTGCCACCAAACTATCACAGTGCATGCAGTTTCCAGTCCTCTTTTTCCCACTAGAAAGTCCAGTAGCCAGCATGAACTCCAGTCCCCTAAAATCTCTGGAATTTTCCATCATTTCTCATCATCATTCTGTTTAGTTGTTTCATGCTCCTCTTTGAAAACATACTTCTCCAGCAAAATTTGAGCAGAAAAGTTGCAGCAGAAAAGAGAAATCCAATCTCTGCTCACTGGAAGAAATGTGGTTTAAGACAGGCAGAGGCCCAACAGGTCCTTATCTCAGCAAGGCACATGCCTCAGCTTCCATTGCAGTGCACTCTGGATGTGAATGCATTGGTTATCTAATTTGGGAAACATCAGATAAAATTGCCATTTGATTTGTCAAGGTAATTTTCTCCTAATTCAAGAATATTTTTGGCTTTCTGGAGGTCCCCTAATCTCAAGTTATGTAGAGTATTCTTACTGAGGTGCAATTTAGGTAAC
Organism: Antilocapra americana; assembly: GCA_007570785.1. NCBI lineage: Eukaryota > Metazoa > Chordata > Mammalia > Artiodactyla > Antilocapridae > Antilocapra > Antilocapra americana. The sequence goes on from ML663565.1 coordinate 22,742,127, forward strand.
TAACCCACTTTCAGTATCTTCACGCCTGTAATAGTAACTGTAAGAAATAACATCTTCTTTGCAATTGGAAAGTAGGAAGACACAATGTCTACGGTCAAAGTAGACTGTGGTTGAGTGTGGATAATTGAAACCGAAAACAAATAGAAACCATGGATAAGGGGACACTATTGTAGTGAAATGTGCTAACTGATTGCTTAGGCTGCCATTCCTTATCACAAAGGATTACTGTAATTCTGTCTCCTTCAAATGTTATATTGATATGAATATTAGTGGCAGAATTGAGTAACTACTGCAGCTGAGGCAGGAGAAGTTTTAAGTGACTGTCAATATAGCCTTCAGTTTAGAAACAAGCAAGTAACAAGGAAGCAGGTCAGACTAAGGATTCAGGAGAAAAATCAGAGGGCAGGATCTAACAGAGGTGGGATCACAAAGGCCAAAACAGCATTCAGTGGTATTGGTCAGGAATAAATAAGGATTTATGAGGCTTCTCTAGTGGCTCAAAAGGTAAAGAATCTGCCTGAAATGCAGGAGACTCAAGTTCAATCCCTGGGTCTGGAAGATCCCCTAGAGAAAGAAATGGTTACCCACTCCAGTATTCTTGCCTGGGGAACTAAATGGACCTGGCAGGCTACAGTCCCTGGAGTCACACAGAGTGAGACGCGACTGAGCAACTAATACTAACTAAGTCAGATAACCTAGGTATTGTTGAAAGACAGTATGGCTGCAAAAAAAAAAAAAAAAATCAAAACATGACTAGCAATGAAATGGCGTCAATCTCAATATTAATGTAAGCGTCTTATTATTACCTTAATGATTTTGAAACAAGAGTTTTACACGTGTTTCTCTCTTAGTCCAGATGTAGTGAAAGGAAGCAATTGTCTAAATGAACAGGAATTTCTGATTAAGGAAGAGCAGTCTGGGAGGGAAATTTCTGACAAAGCTGTTTAACTATAAACAAAAACTGTAACAATAAAAATGTGATTAATAAACAAGATATGGTAGGGCAAGAAATATCATTTTAATCTTCTGAGAATAGTAAAAGCAAGAAGGAGGAAAAAAAGAAATCAACATTCTGCTTTTAATTAAATTCTCAGCATAACTGAATATCCATGCCCTCAACCTCATGCAGCCACGCAAAGGAATACTGAGTTTGCAAATGCTCTACACAGCCAATATGTTCTGTACAAATTGTCAAGTTAATCTTTTTTCCATCAACATATTTATTATACTTACATTTTTTTAATATTATCAAATCATCTTAAATATTCAATGATGAGTATAAGCGAACTACCATCTGCATTATTAGTGGCAATTGAATATATTTTAAATATGACTGCTTCAAAGAGGCTAAAATTCTAATTCAGTATTATAAAAATTATAATTCTCAGTCTAGCAGATTCATCACAATATAATAAGACTGCTCTTAGCATTACAATGGAATGCTAAGGTCCAGATGTAAATCATTAGTAGACCAAGGCATATTAAAAAATATATTGTATTAGACAGTGTAATCATAGGATATTTTTGTAAATCCTTTGGCTTTATATTAATTATTTTATAAATAATGCTTCCATTTTCTCAAATAAGTCCCTTTTGCATATGTATTTGTTAAATATTAGGGTATTGGTAATATAATGAAAAAATATTTTTATGAATTTTGAATACATATTTTGTACCACCTCTATTAGATACTTGGGAAAATCTCATAGTTGTTAAGATAATTTGGTTCTGGTTCACAGATAAACTTGCAATAATTTCTCTACGTGATTTTAAATGGGTCCTTTTTCATCGTTTTTGTTTCAAATTTGTCAACATTGACAAATTTTCTCTTGTTCTTTTGTTAAAAGTTCTATGCATCAACTCTGGTTAAAGAAAGTTAAAATAAAAGCCTATTAATCTCTATAAATAGCAAAGGTTGCTTGTACGCTATCTTTGAGAATATAAATTGGAAAACAGTATAGAGTTTCCTCAAAAAGTTAAAACTGGAATCACCGTATCATCCAGCAATCTCATTTCTGGGTATGTATGGTGAAGGGAATGAATTCAGTGCATCAGAGTGATGTCTGCACTTCCCTGTTCATTGCAACATTATTCACAGTAGCCAAGATTTGGAGATAACCTAAGTGTCCATCAATGAATGAATGGATAAGGAAAATATGATATGCATATATTATTGAAAATTACTCAGTGTGAAAACATAAATTTTGCCATTTACAATAACATGGATGATGCTGAGGGGCATTAATCTATGTGAAATAAGCCAGACAGAGAAAAGCAAATACTGTATAATCTCTTTTATATGTAGAATCTAAAAAAGTTTAACTCATGATAAACAGTAGAATTCTGATTACCAGGGGCTAGGGTGGGGGAGATAAGGAAATGTCTTTCAAAGGGTACAAAACTTTCTAATATAAGATGAATAAATTCTAGGAATCTAATGCATAGCATGGTGACTACAGTGAATGTTACTGTATTGTAAACTTGACATTTAATAAGAGAATTGATCTTAATTGTGTCACCACACACAGAGAAAAAGGTGGGCTGATGGGTGTTATATTAGGATGGGCTTTCCATTTGGTGCCAGTGGTAAAGAACCCACCTGCCAACGCTAAAGACATAAGAGATGAGGATTTGATCCCTGTGTTGGGAAGATTCCCTGGCAACCCACTACAGTATTCTTGCCTGGAGAATCCCATGGACAGAGGAACCTGGCAGGCTACAGTCCATTGGGTAGCAAAGAATCAGACATGACTGAGCAACACTTTAACTTTCATATTATATATAATAGATTCTACTTAGCCTATATACCTTGGAATCATTTTTGTGAAAACATGAAAGTGGTTTTTAATATACAACTAATTTCAAATACCAGATAGTCTACTATAAATATATGTATAAATTAACTGTACTAATATTAATTGTAAGCTTATAACAGAAAATGTAAATAAGAATTGGAATGATGCAACATACTTTCTTTTCCTTCACTTTCTATCTCTAAAATAATAAACCCATTCTTGCTTCTCAACCTTTTAAAATCAATAATATAATTTTATCTTTAAGTGGAATTTTCTAAACCTTATTTTTATATTACTTCATCAGGAATGTGTAGGTTGTAGGAACTAACACTTTTACAACAAGTGGAACCACATACTTGGACTATAGGAATGGAAAAGAGAAATGAAGGATAGAATCTTAAAGAAAGCTTGGTTTTCAACAGCCAAAGGTGAGTCACAAGTAAACAATAATACATATATCAGGTGACATCATCTTGCCAAGTATGGTACAATATGTTGTATGCATTATCTCATTTAACCTTCAAGTGAGCTTCCAATTAGGAAATAACATTATCTAGATTTTGTAGATAACAAAAACTAAGATTTAAGTAACTTATTCAATTCATTGGACTGGTACAATAAAAATGACAGAATGTGAATATATATCTAGCTGTGTCTTCTTCTGGGTGCTTAACAACTATACTTTACCATCATGTAAAAAAAGAAGATGGAAAAGAAGTGACTAGGAAAGTACATAAATACCAAAGTAAATTCACCATAATAGTGAAAACAAAGAAATAGAAATATCCAAAATGAAGATGAATGTATTCAGTTGTGTGTGTGTGTGTATGTGTGTGTTATTTGATGAGAGTAACAACTTCTAATTTTGTTGTGAAAAACATAAATCATGGTTTTAGAATTCCTGTTAAATACTGTACTACTGGAAATGTGATAATATGTCTCTAGCTGAATAAGTAACTATTTACTGGAGGCAAAAAGAAATTATATCATGATACAAGCAACCATAAACACAAGCAGGAAGAAGGGGAAGAAATAATTCAATATTGTAGATCATAGAACACAGTGCAAACTTCAAAAATAAATGTAAAGGAGTTATGAATAGGGAAAGAACAAAAGTAAGAAATATCAACGCCACTTCTTTTTACTTTTTTCAGGTTGACTATTTTTGAAGAAAATGTATCCTAATACACACATCTCCCCTACACTGTTATCACCAAATTATATATTAACATTTCTCAATCAAATGGCATTGTTTAGAAATATTACCATGGACAATCAAACTAAGTACTGGATTACTATTTTGAGTAAAAATGTATTTCTAGAGATACAAAGAAATGTGACATGCTCATAACTGTGTAAAATGCTGGAGCTCATTGTGACCAATTTCTACTTGCAGGTGTATATTATTTTTAAAAAGGAACAATAACATTTAAAAAATAAAGCAGCTAATTAAAATATCCTTAAATAATTGTTCTATTGTGGGCCTTACTGCTTGAGGTATAATAATAATTACAAAACACACATCAGCATTTCTTAAATTATATCCTCCTAGTGCAGTAAATTGAAGAGAAAGTCATATTGTTTTAGTGATCTGCAGAATATATAAATGTTCACATATAATAAATTTAGTTGCCCAATATAAAAGTTGCTGATACAGAGTTAAACTAAGTATCATAGTATTAAAAATCACTAGTAAGTGGGGGGTAGCAGGAAGCTCTTCTAAGAAATATGTGGAATCTTGTATAGGTTATTCTCTCCCTTGTACTAAGCGACCGCAGTGATCACAATTTATCCCAGCCTAAACTGGAAGTCTTCCGCAGAACATGAATGCTTGCTTTAATGTGGATTTCGGTAGCTAACATTTTTCTCTGTGGCAGATTCATATTCAGAATTGTATATGCATGGCTCTGTGTGCATATAATTTTATGCCTAAGTTTAAAGCGTAATGACCATAATTTTATACCTGGAAAATTCATCATTTATGCTAATAACTTTAATAAATTGAATCATTAATATTGATTATTAAAAGATATGATGGAATACATTGAGTCAGAACACCTGGGTTTAAAATTCTATCAGCTTCATTAAAGATTATCTCATTTTCACTTGCTTTATCACTTCTAATCTAAGAAGAAAATCAAATGAATCCAAATCAGCAAAAAATTATGACCCGTAGAATAGATGGAGGGTGACCATTTTTGCCCAGAGCTGAAAATCTGAGGCTCACCCTTAGCAAACTTAAAAGATGTATAGACAACTAACTGACAGACCCCATAAATCAAAATTTCAGTGGATGGTAAATTTTGTGTTGGAGATATTAGCTCTAACTGAGTGTTCTGGTTGAATATGAATTTGCTATATGTAATTACATCATGTAAACAGTTTATACTGTCTCTGCTGCTGCTGCTAAGTCGCTTCAGTCGTGTCCGACTCTGTGCGACCCCATGGACAGCAGCCCACCAGGCTGCTCTGTCTGTGGGATTCTCCAGGCAAGATACTGGAGTGGGCTACCATTTCCTTCTCCATATTTGTTTCTATTAAATCAACTACTCTAATAGCTCATTAAAATATCAGAAAACGATAATTTAACCTGTTATAAAAACAATTCTATCTTCAGAGACTAACAAACGGTCTGATACACTATATTTATTAAGTGAAATGAAATATTTACTCAGCATTAAGTAAAATGAAATTTTAAAATATATAAATTTTATTGGGCAGTTATATTTCGTTAAATACTTTTTTCAGTATGTTAAATTCGAAAACATGGGCCAATAGTACAGATGAAAAAATTGATCTTAGTGATATAAAACACTATTCTGAAGGTCAAATATGTGACTGAACCTGTATTCAATCAGAAATTTCTGAGTAAAATAATAATAATAAGCAATAGCATGATAATAATAATAGCTAAAACACACAATGATTGCTAAGTGGTGCCAGACCCTTCCTAAGCCCTTATTTATATCAACTCATTTAATCCAATTCATTTAACACCTCCTACTATAGTTAAGTTCTAACTCTTATTTCACCAAAAGGGAAAATGGAATATGCAGAGAGGTTATGAAAAGTAACCTCCACATAGTGACTCAAGTCAGAAGCTGAAAATCTTCTGGATTGTAAAGCCAGTCTAGTTTGAGAGTCTTTCTTCTAAGAACTAAACTTTACAGTTATTCAGGATGACCATTTCTGTTTACGAAACAACTTGGTCCTTCTGTGAATCCACTCTGAATAATTACTGGATGTGGAGCAAATAAATAAATACTCTTGAAATGCTGATCAATTCATCTAGCAAACATTTATGGAGTTTAAGCTACATGATGAAATTGGGGTATGCACACCACAGATTTCTGACATTCAAGGTTATAAGGGAAATTTTTATAATGTAATTGTTACTTGGTAATGTTTTTGAAGCAGCAGGGTAGACTACAGTGAAAATCAACCTGTAAGAAAAATTGTCCTCTCCTGGGTTCTAATTGCCAGCAATGATATCAATAGCCATTGAACAGATGTTTAGCTAATGTGAACTTCAGATTCTTGATTTGTTAAATAGGGATTCTAAACTCCTAAGAAAATCAGTCCTAAATATTCATTGGAAGGACTAACGCTGAAGCTGAAACTCCAATACTTTGGCCACCTGATGAGAAGAACTGACTCATTGGAAAACACCCTGATGCTGGGAAAGATTGAGGGCAGGAGGAGAAGGGGATGACAGAGGATGAGATGGTTGGATGGCATCACCGACTCAATGGACATGGGTTTGAGTAGGCTCCGGGTGTTGGTGATGGACAAGGAAGCCTGACATGCTGCAGCTGGTGGGGGTCACAAAGAGTCGGACACAACTGAGTGACTGAACTGAACTGAACTGAAACTGTTAATATGCTTGTTTAAATGAGCTATTAGAATAGTTGATTGACTTAATGTTTGTGGAGAAGGCTCTGCCTCTGCCACCTGGGAAGCCTCCTGTATGACACAGTGCTATGCAAATCATAGTACTATCTTTACTGCTTCTTTACAGTTGGTCACCGGTGTCTACTATGTAGAGACATGGGTTTGATCCCTGAGTTGGCAAGATCCCCTGGAGAACCAAATGGCAATCCATTCCATTATTCTTGCCTAGGAAATCCTATGGACAGAGGAGTCTGGCAGGATACAGTCCATGGGGTCACAAAGAGTCAGACATGGCTGAGCATCTGAGCACCAGTGTTCAGAGAAGGGTAGACTCAAGGGAGTTGTCTAGCCAGCACTGAATGAAACTGTCTCTTCTGCACTCTGACACATCAGATAGCAAAAAGTCCCCCAGCTCTTCCTGACTTCTGAACCATGTATTGGAGTGGAAAGAATAACATTCACAGGGAACTCTTTTGGCCTGCTAAACAATCACACGGGTTTTGCTGTCTACACAATCTTTGCTAGGTTCTGATGTGAGGAAATGTCGCAAAATTGGGGTATCATGAGATTTTCAACTCCTTTGATCTCTCTGTTGGATATATTTTCATTCTGTGAAAATATTTTTCCATTTTGCTTCTCCATATTCTTTTTCTTTCTTAGTTTTGTTGTTTCTGAATGTGAAATGCACTCCAGTTTTTCTCCCCAAAGACAAGAGTAGATTAGAAAAATTTTATCTGAATTGTTTATATGTGTTTTATCTCTACCTCATTTCTTTGACTATTCATTGAGCATCAGCTATGTGCTTGGCTCTCTGCTAAATACAGGAGATAAAGATATGAGCTGCTGATGTGCTTTATCAATGAGAATATCAATAGCTAAACAAAAAGTGTAGACTAAATCATCATGGTTGAATCTGCCTGTGTAGGGAAAAGAGTAGGAAAGGCCTATACATGGACATGAAGCTTGAGCTTGATTTGGAAACTGAATAACTGTCAGTTGAAAGAAGTTAAGGGAGTAGAAACTATCATCTCTAATGGAAGTTACAAAATACTATGGTCTATTCAGAGCAAGTGATTCAAAACAGAGAATAAGATAAGGGGAAAAGTAAGACTCAACTGAAAATTGAGCTACAAATTAGGCAAAGGCAGTCTATGAAGACTCATGTTAAGGACAACATCACTCTCTTCACTGTCGTCATCTTTACTGTTTATATGCTTTTTCTTTTTTTTTTTTTCTTACCTGTTCTTTTCTTTTTTTTTTTTTTTTCTTTATATTATCGTGTTGGTTTTGCCATTCATTGACATGAATCTGCCATGGATATACATGTGTTGCCCTTCCAGAAACCCCTTCCGACCTCCCTCCCGATTCCATCTCTCTGGGTCATCCCAGTGCACCAGCCCTGAGCACCCTGTATCATGCATCAAACCTGGGCTGGCGATTCATTTCACATATGATAGCCAAAGCAATCTTGAGAAAGAAGAATGGAACTGGAGGAATCAACCTGCCTGACTTTAGGCTATACTACAAATCTACAGTCATCAAGACAGTATGGTACTGGCACAAAGACAGAAAGATAGATCGATGGAACAAAATAGAAAGCCCAGAGACAAATCCATGCACCTATGGACACCTTATCTTTGACAAAGGAAGCAAGAATATACAATGGAGAAAAGACAATCTCTGTAACAAGTGGTGCTGGGAAAACTGGACAACAACTTATAAAGAAATGAAACTAGAACACTTTCTAACACCATACACAAAGATAAACTCAAAATGGATCAAAGATCTAAACATAAGACCAGAAAACTATAAAACTCCTAGAGGAAAACATAGGCAAAACACTCTCCGACATAAACCAAAGCAGGATCCTCTATTTGCTTTTTCATTAGTGATCCTCAAGTTTAAAATCTGAGTGAAAACAGCAGAAGAAAATGATGCATTGTTTTTGTCTGATGTCACTAAAAATCGATAAGTATGACACTCACATACTAAAAAAAAGCTAATGAAAATGCTAGCAGCTGTATTTATATTTTACTAGCATATTATAATACTTAATCTTTCTACAATCTCACCTATGTCATAAAATTAATTTTAAAAATACTGCAAAATGTAAAAAAGTGCTTCCAAGGGTCATGAGGTGAGGTATTCTAGATGCTGCTTAGATTCTCTAACACTGCACTCAGTGAACAATGGAAGCACAGAGAATGAAGCCATAGTGTGTATCCCTACAGGCCTAAAGTGTGTGTAATCAGTCATGTCTGACTCTTTGCAACCTCATGGATTGTAGCCCGCCAGGCTCCTTTGGCCATGGAGATTTCCAGGCAAGAATACTGGAGTAGGTCGCCATTTCCTCCTCCCTGGGATCTTCCCAACCCAGGGATTGAACCCATGTCTCAAGCATCTCCTTCATTGGCAGGCAGATTCTTTACCAGTGCGCCACCTGAGAAGTCCCCAGTGGGCCTAGGCAGTAGCAAAAAAAAAGAAAAAAAAGACACACATTAAGAAGACATCACACCAAACACTGCATTTCAGCTTCTTTGTACTTACCAGCCCCACGTGATCATCTCTCTTATGATCCAAGCAGCAGGAATGATGGAAAGCATATAATCACAGTACAACTGTGAAAATCAGGAAATTAAGTTTTAAAATATTTTTATCTATTCTATAGATTTTATTACTATCTTCAGTTGCCTCAGAGTGTGCTTTATTGCAAAAGAAAATTCCAAATTATGCATGGCATTCAGTTGTTATAATTTCTTTTAACTTGGCATACTACTTTACTTTTTTTTTCTTTATCTCATTTTTTTTTGTTGTTATTTCTTGACACAGGTTTTTGAAGAGTTTATAGTTATTTTGTAAAATATCACTCAGTTTGGGTTTGTGTAATGTTATCTCACAATGAGCCTCAGTTTAGTCTTTTAATAGAAATATTTCATAAGGGTGTTGTGTGTTATGTAGGCAGACACATATTGTGGATTTCCTTCATGACTATGATAATTGGTCAAGAAGAAGTTTAATAAATCAGCAAAATAATTTAACATGATAAAACTATGGCTGATACGTTGAAGTTTTCCAGTTAATTAGGACTAAATTTGAATTAATTCATGCTGTGGTATAATACAGGCTTCCAAGGTGGCTCAATGGTAAGGAATCTGCCTGCCAACCAGGAGATGTGAGTTCAATTCCTGTGTTGGGAAGATCCCCTGGAGGAGGAAATGGCAACCCACTCCTGCATTCTTGCCTGGGAAATTCCATAGACAGAGAAGCCTGGCAGGCTGCAGTTGATGGGGTCGCAGAGAGTCAGACACTGCATAGTGACTAAACAGCAGCAGCAGTGTCGTAATACAGGCACTGAAAAGAAAACTCATAGGAATTAGTACCTAAAGTGCATTTATAATCATGAAGTAGCACTGGAATAATGCTGAATATTTCGTGAATAACTTCCAAATTCTTGGCCACAAGTGATACTTGATAAAGTGACCACTGATTTGACTATTTAAATTCAATGGCAATTTTATCATAAACAGTCATCCTAGTCAGTTCTCACAGCTTGTTTTGCAATACTTCATCCAGACATGGAATAAATTTGGAAAATATTATAAGGTCATTGAGGGCAGAAAATACACCTTATTCCCCATTTATCAAGGACTAGATGTTTCTAAATAATTTAGTCGAATTTGGTTATATTTTTTAAAGATAGCCTTGCATTCAGAATGTTATTCTGAATTGATTCACATTGAGCTTTCTCCAGTAAGTTTTAATTAATGAAGTTTTCCCAAGTTGATTAATTCTTTAATTAATGATTAACCACTTTCTGCTGCTGCTTAGCCACTTCAGTTGTGTCCAACCCTGTGTGACCCTGTGGACTGAAGTCTGCCAGGCTCCTCTATCCATTGGATTCTCAAGGCAAGAGTACTAGAGTGGGTTGCCATGACATCCCCCACGTCCTCCAAGAGATCTTCCCAACCATGGGATCCAGCCCAGGTCTTCTCATTGCGGGCAGATTCCTTGCCCCTGAGCCACCAGGAAAGCCCTAACCACTATCAGTGCTCTCCAGAATACTGTGATACACATTGAATTGAAAAATAAAATATGATCCCTGACTTCAAAAATGTACTATTTTAATATGAATATAACCATCATGACTATTGTATTAGTATCACTTAGAATCTTTAATTCCAAGTTTAATATCACTTAGGGGAAATGTGTTTTTCAACACCAAAATTGCAATAGGCTAGTTATTGAGGATGGGCTTCAGTGAATGAAGTTAAATCAGTTATTTAATAATTTCATGTGGAAATAATTTCACATGGATGTGAGAGTTGGACTATAAAGAAAGCTGAGCACAGAAGAATTGATGCTTTTGAATTGTGGTGTTGGAGAAGACTCTTGAGAGTCCTTTGGACAGCAAGGAGACCCAACCAGTCCATCCTAAAGGAAATCAGTCCTGAATATTCATTGGAAAGACTGATGTTGAAGCTGAAACTCCAATACTTTGGCCACCTGATACAAAGAACCGACTCATTTGAAAAGACCCCGATGCTGGGAAAGATTGAAGGCGGGAGGAGAAGGGGATGATAGAAGATGAGGTGGTTGGACGACATCACCAACTCAATGGACATGAGTTTGATTTAGCTCCAGGAGTTGATGGACAGGGAGGCCTGGCGTGCTGCAGTCCATGGGGTCACAGAGAGTCAGATACGACTGAGCAACTGAACTGAACTGAACTGAATAATTTCATACATTTGCCAAAACTGAGCTTGACATTTTAAATTCCCTGACTTTTATTTTGCCGTCTTAATTAATATGAGAATTGAATATGTTTTCTTAAATTATTATCTTAGATGTTTGAGTTATTATGATTTATATATTATTATTTTGAGTAGTTTTTCTTGTATGCTATATAATACACTGTTGCAACACTATGAAGGATGGGAAAATAAGGATTATATAGTTTCCCAAATGTTGTTACACCATGTTAATTAAGGACATAACAGTAGTTTAAGGCTACTTAGTAGTCAAATTTTATTCCAAATACAGAGTTGTTATTTTTTTTTCCTTCAAAAATAAGATTCATCCTTGAAAATGCTGTATCATGTTTGGATATAAGTTGCATTTTATTACCTTAATAATTTTGAAAATAGTTTTCAGCTTGTCAGAAGATATACTTATCCTCTGCTGAGTACCTAATCCATTATAGTTGACTGTAATTCTATGCCTAAGTGCCCTTGCTTCTCAACCTCCAATACATTTAGATAATTTTGGCTGTGGCACAAAGGCAATAAAAATAAGTTGCAGACAGCAAAGCAGGATACAGGTTCTTTAAGTATAGTATTTTTCCTTGTATGTATAGTGCACCTTCAAATCCAACTGTAAATTTTTTATACTATTTAATTTTAAAAATTATTAGCTTAGACATGGGCAATAATCTGTAGGCACTGAACTTTGCTGTTTCAAACCCTGGTATTGATGAGGCCAGAATCTACTATGACCAATGCCAGACAGAAAAATAGATGAAGCAATAGATTTGACATGTTTATCATTACATTTTGCAATTAGTAGTATTTTTAGTATCAAAATGAGTTTAGAAAATAGAATATTAAAAATATATAAATATCCCTGTTTTATATCTCAGTCTTAATTTGATTTAAATCCAATCTCATTGGGAATTTTATTGTACTTGATAATATGATTCTAAAATGTTAAAAAGCGATTAAACAGCTTAAGAAACTGGAATATTCTGAGGAGGAATAATGGAAAAAGAATTGTCCTACTACATACATAAAAACATTGTCAAGTTTCAATTAAACAATTTTAGTAAAGTTGACAGTTCACTCTGTGAAATAATGTACAGTAAGAAATACTTCTGAAGGAACAAAATATTTGGTCTTTTGGTACAGAAAGCATCTAGTTTTTAGTTCATTTCATATTCACTTACTATAGATCAAATAGATCAACAAAAATACGTGAATAATTTTTTAAAAACTTCTAAAATTATGCTAAGATTATGTGTAATAAAATGTAGAATCTGTAACCTATGAATCAATGTCATTTTTAATTTTTAAAGTATATTTAACTGTGGAATTTGTGATATTGTCAACAAATATATTCTTTATATTTAAATCCTTAATGCATTGCTGTACATGGAGACATTAAGATATACAATAATATAATATATAAAATTGAGATATCTATGTATTAATGTCTATTGTATATAGCTGGCATAATGAATGAACTTATCATTCAGGTCTAGTTAGTCTGTCTAGAAATCTAATTGTCATAATTGAAATCTTTTTTTCTTGCACTTCCAATAGCCAGTCTGGCTGAATTTTACTTTAAATAACCCTTAACACCTACTGCTTTTCTCCTAACTATCAGGTTATAACCTCCAAATTCAATATTTTTACCTGGATGGGTTACTCATTTTAGTAGCCATGTGTCCCACACATCCAGTGTGACCTTCCCATATGTTAGCCTAATTGAACTATTGTAAGTTCACTGTCAATCTTCTATTAACATTCTTCAATGACTCATTACCATTGTTCTTTTTCAACTCAGTGCCATTAAAAGGTCCTAGAGAGCCTTGCTTCATCCAACTTGCCTCCCTCTCTAACTGCTTGACTTATTTATTTTATTCCCTCTCTCTTTTATTTTTTTCTTTCTTTCTTTTTTAAATTTATTTATTTATTTATTTTTTCACTTTACAATACTGTGTTGGTTTTGCCATACATTGACATGAATCCACCATGGGTGTACATGTGTTGTCCCTCTCTCTTTTATACACTAGCATTCTTTCAAAATCTCAAATGGATCCTGTTCCCTGGCACATCAGGACAACTGTGCATGTTCTTTCTTTTGTCTATAATGTTTTTTCCTTAATCCCATATCCCCACCTATTTGGCCAAAACGTCTCTGTAATCCTAATATATGCTCATGAAACACCCTGCTCTTTTCCACTGAAGCTGTCACAGTTTTAAGTTAAAAATATAGTTGTGTGACTATTTGATTAGTGTCTCTCTCTCCTAGTTGAATTTAAACTGCCTTATATATGGTAAAGAATTTGCCTGCCAATGCAGGAGATACAAAAGACACAACTTTGATCCCTGGATTGGGAAGATGCCCTGGAGGAGGGCATGGCAACCCATTCCAGACAATAATGATCCTTGCCTGGGAAATTTCATGGACAGAGGAGCCTAGAGGGCTACAGTCCATGGAGTCACAAAAGAATCAGATACAATATACGTGTCAGCAGCAACATACCCACGCTTTTGCTCAACACTGTATTCTCATTACCTAGTAGAGTGCCTGGATAGAGGTAAGTACTCATTGACTGAATATGTGACTGAATGTTAATAACAATATACATTCATCTCAGTTTTCCTAAGTATTTTATACCATCTAGCTCTAGTTACTTTTCTGGACAGTTACCTTCACCAGAATAGACAAATTTACATAGAAACTTCAGGATAAACCACAAATCCTTTGGCCTGGCAAACATAAGTCTCAGAGCCACCAGGGAAGCCCTCTTAAAACACAACTACCCTTTAAAATTGACTCTTTTTCAAATTTATTTCATACTTCAACTCTAAACCCTCTGCTTTTGCCAAATTGATTCACACTTTATCTCGAAAAGGCATCCCACATTCTTTTGTTTCTAATGCATCTAATACCTTTCTTACCTCTTTGCTTATCTAATTCTTGCATGCTAAGTCCCTTCAGTCATGTCTGACTCTTTGTGCTGCTTTGGACTGTAGCCTGCCAGTTTTCTCTGTCTATGGAATTTTCTAGGCAAGAATACTGGAGTGGGTTTCCATGCTTTTCTCCAGGAGATCTTCTCGACCTAAGGACCGAAACTATACATTAAAACCTAGTCAGGACACTTTAGCTTTACTAAGTGTTACCTAAACAAAATGCTTCCCATGGTGGTTTAGACAGTAAAGAATCTGCCTGCAATGCAGGAGACCCGAGTTTGATCCCTGGGTCAGGAAGATCCCCTGGAGAAAGAAATGACAACCCTCTCCAATATTATTAACTGACAAGTCCCATGGAAAGAGGAGCCTGGCAAGCTACAGTCCAGGGGGTCGCAAAGAGTCAGACACGACTGAGCCCAACACTTTTACTTTCAAACAAACTGCTAACTGTCTTCTACCTTATATATGTATATAAGGAAAACTAAGATCATACCTACCTTTTATATATATATATATATATATATATATATATATATATATATACACATATACATATAAAATGTTTGCTGTTCAAGGTCATGCATATTTCCATATTTTATGTGCACATATGTCTTTTGCAATTACTTTTTAAAGTGTCATGTAAGCAAGAGTCATGTTTCATGTAAAATCATATTTATACCTAATATGCATTTGCAAAAATCATTAATTAATTAATGGAATGAAATTAAAGAAGGACTGACATTAAGGATTTATGAAATATAGTCTTTGCTTAAGTGCAAGCTCAATGGTTTCAGGTGATGTCTTAGTCTATCTAAGTCAACATCATTTGATATTGTCAAGTTAGGAAATTTAACTTTTCTAACTGACTGCCAATAACAATTCTTAAACAGAGGGTGATTAAATAAATGATACTCCAGGACTGATCCAGTGACAAGATGAATAATTCAATAAATAAATCTGTTACATTTCAGGCAAAGGATCAATAATGAGGATGTGAAAGTTTATGAAATGGAGTGTCTGGGACTCTAAGAAATTTCATTCTTAAAAGTGAATAATACTTTCAATCTAGAATATTATGGGGAAAAGCTGCAGCAATTTTGTCAAGTTCATAATTATTGCATTAAAATGGAGTTATATTGTAAAGAAATTGACTATGGGCTAGAAGATTAAAAATGTATTGAAAAGGGAGATTGGCAGAAATAGTAGAATTTAGAATCTCTAATTGTAGAGATTTCACTCAGTTCAGTTCAGTTGCTCAGTCATATCTGACTCTTTGAGACCCCATGGACTGCAATATGCCAGGCTTCCCTGTCCATCACCAGCTCCTGGAGCTTGCTCAAACTCATGTCAGTGATACCATCCAATCCTCAAATCCTCATCATATCCTTCTCCTCCCACCTTCAATTTTTCCCAGCATTAGAGTCTTTTCCAATGAGTCAGTTCCTTGCATCAGGTGGCCAAAGTATTGGAGTTTCAGCTTCAGCATTAGTTCTTCCAAAGAATATTCAGGACTGATTTCCTTTAGGATGGACTGGTTGGATCTCCTTGCAGTCCAAGGGACTCTCAAGAGTCTTCTCTAAAACTAAAGTTCAAAAGCATCAATTCTTGGTGCTCAGTTTTCTTTATAGTCCAACTATCACATCCATGCATGACTACGGGAAAAACCATAGCTTTAACTAGACAGATGTTTGTTGGCAAGGTAATGTCTCTGCTTTTTAATATGGTATATAGGTTGGTCATAGCTTTTCTTCAAAGGAGCCAGTGTCTTTTAATTTCATGGCTGCAGTACCATCTGCAGTGACTTTGAAGGCCACAAAAATAGTCTGTCACTGTTTCCATTGTTTCCCCATCTATTTGCCATGAAGTGATGGGACTGGATGGTATGATCTTAGTTTTCCGAATGTTGAGCTTTAAGCCAATTTTTTCACTCTCCTCTTTCACTTTTATCAAGAGGCTCTTCAGTTCTTCAGTTTCTGCCATAAGGGTGGTGTTTTCTGCATATCTGATATTATTGATATTTCTCCTGGCAATCTTGATTCCAGCTTGTGCTTCCTCCAGCCCAGAGTCTCCCATGATGTACTCAGCATATAAGTTAAATAAGCAAGGTGATAATATGCAGCCTTGATGTACTCCTTTCCCAATTTGGAACCAGTCTGTTGTTCCATGTCCAGTTCTAACTGGTGCTTCCTGACTTGCATACAGATTTCTCAGAGGCAGGTCAGGTGATCTGGTGTTCCCTTCTCTTTAAGAATTACCTGCAGTTTGTTGTGATCCACACAGTGAAAGGCTTTGGCTTAGTCAATAAAGCAGAAGTAGATGTTTTTCTGGAACTCTCTCACTTTTTTGATGATACAATGGATGTTGACAATTTGATGTCTTGTTCCTCTGCCTTTTCTAAATCCAGCTTGAACATCTGGAAGTTCATGGTTCATGTACTATTGAAGCCTAGCTTGGAGAATTTTGAGCATTACTTTGTTAGCATATGAGATGAGTGCAATTTAGAAGTAGTTTGAGCATTCTTTGTCATCGCCTTTCTTTGGGATTGGAATGAAAACTGACCTTTACCAGTCCTCAGAGCACTGCTGGGTTTTCTAAATTTGCTGGCACATTGAATGCAGCGCTTTCACAGCATCATCTTTTAGGATTTGAAGTAGCTCAACTGGAATCCCATCACCTCCACTAGCTTTGTTCATAGTGATGCTTCCTAAGGCCCCCTTGCCTTCACATTCCAGGATGTTTGGCTCTAGGTAAGTGATCTCTTCATCATGGTTATGTGGGTCATGAAGATCTTTTCTGTATAGTTCTTCTGTGTATTGTTGCCACCTCTTCTTAATATCTTCTGCTTCTGTTAGGTCCCTATCATTTCTGTAGTCTTTCCCACTCTATTGTTTCCCTCTATTTCTTTGCACTGATCACTGAGGAAGTCTTTTTTATCTCTCCTTGCTATTCTTTGGAACTCTGCATTCAGATGGTATATCTTTCCTTTTCTCCTTTGCCTTTTCTGTGTTTTCTTTTCTCAGATATTTGTAAGGCCTCCTCAGCAACCATTTTATCTACTACTGTGGGCAAGAAAACCTTAGAAGAAGTTGAGTAGCCATCATAATTATCAAGAGTCCTCAATGTAGTATTTGGATGCAATCTCAAAAATGCCAGAGCAATCTCTCTCTGTTTGTTTCCAAGACAAACCATTCAATATTACAGTAATCCAAGTCTATGTCCTGACCAGTAATGCTGAAGAAGTGAAGTTTAATGCTTCTATGAAGACCTACAAGACCTTCTAAAACTAACACCCTCCAAAAAATGTCCTTTTTGTTATAGAGGACTGGAATGCAAAAGTAGGAAGTCAAGGGCTACCTGGAGTAACAGGCAAATTTGGCCTTGGATTACAAAACAAAGCAGGGCAAAGGATAACAGAGTTTTGCCAAGAGAAACACACTGATCATAGCAAACACTCTCCTCCAAGAACACAAGAGAAGACTCTACACAGGGACATCACCAGATGGTCAATACCAAAATCAGATTGATTACATTCTTTGCAGCTAAAGATGGAGACACTCTCTATGGTCAGCAAAAATAAGACGGAGAGTCAACTCTAGCTCAGATCATGAACTCCTTATTGCCAAATTCAGACTTAAATTGAAGAAAGTAGGGAAAACCATTAAACCATTCTGGTATGACCTAAATCAAATCCCTTATGATTATACAGTGGAAATGACAAATAAATTCAAGGGATTAGATCTGATAGAGTGCCTGAAGAACTATGGACTGAGGTTTGATTTTACTCAGAGAGGGTTCCAATTAGATTCTAAATCAAATCTGCCTAAGATACTTATTAAAATACAGATCCTTAGGGCCTATTTCATTCAACCAGGAGCTACCCTACTGAATCATAATCTCAGGATGAATTAGATTATCACTCATGATAATGAATTTATTATATTTACACTGAGATTATTGTAAAAAGACAAGAAGCCATTTTACAGAGCTAGAACACCTTTAATTTTAGGATTAAGAACATGATATTTAAGATCAAGATATGAAGTTTGATTTCTACATTTGTAGGAAATCTGAATAGACTATTCCACAAGTTATGAAGATGTAGGACAGGCAATTATTTTTAGTGTGAAAAAAGTCATTTAAACAAATAGTTCATTTAGCCTTTACACAACTTAAATTTATTTCTTACCAATGATTTCCTAGTTCCTAACATTAGTAAATGGGCATGAAGAGTTGCAGACCCTCAGGACTTGGTCTGTGTTGCTGATTCTTTCAAAATAAAATATTCATACCAAGGGATATGTTATCTATTTTCCCCATTTTATTTATATATTGTTTTAAGCATTTACTTTTTCAATATTTTTAATGATTTCATTTTAATATTTTATTCCTAGTTTGGAGTAGCTAAATTCCACCATTAATTTTCTCTAATTTCTGTTAAAGAAGCATCTCAAATGTCAATTAGTAGATGTCTCCAGCAGGTAAAAAGGACCAGAATTCTAATTTTACCCTGTGATGAATTTTATATTTTGAGAATTGTAGTAAGACTTAGAAGATGGCCATCACAATGTATAAGACACAGATACAATATAAATAACACATTAATGTATATTTAGGAGAGGCTCACCATGAGCTCTGGAAATGCATAGTTGAATAACATCATGATCTCTGCCCTCAAACAGTTGTAGTTTACCAAAAGATTATTTATGTAAAGTCAATGACCCAGCATCTACCATAAATGTACCATTGCCAATGAAATATGTACTACTTTCTAAATTTTCATTTAGTCAATAGGATGAGTTAATTATCATTTCAATCACCTTTCACTACTGCCTTTTCAAGGAAATTATGCTTTTCTAGTCATTTACTGTTCTTTATCACTAAATCATTGACATCATAAAAGTGAATTTTCATAAGCTTTTTGAATCGATTTTTGTGTACCTGTATAACAAGAATATGCATATTAAAGAGTGGAGTGAATAAGATTGCATTAATGACATTTATTTAATTTACATTACATGCTATATTTTTATGCATTGCCTTTAATCTCATTATGAGCTGATTCTTTTCAACTGAGGAAGTAGTGATTTAAAATAATCAGATTCTAAATTCCGTATGGATGTAATTGATTATAATTTTAGATTCAGGATTAACCAGTGGCTATTATGCACATTTTTATAATTATATAATGAAAAATCATAAATTAAAAAGAGGGAAATGTAATCATCTACTTAGTTCATGAATATTGTTTCAGATAAAAATATTTACAGTTTTTCATCTAAAAATCTTTATATGCAAGCTTGTTTTTCATATGTTGCATATATTAAAATACCTCATGCCATGATAGTATTTGCATTTCCTGCTTGATCTATACTTAAACTGATTTTGAAGTAACTCTTTTGGGTAAGATAATATAGGTTAAGAGATAGTTTTTCAGTATACAGAGCATAAATTACAACAATCATGCACACCAGGAAGGGGATGGGAATAAAGACAAGAGAGATTGACTAAATTGCCCATTAGCTCTATCACAAATTAAACTATTTTCATATGGTGAATTATCTTGCTCTTGTGGGGAAAAAAATAACATGAAATTTTGAGTCAGGCTGATGAGGGCTACATTTGCATTCTACCATCTTTTAGTTGTGAGATTCTAGGAGAGTTATTTGAGCTTTCTGATCCATAACTTATGTAATAAAAAATGAGAATATCAAAACTTCATGGAGTTTTTTGAGCATATAATAAAATTTATACATTTTTTCTGTATCCTGGAATAAGAATCATTCTCACATTTTCTTCTGCATTATCTCTTTATATAATTTCTCCCATTTCATAGCTATTGTCTATATGCCAATGGCTTCCGATATATGACTTCAATCATTACATTGATTGATTACATTATAATTGTCAAAAATATAAATTCAGTAATCTCATGCAAATGTAATAAGCACATACCAAAGACTGTTTAATTTATTAAATACAGGATGCTGAAATCGGTCCAAAGAACATATGTGAAAATAAATGTTTAAATATGTGTACATGCATGTCTATATAATATGCAATTTAATAAAAGAGTTTTGGGATAATATTTCTAAGTCAAAACTGATAATTGTCTCATAAGGCAAAAATCTATTTTTTTCTATTTCACTAGACAGAAATTATATTCATATATACTTAACAACAAGAAAAACAAATCTAGAATTTAACCTCTGCCCCTATAGAGTTGGAAAATAGTGTAATTAATAGCAAGTCAAGGCCAGCACCACATTGAAAAAAAAAACACAATAATCTCTATTGTCTAAGTTTAGGATAATTTTCCTAGAACACACACACACACACACATATATATATATATATATATATATATATATATGTGAAAGTGAAAGTCACTCAGTCATGTCTGACTCTTTGAGACCCCTTGGATTATACAGTCCATGGAATTCTCCAGGCCAGAATACTGGAGTGGGTAGCCTTTCCCTTCTTTAGGGGATCTTTCCAAACCAGGGATCAAACCCATGTCTCCCACATTGCAGGCAGATTCTTTACCAACTGAGCCACAAAGGAAGCCCAAACATACACACACACACACACACATACACACACACACACACATACATATCTGTACATATATATATATATATATATATAATTTTCTATTATATATATATATATTTTAACAAGTTGGCATTTCCAGTTGGATCAAGTAGTGTCATCAAGCACTATAGATCTTTTGATTATTCTTCTCTCGTTTGTGTCCACATACTGCCACCATCATGTTCTGTTTTCAGTACTTAAGCTATATTATAAGCAATCACATTTTGCACTTTTTATTCCTGCCTCATTTGGGCTTCCCTGATGGTTCAAGTTGTGAAGAATCCACATGCAATGCAGGAGATGCAGAAGATAGAGATTTGACCCCTGAACAAGAAAGAAAGATTCCCTGGAGGAAGAAATGGCAACCCACTTCAGTATTCTTGCCTGGAAAATCCCATGGGTAGAGGAACTGGGTGGGCTACAGTCCATGGATTTGCAAAGAGTTACCCACAACTTAGCGACTAAACAACAACTATGATACCATTTTCTTCCGCCTATATCACCTCTGTCCTTAACTGGTCCCCATTGCCTTCAGCCTTATCTCCTTACCATCCACTTCTCATCCTTATGCCACTAAACCATCCAGTTGCTGTCTATTATGCTTAAATACAAAATCCCTACTCCTGTCTACAAGGTTTCCTGACTTGGCTCTGAACTAACTCACCAAGTTCACCTCACACTGTTCTCTGCAGACACTTACTGCCCTTCCATTACTTTGATTTTTCTGTTTCTGAATTCTCTAAGATCTCCCACACCTTGACAACAGTTCATCCCTCTTCCCATGATGGACTTCCCTGGTAGCTCAGATGGTAAGGCATCTGCCTACAATGTGGAAAACCCAGGTTCAGTCCCTGGGTCAGGAAGATCCTCTGGCAAAGGAAATGGCAACCCACTCCCATATTCTTGCTTGGAAAATCCCATGGACAGAGGGGCGTGGTAGGCTACAGTCCAAGGGGTCGATAAGCGACGTTACTTTCACTTTCACTTCCCATGATACTCATCCAAGGATCATTATTTCTTTGGATTTTTGCTTAACTATCACCTCCTACTAGAGGCTTTCCCACTAGACCACACTATTTACGTTAGCACTCTCCCAGGACTTCCCTGATGGTCCAAGTGGCTAAGACTCTGGGTCCCCAACACAGGGCTCTGTGATCCTTGGTCGGGGAACTAGATGCCACAACTAAGAGTTTGTATTCTGCAACTAAAGATCCTATATGCAGCAGTTAAGATCCAGCACAGCCAAATGAAATAGACAGGTTTTTAAAAGAAAATCAACTCAACTATATAGTTTATGATTAGTCAAGTCAGTGGTTTTATTTATTTATTTATTTTTAAATTTTCTTTACTTTATTGTGTTGGTTTTGCCATACGTTGACATGAATCTGCCATGGGTATACATATGTTCCCCTTCCAGAACCCCCCTCCCTCCTCCCTCCCTATTCCCTCTCTCTGGGTCATCCCGGTGCACCAGCCCTGAGCATCAAACCTGGGCTGGCAATTGATTTCACATATGATAATTAACATGTTTCAATGCCATTCTCCCATATCATCCCACCCTTGCCCTCATCCAAAGAGTCCACAAGACTGTTCTATACATCTGCGTTTCTTTTGCTGTCTCGCATGCAGGATTCTAGTTACCATCTTTCTAAATTCCATATATATGCGTTAGTATACTGTATTTTTGTTATTCTTTCTGGCTTACTTCACTTTGGATAATAGGCTCCAGTTCCGTCCACCTGAGCAGAACTGATTCAAATGAATTCTTTTTAATGGCTGAGTAATATTCCATTGTGTATATGTACCACAGCTTTCTTATCCATTCATCTGTTGATGGACATCTAGGTTACTTCCATGTCCTGGCTATTGTAAACAATGCGGCAATGAACATTGGGGTACACGTGTCTCTTTCAGTTCAGTGGTTTTAAATAAATAAATAAGCACTCTCCCATAGGGCTTCCTTGATAGCTCAGTTGGTAAAGAATCTGCCTGCAATGCAGGAAACTCTGGTTCAATTCCTGGGTCAGGAAGATCCGCTGGAGAAGGGATAGGCTACCCATTCTGGTATTCTTGGACTTTCCCTGTGGCTTAGCTGGTAAAGAATCCTCCTGCAATGTGGGAGACCTGAGTTTGATCCCTGGGTTGGGAAGATCCCCTGTAGAAGGGAAAGAACACCTCTCCAGTATTCTGGCTTAGAGAATTCCATGGACTCTATAGTCAATACATGGGGTTGCAAAGAGTCGGACACGACTGAGCAGCTTTCACTCTCATTACTCCATCACACCATCCCACTTTATTTTATCATAACACAACTTTTTTTAACTAATTTGTTCCGTCTCCTCTGGAATATAAGCTCCATGAGAGCAGTTGTTTTTATCTGCCTGATTCAGTGCAGTGTCTTTAGTGTCCAGAAACTGACTAGTCACATGATAAAAACAACACATATTTTCAGAAGGAATGAATGACACAGATGAAGTGCTAGATGAGCTAAGCTCTCAATGAAAGTGAGTTTCTTGCAGAAAATGGTTGGGTCTACTAAATACTAAATTAATTTATGCGTTTTCTCTCATTTTCTGGCTACAGCTAAGATTGTAATTAGATCTAAACATATTGTCAGAACTAACAGGTCACTCTCTCAATTACCACTTGTAATAATGGAGCTTGGAATTTACTCAAGAAATATTCAACATCAAATAAGTACTGCTCCATGGTGGCAAATGTAATGAATTTTGTGTGTATGGTGTGTGGGTGTGTGTATCCCTATTACTTGCCTTATCTTTTCAACATGGTATGATTGATGCTATTCTACATCACTGAAATGTTTTTGTCTACAACATCAAACATCTTCTTAAAGACACATGACTATGCTCATGTAAAAAGAGAATGATCACAGTGAGAATAGAGCATATTAAGTGTTTTGACTTTTAAGCAACAATTTTAGAAATAACTGTCTGTGATATTTTTATGTATATTTTTATTGAGGTATAGCTGATTTACAATGTTGTATTAGTTTCAGGTGTATAGCAAGTGATTCAGTTGTGTGTGTATATATATATATATATATATATATATACACACACATACACTCTTTTTCAGATTATTTTACATTGTAGATTATTACAGGATATTGAATGTACTATGCAGTAGTCCCCTGTTGTTTATCTATTTTATATACAGTACTGTGTATCTGTTAATTCCAAACTCTTAATTTACCCTTTCCACCACTTCCCTTTTGGTAACTATAAGTTTCTTTTTTTATGTGAGTCTGCTTCTGATTTGTAAATAACTTCATTTGTAGCTTTTTTTTTTTACATTTTACATAAAAGTAATATATGATATTTGTCTTTCTCTGACTCACTTTACTTAGTATGATAATCTCTAGATCCATCCCTGTTGCTACAAATGGTATTATTTCATTCTTTATATGGGTGAGTAATATTCCATGGTGTATATATGAGTGTGTGTGTGTGCGTATCCTTTTAATCTAATCATTTGCTAATGGACACGTCGGTTGCTTCCTTGTATCTTTTTGACCTTTAACTGAACACATGACATAGAAAGTAAACTAACTTCTCAGAGGATTGAATACTGTGTCTGTTTTGTAGTTAGGATTATACTTCCATGATTTACTTCATGGACAATTTATTAAGTGCATTTATGTGTTTGTCTAGTGGGTGTGTGCTGATATATTAATTTTACAGTTGTTTTTTTCTTTTTTCCTACTGAGTTGACTATCAGTGAATTCAAGAGATTCCCTCCAAAAGCAGGAGAACTAGAGGTCAAGTACTCGTTGGATTTATAGCTGTTTGTATTGAGAGAGGACAATTTCATATTTTAATATATTTTTTGTTTTTAATGTCAGGGAGGCTGTGACCCTACAGCTTTCTCCACATTTAAAGGCACGCTGGGACAAAGAGTGTTAGTTCTATAACCAGTGGTACAGATTAGAATTTGTGGAGTAGAAAATATAACAGTTTGTACCGTCAGGATCAAGGTATAGTATCTTTAGCAGGATTGAAAAGTGATGTAATCTGGATTGGACACATTAGCAAAACCCTAAAGGGACCATGGGAGTAATGGGAAAGTCAGTTCTACATACCGCTCTCCTTTCATTTCTTAAAAGACATGCCGAGACTTTACATGTATGTATATGTGTTAATGCAAATGCGGATGTCAGCATAGATTTTCAACTCAAATTACATACTCACGTATTTCCTGGCATCACAACAGTGCCTGGTCTTTAATGGCCACTCATAAATCCCTGGGGCTTCCCAGGAGGCTCAGTGGGTAACAAATCCATCTGCAATGCAAGAAACACAGGAAGTACAGGTTCGATCCCTGGGTTGGGAAGATCCCCTGAAGGAGGGTATGACCCTCTACTCCAGTATTCTTGCCTGGAGAACCCCATGGACAGAGGAGCCCAGTGGGCTATGGTTGTGGGGTCACAAAGAGTCAGGCCTGACCGAAGCAAATGAGTATACATGCACACACTAAATCCCTAAATATTTCTTGAATGAATGCTATATGAATAAGAGATGGATTCTTTCTAAACAGACTAGCCCTGTGAGATCTACCAGGACAGAATAGGAAGCTATGTAAAAATTGAGAAATATAATAAGCATCATAGGGTAAATCTTCCAAGGAAAGCAACAAGGAATTAAAAAAAAAAAAAAAAAAGCCCTGTATTACCTGGCAAAAGGTGGAGAGGTTGATGGTAGAGAGATAGTTCAAGAAAGTTTTCAGGAAGGTGAAGCCTGAGGTCAGTGTTAGCAGGACTGATGAACCTGGCAAGTGCGAACCTGGTAATAGATGTGAGCCTAGGAAAAACGGCATAGAGCTGGGAGGTCTGGCCATAGGACCTAGAAATTTCTTGCAGGAGTTTGAAGGGATGAAGGTTATAGAACAGCCTTAGTGGCAGGAACAAGGTGAGGCTCCATTTGAAGAATCAAAGCACAAAAGCACAAGCCAGGGCTTAAGCTACCAGGCATCAGTTAGGCCTGCTATGGAATGAAGTGCTTGAATTACGGAAATTGGTCAACTAATCAGAAAGGAATTTGAAACAGGATATTATTTAAAAGCTATAATTAGGTAACATAATTTTATTTTAATAAAATACACAGAAATGTTCTTTCATCAATCTTTTCATATGGTGCCAAGGTTTTTTCCCCCCTCTGTGTGCTAGTCCATTGATTTGAATCTCATTTTACATTTCAGAGCAGAAAAGGGTTAACTCAGCAAGCCTGGATTGTTCAAAATCTGTACATTCCAAAGAAAGTTTTGTCTTCATTATTGACCATTGGCTGGCTCTTGAGAGATAACCCTAAATCCTTGGAATATTTGACAGGACGTGACAGGAGCATTTTTTTATGCCAGAGGCCTTGGACCCATCTGTTTTAGTCCTAAAGCTCTATGTGCCTGTATTACTGACCGTCTGTAGAACTCTGGCTACCGACACCTGGCTGAGCTCACCACACTGGTAACATTCAGTGTGCGTTCTCAAGCATCACTGTTGGGCGATTGTCCACATGCTACTGCACTTGGGGAGGGGCCACTTGGAGGTACCATCTAGTTTCTCCTACACTTTGCCCCATTAACTCTTCCTTTGTTGATTTTCAACTGTTTCTTTTCTCTGTTATAAATCATGACCATGAAAATGACAGCTTTTAAAAGTCCTCTGAGTCCATTTAGAGAATTATTGAGGCTTCAGGTTGTCTAGGGACCTCTGACACAACTTTAATGAGCCACACCTGAAACCACAACTCAGTTTCCAACTTGAACCCACAGTCTTAGGACTTAATGAAGGTCAGTTTCTTGATGTCTCATCGCAGAAAGAAGTCAGTGAGAGACAAAGTGATAGCTAAGAAGTGGATTTATCTCGAGAGAAATACACTCCACAGACAGGGTGGGGCCATCTCAGAAGGCTAGAGGGCCCCAAACTTGGGGTGATTAATTTTTATGGGCTGGGTAATTTCATAGGTTAATGAGCAGGAAGATTATTCCAACTATTTTGAGGAAGAGGTGGGGATTTTCAGAAATTGGGCCCACTTTTTTGGTTTTAATGGGCAGCCTTGGAATTATCACGGCACCTGTGTGTTTCATTTAGTAAGCTAATATATTCAAATGACCACATAGGCTCAAGGTCCACTGAAAATCAAATCTTCTGCCATCTTGGACCCAGTTGTTTCTAACCAGTTGTCATGTCCTGTGATTGTGTGTGCTAAGTTGTTTCCATCGTGTCTGACTCTTTGTGACCCTATGGACTAGCCCACCAGGATTTTCTGTCCATTGAATTCTCCAGGCAAGAATACTGGAGTGGGTAGCCACTCCTTTCTCCAGGGGATCATCCTGACCCAGGGATGGAACCCTGGTCTCCTGGGCTGAGGACAGATTCTTTACCATCTGACCCACCAGGGAAGCCCATCCTATAGTTATGTTGTTCTTTTAAAGGTTGTGCCCTGCCCCCTTCCCTCTTGTTTCATACCCATAAGCATTATCTATGATTTCTGGGGTTTGTTTTTGAAGAAGAAGAAAGAGAAATTAATAGCACTTGAAAGTTGGGTGCAAATTTTTACCTAATTTATGATTTTTTAATTAAAGGAAAATTTCATCTTGCAAAAGCATGTGTTATGAGTGACACATTGACTTGTGGTGGGCAAGAGGGAGTTGAGAGGCAGAAATACTTCTCAAATAACAGCTAGCATTTACTAAACATTCATTATTAGGGCTTCCTACGTGGCTCAGTAGTAGAGAATCTGCCTGCCAATGCAGGAGAAGCAGGAAACATGAGTTTGATCCCTGGGTAGGGAAGATAACCTGGGAGGAAATGGCAACACACTCCAGTATTCTTGCCTAGAAAATCCCATGGACAGAGGAGCCTGGTGGGCTATAGTCCAAGGGGTCACAAAATAGTCAGATGTGACTGAGCACACACGCATTACTCACCAAGACTTATTGTATTCACTTTATGTTTAACTCACTTAATCTTCAATTTTGTCATATAAGAGGTGTCTACTTGAATACAATGAGATGAATATCAATAAGTAGAGTAATTCTACTTACCTACTTACAAACAAGAAAGTCTGAGCTTTTAACTTAGCTTACTAATAAAATATTCTCCCTAAATTTATGGATGGTTTAAATCTCCTTTTTAATGGGACCTATGGTACTTCTTTATGATTTATATTTGGAGATAAAATCTGATAAAGCAAAAGTCGCTCAGTCCTGTCCAACTCTTTGTGACCCCATAGATTATACACTCTATGAAATTCTCCAGGCCAAAATACTGGAGTAGGCAGCCTTTCCCTTCTCCAGGGGATCTCCTCAACCAAGGGATTGAATCCAGGTCTCCCACATTTAGGCTGAGCCGCAAGGGAAGCCCAAGAATACTGGAGTTGGTAGTCTATTCCTTCCCCAGCAGGTCTTTCTGACCCAAGAATCTAACCAGGGTCTCCTGCATTGCAGGTGGATTCTTTACCAGCTGAACTACCAGAGAAGCCCAATATTTGATACTGATGTTGTAAATAACCACAAGTCATTTATTGAGGGAATGTTAGTATAATTTGAGGCCTCTGTTTAAGAATCATGGTCGAAGATATCATCTCACAAGGAGTTTCCACTTTAGCTTTGTGTAGCTTTCTTTTCCAGTACAGGTATAAAATGGAAGTTGAGATTTTGTGCTTTTTACTCTTCCATAGCTATGGAATACTAAATGTTGCTAGACTCTGTATGAAATGCTCAGGGAAGAGGGTACTGTCGTACCTTGACATGCTTGAACTTTTTTTTAAGTAAAACCTTAAACAGTTAATTCACTTCAAAAAGCATATAAGGAATTATACTTATCTGGAATTTAAATTTTGAATGTAAACTTCAGTCAATAAATGAAAATCAACTATTTCTATTTTGACTGATCTTGAAAGGACATATCCATGATATGTTTGTCCCCTTTAATAGTATAATTTTAAAATTTGAATTTGAAGAAATACCAAATTTTCAGAAAAATTCCAATTAAATCTTTGAAAGTGAAGTGTTAATCATTCAGTCATGCCCAACTCCTTGTGACCCCACGGGCTTAGCTTGCCAGGTTCCTCTGTCCATGGGATTCTCAAGGCAAGAATACTGGTATTGTTGGCTGTTTCCTTCTTCAAATGATAATTAAATCTATAAGTGTCAATAATTTAGTATTAACTATTGGCATGCTACTATTATTTCTTTAGTATGTGAAAACACTTTAAAATATAAGCATTTTTATATTAATGTGAAAGCTTGAAAATATTTCTCACCCTGTATTTAGCATCAAGAACTCATTCTTTATTTTTTCTAGTATACAAGAAAACTTGCATTGAGCATGAGAAATAATAATTTAAAATATCATGTATTATAGACCCTCCCACTGATAAATCATATAACAGCTATACTTCTGTTTTCCTTTCTATAATTGTTCATAAAATAAGAAGGGGGGCTCAGAAGTGCTTGAGGAGAGATATAAAAATTGAACATTAATTTTATTCAGATGAGATGATTTGTATGCAGGCTGATCAGGCTACAAGTTTATCTCATTACAAGCTCAAGGCTGTAAGCATTTCATCATTTCTTGGGTGCCATTAAGTTTAATAATATAACTGCCTGCATTGTGTATTAAAAATGTGTGGCTGTTCTGCGATTCTTTATGATGATGAAGTGTTTGTGAATATTTATTACTTCAGTCTTTAGTGCTTCAACTTTATACTAAATTGCGAAGTTAATTGCCTGTACTGCTCTAATTGCATTGTTTAGAGAATACCATCCTTTTCCTCTTCAGTTGCAGAGATATTAGTAATATGCAGATTTTTGAAGTGCAATAATTGGCATGTGCAATAATTTGCACCCCAAAATGAAACTCAGTAGGTCCACTTAATCTCTGGCAGGGTCAATTAGCTCCTTGCCCTTTTCTCTGGTAATGCAAGTTCTGCTGATTTGAAGCAGTTACTGGGATACTGATTTGCATATACAATTTTTTTTAAGAAATTTTGATAAAAGCACAATTTTTTTAGTGCCAAAAAAGGTGTGTTTGCAGGAAGCCTTTAAAAACAATACTGTTTAATTAGCATTCACTTTATTCTCTTCCGAATTGGCAGTTCGTATAAAATGCTTCAAAATGCATTTTATTGTCATTATTTACTGTGGTTTTGTTGTTGTTGTTGTTGTTGTTGTTGCCTTGGTTCTTCAAATGTTTCTCTTCCTAATTCATTCTCATTGGAACCCAGTATACTATTCTGTTTGGAAATAAAGCTCTGAAATCCAGAGATATGAGATTTAGCCTTTAGTTTTGTTTCTTAAGTCTTGCCTTATAGAGACCATTTTAGTTTTCTATTTGTGCTTCTACATAGTCCAAATAATGTGTACCCCACCTATATGTTACAATCCAAGCTACTTTCTCCTTACATCACTAATTTCAGTGTAGTCACATGGAATTGTACTAGTGGTTTAAACCTTCAAGTACAAACAATTTCACTCAATATAATCTGCATCATTTCCCCTTCTCTGTGACTCACTGTGGTTTAGCAATTTCTCTAACTTTGAAGGAGAGGCAAAGTTAAATTTCATTATGTAAGTATCTTTGATGCCTCACTCAAAAGAAATTTATACTTAATTCAGATACATGCTATTTTGGCAGAAAACATTATTCTAAACAATAGGAAAGTTGTAGTATTTTAATTTTTTTTGTATATTGCTGCTATCTTGCCTCTTCTCTTCACCTTCATCTCATCAAGCCTCAGACCCCTCAGTATTTAGATCCACCTTTCTCTGGATCCAAGATGACACATATGCACTTCAAGTTGAAAACAAAAAAACAAAAATTACAGCAGCATACACACACAGTTCATAATTTTCATAAAGATAAAGAATCCATCCCCTTCGGTTTAGATGGGCATAGGCTAAGTCAATTTGCTGAGAGCTGTGTAGTAGATGTGAAGTAGACTTTTATGGAGTAGATAGAGTTTAAGATAAGTAAAATATGCCTGTGAAAACAAGAGGGATAAAGGCAAATTGATATAAAAGTGCATGCTACAGTCTGGAAAAAAATAATATTAGAATATATAAAGATAGTATCAAGTAAGGTAGATTGTTGTCAAATTTTAAAGGTTCTGAATCTCAGTGGTAATGACTTTTAAGTTATGCTGGTAACTATTGATAAGCCTCTCAGTTTTTACCTAATGACTAAAATATGAGTGCAAGCTCAGTCACATGGTGTGTCTGACTCTTTGCAACCCCCTGGACCACCAGGCTCCTCTGTCCCAGGGAACAAACTCATGTCTCTGGAGGCTGCTGCACTGGCAGGTGGAAACTTTACCACTGAGCCACCTAGGATGCCCCCAGTGAATAAAATAATGCTGTGGAATTCATGGGAAAGAAAGCTTTTAAGGAACTGGAAATGTTTACAAATATTCCATGCCTTATATTAATGTAAAAGCTTGAAATGATCTCTCACACTGTATTAATAGTTAACATCAAGAACTCAGTCTTTACTTTTTTTAAATATACACTCCAACATGCATTGAAAACCAGAAATAAGAATTTAAAGTATCATGTATGCTAGAATGAGAAGGTTGTACAGCTTGCAAGTTCTATGAGAGATTTAAATAGAGTAAAAGAACATGGAACAGAAGTCAGAAAATAATATTCTACTTAAAATACTTTAAAAATAACTTCAATAAATAGGTGATAGATATAACTTCTAATTATAAGTACATAAGAGTGAGTGTGAGGTGAGGTGTAGAAATCAGGAAGACTCATGTGAAAACAACAACAAAAAAATTGTATCTGCCTCAGAGAATAGAGTACACATTCTCTAGGTAATTGAACAAGTTAATATGCATTAAAGTGAAAAATAAGATAGAACAGATGGTTCC
This sequence comes from Antilocapra americana, assembly GCA_007570785.1. Lineage (NCBI taxonomy): Eukaryota > Metazoa > Chordata > Mammalia > Artiodactyla > Antilocapridae > Antilocapra > Antilocapra americana. The sequence goes on from ML663565.1 coordinate 22,773,984, forward strand.
TTGAAGCAAGTGTGGATATTCATTTTACCTGTGGTCTTCTGCACAGAATAACCTGTAGTCACAAGTAATTAGGTTACACACCAATATCAAGGCTTCCCTGATAGCTCAGTTGGTAAAGAATCTGCCCCCAATGTAGGAGACCCTGGTTCGATTCCTGGATCTGAAAGATCCCCTGGAAAAGGGCTAGGCTACCCACTCCAATATTCTTGGGCTTCCCTGGTGGCTCAGTGGTGAAGGAAATGGCAATCCAGCCCAGTACTTTTTTCTGGAAAATTCCATGGATGTAGGAGCCTGGTAGGTTACAGTCCATGGGGTCGCAAAAAGTCAGACATGACCGAGCAAGTTCACTTTTTTCCTTTCTATAGTTCCTTTTGGAGAAGGAAATGTCAACCCACTCCAGTGTTCTTGCCTGGAGAATCTCATGGATGGAGGGGCCTGGTGGGCTACAGTCTATGGGGTTGCAAAGAGTCGGACATGACTAAGCAACTAACATACACACACAAACACACACTTGTGGCTCATCTGGTAAAGAATCCACCTGGAATGTGGGAGGTTCAGTCCCTGGGTTGGGAAGATCCCCTGGAGAAGGGAAAGGCCTGGAGAATTCCATGGACTGTATAGTCCTTGGAGTCACAATGAGTTAGACAGGACTGAGCGACTTTCACTTCCACTTTCACTTCCGATAGAACAGTTAGATTGTACCATGACTGGCTGGTAGGAGAGTGCAGAGATAACTATCTCAGGTGTTCAGTCATAGGAATAGGATAATTATTATTCAGATATTACCAACCTGTTGAAATTTGAATATATTCTTCAATTTCTGATAAGAAGGAACATCTGTAACATAATTCTCATGTCTCAAAGAATTGCTGTGGACTTTTTTTATTAATAATCATAATGAAATTTTTCATAAGCTAAAAACATTTTTCATGTAAACTCTTTTTCATGCTCCATCTAATAGTACAAGCCCATTCTTAAGGCTATGGCTGGCAGTGTGCTGTGACAGTTCTCCCCTGGGATCTAATATTGGATGGGATTTCTTTGTTATAATGAAAGGTACTTACTGAAATTTATTTTTCTCCTGTCTCTTGCTGTTTCTCTCTTTAATATATTCATTAATGAGATTCTATCTTTTTATATACTGTTAATTTTTATTTCCTTGTGTACCAGAGTTTTAATTTGATCAAATAAAAACAAGTAATGTAGATAAATTACTACCAAACTCTGAATCCTACCTCACTAATTTTCTGTAATTATTAGATCATTGTCAAATGTAAACATATTTAATTTCCTGACAATAGCAATCCATTTTGAAATGAAAAATCTATAGGAAACACCTTCTGGACACCTGATTATCTTGGGAACATGGATGTTTTCACAACATTAAAATATAATTAGGTCTAGCTTTGGCCAAATTTAGAAGGGCTTGAAAATCTGCTCCTCGTAATTAATGTCTAATTGTTGGTAATTATGTTGCTTAGTTTTGTGCACAACCCAATTTATTTGTTTACTTTTTTGCACCAGGGCCCATGCCAATTATACTTTGGCCACAACTGTCAAGGCTAGCAACGAATTACATACTGACTGCCAGGGTTGCTTGATAATGGTCTCTTACCAGTTTGCATAAAGTAACTAGGTTCTTAAACCAGAAAAACAAGTCTGCATCAAATGTTGGCTCTCTCACATCACTTCTAATTAACCACTAATGGCTAGCCAGGCCAGAATTTCATTCAAAAGCTAGAAGTGAATATCCATATATGTTATAGATATCAATTTCTTATAATGTTTAAAATATTTAGAAACTACTTAAATGTTGTAGGGTCTGACAGAGAATTTAGCAAGATTTTTGCATTTAAATTGCTTTCTGCTTCTGCAGTTGCTTATGATTTACTTTAATGCAGCAAAATAGAACCTTTATGATTTTTCTTTCCTTTATTTTGTTTTCCTGTTAAACAGCTACATGTCACAAGCTGAAACAATGCAAAATGAAAAGCATGCATTGAAAGTTTTTACAGTTTTACTGATTTTTTTATGATTAAAAACCTCTTAAAATGAAAATAATTAAAAATCCCTAAGGACTAATTTTACAATATAACCTAAGAACATTCTTAACTTTCTTGTTACAGGGACAACTAAGATAACTTTCAACATAGGAATTAAAACGTAAAATCTCTTGTAAAACCTTCCTATAATGATAATTACTCTACTCTTGCCTATAGCATCCCATAAAGATATGTCACTGAAAATATGTTACACATTACAGTGGTGATATATAATACCAAGATCCATGATAAAATGAATCTTCAGAGTGAAGGCATTTGGGGTTATAATTCATGGGAACAATAGCTTTTAGTGCTCTACGGTATATCATGAGAGTGGCAACTCAGTGATGAAATGCAATACATAATCCCTTTAGTCACATACACCAATTTTTTTCTGACCTGAAGAGTATTTTGTCTCTATTGTAATGTTATGATTATTAGCATTGCAACAAAAGCAGATATAAGACTTGTACTTGAGGGTACGTAACCAGCAGTGTATTTTCAATTAGAGGAAGCTATCAGCAGTTTCACTGCCTGTAAGTTTCGTGGTATAAGAAATGTTTCACCTGCTGAAATAAAAGAGTATTCATTAGCATGGCCTACCTACAATGACTGTGTAAACCTGTTTAAACAGTAATGACTGTTTAAACTTGAAATGAAAAAAAATTGAATTCTAAGCAAAAAGGCTGCCTGAGGAGGCCTTATAAATAGCTGTGAAAAGAAGGGAAGCAAAAAAGCAAAGGAGAAAAGGAAAGATATTCCCATTTGAATGAAGAGTTCCAAAGGATAGCAAGGAAAGATAAGAAAGACTTCCTCAGCAATCAATGCAAAGAAAAAGAGGAAAACAATAGAATGGGAAAGACTAGAGATCTCCTCAACAAAATTAGAGATGCCAAGGGAATATTTCATGCAAAGATGGGCTCAATAAAGGACAGAAATGGTAGGGACCTAACAGAAGCAGAAGATATGAAGAAGAGGTGGCGAGAATACACAGAAGAACTGTACAAAAAAGATCTTCACAACCCAGATAATCACAATGGTGTGACCACTCACCTAGAGCCAGACATTCTGGAATGTGAATTCAAGTGGGCCTTACGAAGCATCACTATGAACAAAGCTAGTGGAGATGATGGAATTCCAGTTGAGCTATTTCAAATCCTGGAAGATGATGCTGTGAAAGTGCTACACTGAATATGCCAGCAAATTTGGAAAACTCAGCAGTGGCCACAGGACTGGAAAAAGGTCAGTTTTCATTCAAATCTCTAAGAAAGGCAATGCCAAAGAATGCTCAAGCTACCACACAATTGCACTCATCTCACCCACTAGTAAAGTAATGCTCAAAATTCTCCAAGCCAGGCTTCAACAATACATGAACCATGATCCTGCAGATGTTCAAGCTGGTTTTAGAAAAGGCAGAGGAATCAGAGATCAAATCCCTGCCAACATCCCCTGAATCATCAAAAAAGCAATAGAGTTTCCGAAAAATATCTATTTCTGCTTTATTGACTATGCCAAAGCATTTGACTGTGTGGATTACAATAAACTGGAAAATTCTGAAAGAGATGGGAATACCAGATCACCTGACTTGCCTCTTGAGAAACCTGTATGCAGGTCAGAAAGCAACAGTTAGAATTGGACATGGAACAACAGACTGATTCCAAATAGGAAAAGGAGTACATCAAGGCTATATATTGTCACCCTGCTTATTTAACTTATATGCAGAGTACATCATGAGAAACTCTGTGCTGGAAGAAGCACAAGCTGGAATCAAGATTGCAGGGAGAAATATCAATAATATCAGATATGCAGATGACACCACCCTTATGGCAGAAAGTGAAGAGGAACTAAAAATCCTCTTGATGAAAGTGAAAGAGGAGAGTGAAAAAGTTGGCTTAAAGCTCAACATTCAGAAAACTAAGATCATGGCATCTGGTCCCATCACTTCATGGCAAACAGATGGGGAAACAGTGGAAACAGGGGCTGACTTTATTTTTCTGGGCTCCAAAATCACTGCCAATGATGATTGCAGCCATGAAATTAAAAAAACGCTTACTCCTTGCAAGGAAAGTTATGACCAACCTAGACAGAATATTAAAAAGCAGAGACACCACTTTGCCAACAAAGATCTGTCTAGTCAAGGCTATGGTTTTTCCAGTGGTCATGTATGGATGTGAGAGTTGGACTATAAAGAAAGCTGAGTGCCGAAGAGTTGATATTTTGAACTGTGGTGTTGGAGAAGACTCTTGAGAGTCCCTTGGACTGCAAGGAGATCCAACCAGTCCATCCTAAAGCAGGCCAGTCCTGAGTGTTCACTGGACTTTGGCTACCTGATGTGAAGAGCTGATTCATTTGAATAGACCCTGATGCTGGGAAAGATTGAGGGCAGGAGGAGAAGGGGATGACAGAGGATGAGATGGTTGGATGGCATCAACGACTCAGTGGACATGGGTTTGGGTAGACTCCGGTAGTTGGTGATGGACAGGGAGCCCTGGTGTGCTGCCATTCATGAGGTCACAAAGAGTCGGACACGACTGAGCAACTGAACTGAACTGAAGCATAGCATGGACCAGGTCATTGATAATATGTAAGAAAGTCTAAGGTACAAGCAAGATTGTCCCTATTTACATTCCCCTAATGGTCTCCCCTGGATGCCCAGTGTACTTTAGTGACTCCCTCTTCAAATAATCCCAGAGTTGGACTTTATTATATTCTTTATTCTTGTCACTGAAATTTACTGAACAAAAATTATGTGCTAGGCACTATCCTAGGGGCTGAGATCACAAAAAAGAAGTCAACATGGTTTACATTCTGGAAAAGGCTACAATGAGGACAAGCCACCATAAATCGTTTACTATCACAAAGGATCCTTGACCTATGATTTTTATTTCTTAATTTACCCTCCCTCCTCCTACTAGTTCCTGGTGCTTTTATGTGCTAGGATCAGCAATACCTATAATATGCCATAATAGTATGTTTAGTGATTAAAATTTCTGTTATGAGTACTTTCTGTTTCTTCCTTTTCATCTTATTCTTCCTTTTTCCCTATATTCTTCTACCCAGGTTTTCAGATTTTCTTTTAATTGGATGTTGGTTTGTTCTTTGGTTCTCTCTACCAAATCAATGCTGATATAATAAAATAAGATAAAAATCTCAATATCAAAGGAATTCAGATTGGAGGAAAGAGAAAGCAAAATTGGAATATGTGGAGGCATTTTATAGCAGACTGTGGTTAGGATTACAGAAGTTAGATTTTGATGTGAAATATCTCATTTGATCACAGGTAAGTTTAACAGGCAAATGGTATTGAACCTAGTACTGAAGTCTCTCCTTATAGTTATCAATCCGTGAAAAGAAGTATGTGTACATGGGCCACTTGTTAAAGGAGTACAAGGAACTGAAAAGCTCTTGGGAAACCAAATGAGAAACTCCATCTGTAATCTCTCTATGTCTGCTATATTAGCTTGATTGTCTTCTAGGCATATGGCCTTGTTTCCTTGTTACCTTAAAGTACTCATGCTCACATCCCTTGACTTCTAGGTGTAGACAGTAGATCTAATTATCCAACCCTGAATTTTAGTCTTAATTTTTCAGAGAGAATCAACCTGGCGTGGTTCAGAAGTTTGTCCCTAGAAGGACTGATAACCAGGGGCAGGGAGGGTGGCAAATCATAAAGTTTATGAGGTTTTCTTAGAATTCCTGCGTCTGCATGCGAGTATTGTTTGGATCCTAGCACAAAACCACCACCCTGAAAAAAACAGATGCTGACTCTCATAATAAAGAAGGTAAATTCTGATAAACCTTATATTATGGGATAGTACAAAGATTTTTCAGTTTAACTCTCCTTGGTCTAAGAGTTTGGAGATAATTTCCAGATTGCAGAGGCTACTTTAACCAAGAATAAACTTAGCAGGTATATCTTGCTTTTGAATTGTGCTATGCATGACTCAAATTATATGCTTTTAGTTATGATATACTCACTGCTTCTGAAATGTAAAGGGCCTTTTTTTTTTCCTTTATGACTAAAATGCTAAGCTTGGACATTAGGAATAGTTGGTAATTGGTTAAAAGTATTTTATATTTTCGCTTTGAAAAGTAGGGGTCATCACAAAAAAGGTTATAAAACCTTTTGTGAACATCTAATGGAAAATGTTCAGTTTAAAGCCGGCCCTTAAGATGTTAAGAGAAATTGCCAGTTATAGCTTATAATGGCCATGGTCCTTACTGTTTTACACTCAGATGCATGAAAGGATTTATGAGGTGAAAGGCTCATAATCAGAGCCTTAAAACAAAGAAGTCCACCACTTAAATTTTCTAAAGTTTAAATTTATATTTTATCCTCAACTAAGTTATTTTGAAAAAGGATCTGAGTGGCTATTTATATGTCAAACTAAATTGGATTCATTTTGCATTATTGATATTTTTTTTGAGAAAGCTTAAATCTGTTAATTTTGCATATGTTCCATGGCACCCTGCACATCTATAAGGCCTATACTTGCCCAGATTTAAGACTGAAGAAAGATCCCAGAGTCAGCAACAAAGATATCAGTAGTTTACTGGATGAAGGGAGCTTCCCTGTCTGAAGGAAGATCCTGGAGGGACACCCCACTGTGTGTTGCTAATAAGGTGATGGTTTTTGCTTGGGGAAGGCAGAGAGGTTACCAGTTATAGGGAAGATTGATGTCAGAGTGGCTCACTGGTTACCAGGGAAACCAGCAGAGAGGCACGCCCCTCACTGTCCCGTTAGCTATCATGGTGGCTAAAGTTAGACCAGTCATTAGCTGGTTCCTGGGGCAAGTATATAGAAAGATCAGTCAGATGAGTAGAACATAGGTGATGCAGGCACTGGTCAAACAGGAGGTACAGAGAACAGCCATCTTAGGTGGCCTGACCATAGAGTCTTTTCAAGTTTCATTCCTTTAAGTGTTTGGTGTGCCCTTTAAATTTCACTGCCCACAATTAACCACCAAATCTCAAAAAGCTTATCAAAAGAATCATTTATCTCGGTCTATGGATTAGTCTGTGGTATTTGCCTGATCTGCACTTCCCTCAGTTCTGCCTCATGTGACTCCCACATTTTTAAGGGACTAACAAGTTGGCTAAAGTATATCCTTCTCATGGTGATGGTAGAAGGCAAGGCGGCATACCTAATAGAGCAAGCGCCTTCCATGTTTCAGCTTTCATCATACCTTCCACATTCCATTGATCAAAGTGGTTCATGGCTAAGGTAAATATTAATGGCATAAAAGGATATCCTCCTCATTAAGAAGTTGGGGGGATTGGGAATGTAGAGAGGACATGAATATTTGCTAAATAATAACTTACCGCTTCTGGTTGAAAAATTAATATAAAATATAATGTGTGTGTTTGTACAAATATAGAGATTAGCCATTCCCATTCAACATATATAATGAGCACTGACTATCAAAAATATTTGCCAGTGACTCCAAATAATTTTGTGAACAACATAATTCCAGAGACTGCAATTGACCTCATTTGACACTGAATGTTACTAGCAGGCACATTAAAGAACAGATGTAACATTTCTTAATTATTTTTGTGATAAATGCTGTATTTAGAGAAAAATTACATACAATGGTAGTTAATGAGAGGGCCTAATAAACTCTAAGGAATCAAAAAAAGCTTCCTGGAGAAAGTGACATAGGGCAGGAAATAAAACTTAAGGCTAGTGTGGAAACAGAAGGCATGGAGAGTGTTATAAAATACTAAATGATGGAGAGGTCAGAGCAAAAAGAATCTTTGACAATGTTAAACTCTTAGAATTTATTCTAGGATCAATGAGAAACCATTAAAGGATTTTAGGCAGAGTTTGGGTGACTTAATCAGATTTGCATTTGTAAAAGGTCATAGTAGCTGCTGGATGAGGAATGGATTAGATCACACTATCAAATCTTGCAGAAAATGAGAGCAGCTGAATTTCTCACACACAACTGCTAGAATTATAAATATAAAATGCTTTTGAAAATTATTTGGCATTCTTTAGTAAAGCCAAAGACATATCTCCGAAGATGTAGTGCTTCTACTGAAGTGTTTGAAGGAAACTCTATAATGTGTATGTTAGAAGACATGTATAGAAACGTTCATTGAAGTTGCATTATAAATATTAATTTGTTTTTTAATTTTTAAGAAGGAACAACTTCCAGAATTCTGACAACATTAAAATGTGTAAAGAAGTTGTATTATATTTATATACAATGGAATATTATATAATAGTTTTGCATAACATATATGCATATCAGGAATAAAATGTTAATTGAAAAAGGTGAGTCATAGAATAATACAGTATTTTTATATAGTTAAGTACAGGGAAAATAAACAATACATTTTAGAGATACAGACAGAATGATGTTTTAAGGACATGGGAATAAATATTAAAACTGAAAGTTGGCATAATGGTAATTGCTGAGTGAAGACAAAATTGAATAGGATCAGGTTTTTCTTAAACCAGCTGATGGAGAAATGAGTAATTCAGTATTTTAGCTTTACACATTTTACAGCCTTTTATAATATCTTATAATTACCAATATTTCATAAAACATATAAAATAGACTATAGAATGTTCATAGTATATAGAGACCATTTTGAAGATTATTGAAATAATCCAGGAGAAATAGAATGAACTTCTCTTAGAGTAAGGCTAGTGAGATGTAGAACAACGATGTTGTGAGAGATGGAAAAACAGAATTTTCCTTTATGACTTTTGCATATACTTGAAAATTTAATCTCTTCCATTTTCTCATGCACGTAAACTATCTACTGTCTCTTCATCCCTCTTGATACAAACCAGATTGTTCAATGGCTGCTGAACTGTATAAAGTTTATCTATTCCTTGAAACTAACCCAATAAAACTTTCCAAACTGCTCCCCCAAGTTCTATCTTTGAAGCCTTCTCATGCCTATCATTTTTGTTAATAGAATTCTTATGGTAACAATTATCTGGCTGATCTTCTTCCACAGTGTGATTACATGATATATGGAATGGGAGCTGAGATAGATTATATGCAGATGCTTCTGCTGCTGCTAAGTCGCTTCAGTCATGCCTGACTCTGTGCAACCCTGTAGACGGCAGCCCACCAAGCTCCCCAGCCCCTGGGATTCTCCAGGCAAGAACACTGGAGTGGGTTGCCATTTCCTCCTCCAATGCATGAAAGTGAAAATTGAAAGTGAAGTCGCTCAGTCATGTCTGGCTCTTGGTGACCCCATGGACTGCAGCCCACCAGGCTCCTCTTTCCATGGGATTTTCCAGGCAAAAGTACTGGAGTGGGCTGCCATTTCCTTCTCCTTATATGCATATGATACCACTTTAATGGCAGAAAGTGAAAAGGAACTAAAGAGTCTTGTAATGAAGGTAAAAGGGGAGAGTGAAAAACCTGGCTTAAAACTCAGCATTCAAAAAACAAAGATCATGGCATCTGGTCCTATCACTTCATGGCAAATAGACAGGGAAAAAGTGGAAACAGTGTCAGATTTCATTTTCTGGGCTCCCAAATCAATGTGGACAGTGACTGCAGCCACAAAATTAAAAGATGCTTGCTCCTTGGCAGAATAACGATGGCGATCCTAGATAGTGCATTAAAAAGCAGAGATGTCACATTGCCGAGAAAGTTCCATATAGTCAAAGTTATGGTTTTTCTAGTAGTCATGCAAGGATGAGAGAGTTGGATCATAAAGAAGGCTGAACACCAAAGATTTGATGCTTTCAAACTGTTGTGTTGGAGAAAACTGTTGAGAGCCCCTTGGGCTGCAAAGAAATTAAACCAGTCAATCCTAAAAGAAATCAACCCTGAATATTCATTGGAAGGAGTGATGCTGAAACTCTAATACTTTGGCCACCTGATGTGAAGAGCCAACTCATTGGAAAAAACCCTAATGCTGGGAAAGATTGAGGGCAAGAGGAGATGGGGGAAACAGAGGATGAGATGGTTGAATGGCATCACTGACTCGATGGACATGAGTTTAAGCAAACTCTTAGAGATGGTGAAGGACAGGGAAGCCTGGCATGCTGCAGTCCATGAGGTCCCTAAGAGGCAGCAAAACTTAGCGACCGAACAACAACAAACTTTTCATTCTGCGGAATATTGAGTTTGACTTACCTGTGAGAAGCCAAGTGGGAATATTGAATAGAACGTTAAGATATATTGTCTAAAGCTTATAGGAAAGTCTAAGTTGAAAGTGAAAAAATTACTACTAGTACTAGCCATTGGAATAGATGAAATTGCCTAGGGAGTAGACAGTGAGAAAAGCATCTAAGGTTAAGTGCTGATAGACTCAACATTTGTATGTCAGAGGGAGAAGGAAAAGCTGGCAACCGAAAGTAGTGAAAAGGAGCTAGAGGGTATGAAGTAAAACAGAAGAGGATGTTTGTTGTCTTAGGTTATGCTTCAGAGGCTACCTTAAGATGTTCTAGTGATTTATCACAAAAGTGCTCCTAAAGACACTGGTAAGGAAGTAGGAGCAAGTGTGCAATTTCAGGCAGTCTCACAGTCTCAATTTAGCCTGAATTCTTAGGAAAGACCTAAAAGTGAATTGCTTCCCTACTCAATGCACTTCCACAGAGTATTTGCCAAACTCCTGGGTGCTGGTTTTGTAAAACAATTGCCTGCAAGTGGCCTTAAAATAAAATAACATGTGAAGGAAGTTAGAAGCAAGAATAATAGAAAGGGAAGGATGGTATGTGTGTGTGTGGGAGGGGGGGGTGTGATAGTTGCTCTGTCATGTCCAGCTCTTTGTGACCCCATGGACATGCTCCTCTGTCAATGGGACATGCTCCTCTGCCTGACATGCTCCTCTGTCAATGGGATTTTCCAGGCAAGAGTACTGGAGTGGGTTGCCATTTCCTTCTCCAGGGTATCTTCCCAACCAAGGGATCGAACCCAGGTCTCCTGCACTGCATGTAGATTCTTTACTCTCTGAGCCACCAGAAAAGCCCAGAATGGTATACAGGAATGATAAAAGCCATCAGAAGGAATCTGGGTATAGCAGATTTCGTTTGCTGAATATGAAATCATAGAATCAAAAAGAGTTTCAAGACACAGTAGATTTTGCTAAAAGTTCTTACAAATTTGAGGTAAACTCTGAAAAATCAAATATTTATTAGGTTTAGTCACAAGAGCATACTTAAATTTATGATTTATGTATTTTGATTGTATCATACTGTCATATAAGGAGCTTAGACTTTATCCTTTAGTCAAGAAGAAGGCACTGTATGGTTTTGAGAAGGAACAAAATAAAGTCCTATAGATAATTATCTCAATAAGGACAGGGTAAGAACTGACAGGAAGATGTAAAATTGAAGCCTAGCTAACCATTTTAAGAGCTGTTGCAAAGGTTCAAGAAAGAGGTTGTAAAGGTTTAGGGAAAGTAACAAAGGAAAGAAGTTGCTTTTTATTTAAGAAATATTTAAGAACAAATAAATAGAGACATATTTCTACTATGAAAAACAGTCATGAATGGTTTCTGTATTTGGTGACTGAGTTAATAGAGAAATATGAGGATGCTGAAAATAGTTTCTTTCTGCATTTATAGGATGTATAACAGGTTTTCTGGAACATTCCTACTGAGGTATCTATCAAGCAGTTGAATATAAAAACCTCCAGAAATTTAGAAGGAAAATCAGGATATCAGCTAGGAATTTGTTCATTGTTATCATATTTACCATAGCTAATATGAGTGGATAAGAAGTCCCAGGAAAAGTTTATAGAGTAAGAAAAGGAATGAGGCAGTGGAATTTTGGGTAATGAGATGCTTAAAGAATACTAAAGCTATGCATGCTTGTGTGCTAAGTTGTTTCAGTCATGTCCAACTCCTTGCAACACTATGGACTGTAGCCAACCAGCTCCTCTGTCCATGGAATTCTACAGGCAAGAATACTGGAGTGGGTTGCCTTTTCCTTCTCCAGGGTATCTTTCTAACCCAGAGATCAAACTTCGTTTCTTATGTCTCCTGCACTTGCAAGGGTGGTCTTTACCACTAACACCAACTGGGAAGCCCACCAAAATCGTATCAGCTATCAATTGACCAACTCTTTCAGGTTAGATAATATATATGTGATTAAACACCTTGTCTTGTCTCTTTATTGTCATTACTGAATGATAATTTGTTGTTGTTGTTGTTCAGTCGCTCAGTCCTGTCCGACTCTTTGTGACCCCATGGACTGCAGCATGCCAGGCTTACCTGTCCTTCACCATCTCCTAGAGCTTGCTCAAACTCATGTCCATTGAGTTGATGATGCCATCCAACCATCTCATCCTCTGTGGACCCCTTCTCCTCTTGCCTTCAAACTTTCCCAGCATTAGTGTGTTTTCTAGTGAGTCAGCTCTTTGCATCAGATGGCCAAAGTATTGGAACTTCATCTTCAGCATTACTCCTTCCAATGAATATTCAGGGTTGATTTTCCTTTAGGATTGATGGATTTGATCTCCTTGCAGTCCAAGGGTCTCTCAAGAGTCTTCTCCAACACCATAGCTTGAAAGCATCAATTCTTCACCTCTCAGCCTTCTTTATGGTCCAACTGTCTCATCCACACATGACTACTGGAAAAACCATAGCCTTGACTATATGGACATTTGTTGGCAAAGTCATGTCTCTGCTTTTTAATATGCTGTCTAAGTTTGCCATAGCTTTTCTTCCAAGGCACAAATGTCTTAATTTCATGGCTGCAGTCACTGCCTGTGGTGATTTTGGAACCCAGGAAAATAAAGTCTGCCATGATTTCCATTGATTTGCCATCTATCTGCCATGATGTGATGGGGCTGGATGCCATAATCTTTGTTTATGAATGTTGAGTTTCAAGCCAGCATTTCCATGCACCTCTTTTACTTTCATCAAGTGGCTTTTTAGTTCCTCTTTGCTTTCTGCCATAATGGTTATGTCATCTGCATATCTGAGATTATTGACATTTCTCATGGCACTCTTGATTACAGTTTGTACTTCATCCAGCCCAGCATTTTGCATGGTGTACTCTGCATATAAGTTAAATAAGCAGGGTGACAATATACACCCTCGATGAATTCCTTTCCCAATTTTGAACCAGTCTGTTTTTCCTTGTCTCGTTCTAACTGTTGCTTCTTGACTTGCATACAGATTTCTCAGGAGACAAGTAAAGTGTTTCCATCTCTTAAGAATTTTCCATAGTTTGTTATGATCCACACAGTCAAAAGCTTTAGTGTAGTCAATGAAGCAGAAGTAGATGTTTTTCTGGAATTCTCTTGGTTTTTCTATGATCCAACAGATGTTGGCAATTTGATCTCTGGTTCCTCTGCCTTTTCTAAATCCAGCTTGAACATCTGGAAGTTCTCTGATCACATACTGTTGAAGCCTAACTTGGAGAATTTTGTGCATTACTTTGCTAGCATGTGCGATGAGTCCAATTGTGTTGTAGTTTGAACATTCTTTGACATTGCCTTTCTTTGGGATTGGAATGAAAACTGACCTTTTCCAGTCCTATGGTCACTGCTGATTTCTCAAAATTCGCTGGCATATTGAGTGCAGCACTCTCACAGCATCATCTTTTAGGATTTGAAAGAGTTCAGCTGGAATTCCATCATCTCTTCCAGCTTCTGATGCTTCCTATGGCTCACTTGACTCCAGGATGTCTGGCTCTAGTGAGTGATCACACCATCATGGTTATCTAGGTAATTAAGATCTTTGTTGTGTCTTCTTGCCACCTATTCTTAATATCTCCTGCTTCTCGTAGGTTCATACTGTTTTTGTCCTTTATTGTGCCCATCTTTGGAAAAAACTCTGATGCTGGGAAAGATTGAGGGCAGGAGGAGAAGGGGATGACAGAGGATGAGATGGCTGAATGGCATCATTGATTCGATGGCCATGGGTTTGGGTGGACTCTGGGAATTGGTGATGGACAGGGAGGCCTGGCATGCTGTGGTTCATGGGGTCGGAAAGAGTCAGGCACGACTGAGCGACTGAACTAAACTGAATTTGCATGAAATGGTCCTTGGGTATCTCTAATTTTCTTGAAGAGATCTAGAGTCTTTCATCCTAAAGGATAATTATAGATGCCTTTCCTAATCACTCTATCTAAAATTTAATATCTGTCCTCCACATTATTTCCAGCCCATTTTTCCCTATCTCCTTTACTTGTTTTATTTCGTAGAAATACAAGTGGCTGACATTAATTATATCATATACTCATAGGGAGATTTATTTTGCATCTTCTCTAGTAGAATTAAAGTCCCGTGAAGACAGAAACCCCTCCCACTACCACCACCACCAAATATACCCTTTTTTTGGAGCACTGTTGCTCATCTGCTCAGTCACTAAGTGCTGTCCAAATCTTTGCAACCCCATGAACTATAGCCAACAAGTCTTCTCTGTCCATGGGACATTCCAGGTATAAATACTGGAGTGCGCTGCCATTTCTTTCTCCAGGGGATCTTCCTGACCCAGAGACTGAACCTGTATCTCCTGCATATGCAGGCATGCTCTTTACCACTGAGCCACCTGAGAATCCTTTTAGAGCACTGCTTGGAATATAAAGAAGAGTCATTTATTATTTATTTTTTAGGCTGTGCTGGGTCTTTGTTGCTGTTTGGGCTTTTCTCTAGTTGCCGGGAATGGGGGGCCACTCTCTAGCTGCAGTGCACAGGCTTCCTCTCATTGTAGTGGCTTCTCCTGTTACGGAGCACAGGCTCTCTGGCACATGTGTTTCAGTAGTTGTGGTACCTGAGCTCAGTTACTATGTGGCATGTAGGATCTTCCAGACCTAGGGATTGAACCCATGTCTCTTGCATTGGCAGGCTGATTCTTCACCACCAATCACCAGGGAAGTCCTCATTCATTCTTAAATGATTGGATGAAATGACTGATACATTTAACCAACTTAAGGGGGTTATTTTATTGATTTTGTTTTCTTTTTTAATTTATTGTTATCTTTCTCTGCCACACTGTGCAGCTTGCAGGATCTTTGTTCCCTGACCAGGGATTAAACCGATGCCCTTGGCAATGAAAGTGGGAAGTCCTTCTAACACTGGGCTGCTAGGGAATTCCCTATTTTCATGTTAAGCAATACTGTTTGCAAAATCTAATTCTCTTTGTATATTAAAAATCTATAAAAATTAAGCCACAATTTATTCCCCAATCATAACACAAATTTTTGAATTATTTTAAAGAATCTAAAACTATAATTTTGGTACCAATGAATAAAATTGCTTTCTTCTATAATCTTTCTTTAGTTAGACCTAAGCCAAGTAGTCACAGTAATGATTCCTCGAGCATTTACTTGGTAATTAATTTGTGTCCAGATTCAAAACTCAGCTTAGCAATTATATGCTTGGGATTAATGTATTGATAGGTAGCCTCAGTCTGAAGTTCATTCATTCTTTCCTGGTAAATTAGATTTCTATATGATATTAAGGTGCTGCTAGATCAAAGACAGTATTGACATTATTCTATAAAGGCCAGATTCTAATCAGTCTCACTTTGAGACACATAGATGAGGGACAATATACAAACAGTCAGTGTGCTTTTGTAATTACTATACACACACTCAAATAGATCTGAAGGAGATTGAGTCCAGGTGTAGTTCATAACTTTT
Organism: Antilocapra americana; assembly: GCA_007570785.1. Taxonomy (NCBI): domain Eukaryota; kingdom Metazoa; phylum Chordata; class Mammalia; order Artiodactyla; family Antilocapridae; genus Antilocapra; species Antilocapra americana. The sequence continues at coordinate 22,789,596 of ML663565.1, forward strand.
TTATTAATCTTTCCATCATTGATTTCCTTTTTTTTAATAACACTATCTCTATACCCCTCCTTGTGCAATTACACTTGTCAACCTTTTCATGCAGCCTTATAAATAAAGTCATGAACACACTTTCCTTTGATGATCACATGGCTATCTCTCTCCAGAACTTGGATTTTTGAACTGAAAAACATTAAGAAAAATATATCAGGAACTGATTCTTAGTAATGGAGCTATCCTGATGAGAACCATTAGTTCCTCCTATCATGATACCAGAAACATTTTTGGATCTTGCCCTTCTTGATCTTCAGTCTTTCCTGGGATTCTGGAAGTTATTCTAAGTCCTTGTAATAAACTCATGGTATGTTTTATTAACCCAAAACTTGTTTCCTTTACTTATAGTCAGAGAATCACAAATGCAGAGGCCCTATTTATGGTTCTTTTAGTACCCACAATTTGAGGAACATATATGTGATCTGGCAGAAGAAAGGAAATAAAAGTGTAGTTTCGTGGCATTACCTAAGTCCTATTTATTACTTTCTAGAATTTGTATTGTTAATGGGCTTTAAAAACATTCAGTTATCCAAAGATATCCAGCAGATTTGTCCTTGGTGATTTGAGAAGCCATAAATGATAACTCATATGTAATAAAAATTTCTTTTTCTAAATTCAGCTGAAATGCCTCATTCTAGGCAAATCTGTTATTAGATCTTCACATATGACAAATGGCTTTCTCTTAGCCTCTCTTTCCCTCTTCACTGTCCATCATCTTAGCCTTGGAGATCAGTGATCTACTCCTTTGAATGCATTAGTCATTCATGAATAATGACATAAAAGCTTTGTGATGCTCTGAAAAGGGAATTCTTTATTATACTTTTCTAACAACCATTAATATCTATAACACTCAGCGGTTTTCTAATTTTCTTTTATAAAAGAGCAAGCTGTAACTACATGACAAAATGGCATGGGGTCCAAAATTATTACCAGTTTCAACAGTGAAAGTAAGAGAGGAAAAAATAGAAAAATGAGCTACACTGTCATCAGATATAAGAAACCTCTGGTTAAAAAAATATTAAACAATGTCTTGGAAGTGAGGAGATTATTCAATTTATAAAATTAATTACAACAAAAAGAACACTATATTTAAAAGGGATTGATAAATATTTTCCATCCAAATCTTGTGGGGATTCTATAAGAAATTAAAAACTTTAATATTAATAAAGTTATATATTTTCATAATAGTGTTGACAATGGAATAAAATTACTGGTTAATAAAATATATGTTTTGTAATTATATGTGTTGATAATTTCAGCAAGAATATTAAGAAACAAAACAATATTTGAATCTAAGTGAGAGGCTATCATAATTGAAAACAAAAATGGCAACAGTTGTGGGAGTGTTATAGTCACATATACCATAATTAGAACTACTTTATCTGTTTATGTGTTGCTCTCCTTTCTTGAATTTAAGAAAAATAGAAAATTCAAACACAGTACCTGTATTGTTTCATGTTTCTCTTAAATATTTAAAGTTAAATTGGGAATAAAATCTTTTAGTTTGGAGTAAAATCTAGATTTAAGAGTTAAATTACAAACCATTAAGTTCTCCATCATACGTGTTATTTTATTTTTGTTTTTTCCTAATTGAATATGTATTTTTCAAGATAGTCAGGGCAATACCAAAATAAAATTTCACATTTTTCTTTACTCAGATAGGCATCATCTCCTTTACTTACCTGAGTGTTTACTAAAGGAGATTTATTAAAAACCAAACTTTGTTTTTTATTGTTAATTCCAGCTTTTTTTTTAGATATTTATGCAAAAGAATTTTAAATCCATTTACAAGAGGAGAAGGCAACATAGGTAGTTACAGAATGTAAGTGTAATAAGTCAATGTGCTAAGCACTGACTAAATTCTATTTATGACTCCACTAGACTAGCCCTGGGTATTTTTAGAGAATACAAAAGTGTATGTGGAAAAGGATTTGTCCATCTAAACTGTTGCACTATTCCAATGAAGGAAAGATCTTCAAATGCTCCATCACACAAACTCATTTATTTCTAAATGACTCCAAAATTTAGAAGGCAGAACAAATAAGAATGTCCTCATTTACAAATAATTCATGATTTGTATCTCCAGCCCTCAAAAACCATTGGTTTAATTTCTATGTGATTGCATGTTGGGGATTTTTATAAAAATAAATTCTGTGATATGATTTTAGGAACATAACTTTCATGCTTTTATAGTTCAGTCCAGTTGCTTAGTCGTGTCTGACTCTTTGGGACCCCATGAACTGAAGCACGCCAGGCCTCCCTGTCCATCACCAACTCTCAGAGTTTACTCAAAATTAAATCTCTGGAGTCAGTGATGCCATCCAACCATCTCATGATCTGTCATCCCCTTCTCCCCTGCCTTTAATATTTCAAAGCATCAGGGTCTTTTCCAGCAGATCAATTCTTCTCATTAGGTGGCCAAAGTATTGGAGTTTCAGCTTCAGCATCAGTCCTTCCAATGAATATTCAAGACCAGTTTCCTTTAGGATAGACTGGTTGGAACTCCTTGCAGTCCAAGGGACTCCCAAGAGTCTTCATATTACAGTTCAAAAGCATCACTTCTTCAGCACTCAGTCTTCTTTATAGTCCAACTCTCACATCCATACATGACTACTGGAAAAACCATAACTTTTGACTAGATGGACATTTGTTGGTAAAGTAATGTCTCTGGTTTTTAATATGTTGTCTAGTTTGGTCATAGCTTTTCTTCCAAGGAGCAATCATCTTTTAATTTCATGGCTGCCATCACCATCTGCAGAGACTTTGGAGCCCAAAAAAGTTGTCTGTCACTGTTTCAACTATTTCTCCATCTATTGGCTATGAAGTGATGAGACCAGATGCCATGATCTCAGGTTTTTGAATGTTGAGTTTTAAGCTAGCTCTTTCACTCTTCTCTTTCACTTTCATCAAGAATCTCTTCAATAGCTCTTTGCTTTCAGCCATAAGGATGATGTCATCTACAATGTTCAGTTCAGTTCAGTTGCTCAGTCATGTCCGACTCTCTGCAACCATGTGAACTGCAGCACTCCAGGTCTCCCTGTCCATCACCAATTCCCAGAATTTACCCAGACTCATGTACCTTGAGTTGGTGATGCCATCCAACCATCTCATCCTCTGTCGTCCCCTTCTCCTCCTGCCTTCAATCTTTCCTAGCATCAAGGTCTTTTCTAATGAGTCAGTTCTTCATATCAGGTAGCCAAAGTATTGGAGTTTCAGCTTCAACATCAGTCCTTCCAATGAATATTCAGGAAGGATTTCCTTAGGGTGGACTGGTTGGAACTCTTTGCAGTCCAAGGGACTCTCAAGAGTCCTCTCCAACACCACAGTTTTAAAGCATCAATTCTTCGGCACTAAGCTTTTTTATAGTCCAAATCTCATATCCATATATGATTCTTGGAAAAACCATAGCCTTGACTCAATGGACCTTTCTTGGTAAAGTAATCTCTCTGCTTTTTAATATGCTGCCTAGGTTGGTCATAATTTCCTGCCAAGGAGTAAAGTTCTTTTAATTTCATGGCTGCAATCATCAACTGCAGTGATTTTGGAGTCCCCCAAATAAAGCCTGTCACTGTTTCTACTATTTTCCCATCTATTTTCCATGAAGTGATGGGACTAGATGCCATGGTCTTAGTTTTCTGAATATTGAGCTTTAAGCCACCTTTTTCACTCTCCTCTTACACTTCATCAAAAGACTTTTTAGTTCCTCCTCACTTTCTGCCATAAGTGTGGTGTCGTCTGCATATCTGAGGTTATTGATGTTTCTCCTGGCAATCTTGATTCCAGCTTGTGCTTCTTCCAGCCCAGCGTTTCTCATGATGTACTCTGCATATAAGTTAAATAAGCAGGGTGACAATATACAGCCTTTGTGTACTCCTTTTCCTATTTGGACCCAGTCTGTTGTTCCATGTCCAGTTCTAACTGTTGCTTCTTGACCTGCATACAGATTTCTCAGGAGGCAGGCCAGGTGGTCTGGTATTCCCATCTCTTTCAGAATTTTCCACAGTTTGTTGTGATCCACACAGTCAAAGGCTTTGTCATAGTCATAAAGCAGAAATAGATGTGTCTCCAGAACTCTCTTGCTTTTGCGACGATCCAGTGGATATTGGCAATTTGATCTCTGGTTCTTCTGCCTTTTCTAAATCCAGCTTGTACATCTGGAAGTTCACAGTTCATGTATTTCTGAAGCCTAGCTTGGAGAATTTTGAGCATTACTTTACTAGTGTGTCAGATGAGTGCAATTGTGCAGTAATTTGAGCATTCTTTGGCATTGCCTTTTTTGGGGATTGGAATGAAAACTAACCTTTTCCATTCCTGTGGCCATTGCTGAGTTTTCCAAATTTGCTGGCATATTGAGTGCAGCATGTTCACAACATCGTCTTTTAGAATTTGAAGTAGCGCAACTGGGATTCCATCACCTCCACTAGCTTTGTTCGTAGTGATGCTTCCTAAGGCCCACTTGATTTTGCATCCCAGAATGTCTGGCTCTAGGTGAGTGATCACACCATTGTGATTATCTGAACCATGAAGATCTTTTTTGTACAGTTTTTCTGTGTATTCTCACCACTTCTTCTTAATATCTTCTGCTTCTGTTAGGTCCCTACCATTTCTGTCCTTTATTGAGGCCATCTTTGCATGAAATATCCCCTTGATATATCTTATTTTGTTGAAGAGATCTCTAGTCTTTCTCATTATATTGTTTTCTTCTATTTCTTTGCATTGATCACTAAGGAAGCCTTTCTTATCTCTCCTGTTTTTTCTTTGGAACTCTGCATTCAAATGGGTATATCTTTCCTTTTCTATTTTGCTTTTCACTTCTCTTCTTTTCACAGCTATTTTTAAGTCCTCTTCAGATAGCCATTTTGCTTTTTTGTACTTTTTTTTTCCTTGGGTGTGGGCTTGATCCTTGTCTCCTTTACAATGTTAAGAACCTCCACCCATAATTCATCAGGCACTCTTTCTATCAGATCTAGTCCCTTAAATCTATTTCTCACTTCCACTGTATAATCCTAAGGGATTTGATATACATCATACATGAATGGTCTAGTGGTTTTCCCTTCTCTCTTTTAAGTCTGAATTTGGCAAGAAGGAGTTCATGTTCTGAATGACAGTCAACTCCCAGTCTTGTTTTTGCTGACAGTATAGAGCTTCTCCATCTTTCAATCTGATTTCTTTGTGGACTACCTGGTGATGTCCATGTGTAGAATCTTCTCCTTTGTTGTTAGAAGAGGGTGTTTGCTATGACCAGTGCATTCTATTGGCAAAACTCTATTTGCCTTTGCCCTGCTTCATTCTGTACTCCAAGGCCAAATTTACCTGTTACTCCAGGTCCTTCTTGACTTCCTACTTTTGTATTCCAGTCCCTTATAATAAAAAGACATCTTTTTTGGGTATTAGTCCTAAAGGTCTTGTAGGTTATCACAGAACCACTCAATTTCAGCTTCTTCAGCATTGCTGGCTGGGGCATAGACTTGGATTGCAATGATATTGAATGATTTGCCTTGGAAATGAACAGAAATCATTCTGTCATTTTTGAGATTGCATCAAAGTACTGCATTTTGGACTCTTTTGTTGACTATGATGGCTACTCCATTTCTTCTAAGGGATTCTTTCCCTCAGTAGTAGATATAATGGTCAAAAAAGAGTTAGCTGCATATCTGAGGTAAATGATATTTCTCCCGGCAATCATGATTCCAGCTTGTGTTTCATCCAGCCCAGCACCTCACATGATGTACTCTACATAAAAGTTAAGTAAGCAGGATGACAATATACAGCCTTGATATACTCCTTTCCCAATTTGGAACCAGTCCATTATTCCATGTCTGGTTCTAACTGTTCCTTCTTGAGCTGTATACATATTTTTCAGGAGGCAGGTAAGGTGGTCTGGTATCCCCATCTCTTTAAGAATTTTATGTTTATCAACTCTCTTATTGAGTTGGCCAAAAAGTTTTCTTGGCCAACCCAATATATATGGACACTCAGGCTACCTCTAATCCAATCCAATGACTTCCACCCTAAACAATGCTACATAAAGTCTTTTTCAGGAGCCTAACTTAATGATTTCTGAAGAACACACAGGAGGTTTCTTAGTCATGAGGTGTACATGTACTTTTTTACTGAAGATCTACACATTTTCTATAAAAATAACTACATCAATATACATATGTGTTGACAAATTTTGAAGTTACTGGCTTCAAACATAACCAAAATTTGGTAATATTAGATTTTCTTAAGTTATTAGCTATTTTGTCAATATAACATTACTGTTTTAATTCTCAGTTGTTTAATTATAGATGAAACGAATATCCCTTTGTATGCTTATGAGCCATTCAGATTTCTTCTTCAGTGAATTTCATAATAACTTTCTTCTTCCATTTTGCTGTTGTATTTTCTATCCCTACATGCTATTGCATTTCTGTCACTTGCAAAAGTACCCTGTATTTTCTAGTACCAACTCAAGTTTTATCAAATAGCTTTCCTTAACTTATCATTATTAATATACCTACCACAACTATAATTGAACAAACATCAATTAGCATTCATGTCTTTCTGTATCTCCTTTACACAAAATTGTGCAAGCATGGCTATCAGTAAACAATTAACAAAGGCACTTCTTTCACACATTTAAAAAGATACTTAAATCTCAAATAGTCAGGAGATAATTCTCCCAAGTGAAAAAGAGAATATGTCACTTTGTTCCATAACTAAGACTATATGTAGACTCAGTAAAGAAACAGAATCTATCAAGATAATAAGTGAATGATGCAATAAGTGGAGATAAATGCATAATTTGACTTAATATGACATAGTGATTTGAAATCCTTTTGAAAGTGAAAATGATAGCAGTTAACACTGTCAATTTTTCACTTGTGTTTTAGTTAGTTTCTGCAAATAGTGTAATCATTTTATATATTTCCTGAACTATGGAAAAACCAGTAAGAAGAGTGATTCTAGGGAAAAGTAAAACAGAAAAGTCAGGGGGAAAAAGCCAAATGTTATTGAACTTTAGGATCAATTTATATTGATAAAACAAAGTTAATATTCTAGTTATCATGAAGCAACTCGTTCCATTCCATTAAAAGCTACCTATTGTATTTGCCTCCAAATAAGGCAACTATTTCAGATGCTCCAGCGAGTCAATCAGGAAGTATTATTTAGTAGCTACTAAATATACTGATGTTAGTTTCAGAATAAAAATATATGTTTTTTTAAGCTTTAGCATTTCAGTAAAAATTCATGAACCTACACAGACTAGCAATTCCTGAAATAAATTGGTGTTGAAAGCTATCCAGAGAGAGATCAGCTTCTTGTAACAAACTATATTATGAAATTATTCCTTTACTCGTTTGTGCCACATACAGTTTTATTGCCTTTAGTATTATCCTTGCTTGAAATTATGCTAGGTGGTTTGGTTCTTATAACTGAATTAAAGGCTATATGATAGTTGATCTTTGAAGAATACTATTAATTATAGCACTATATTAAAATATCCAAAATTTTATGTATATAGTATACAGCCAACATTTTTTATTTTTTCAAATTAAATTGAGTGTTTCCTTAATAGTTGTGTTATACAGACTGAAAAATAATCTGTTATACATATTATCTCTTTAGTGTTAGTTGCTCAATAGTGTCCAACTCTTTGTGACCCCACGGACTGTAGCTTGCTAGGGTCCTCTTTCCACGAGTTTCTCCAGGCAAGAATACTGGAGTGGGTTAATGGGTTGTTATTCCCTTCTTCAGACGATCTTCCCAACCCAGGAACTGAACGCAGGTCTTTTGCGTTGCAGGCAGATTCTTTAACATCTGAGCTATGGGGAAGTCCTTATGACCTCTTTGAAAGTGAAAGCCGCCCAGCTGTGTCCCACTTTTTGCAATCCCATGGACTATATAGTCCATGGAATTCTCCAGGCCAGAATACTGGAGTGGGTAGCCATTCCCTTCTCCAAGGAATCTTCCCAACAACCCATGGATCAAACCCAGGTCTCTCTCACTGCAGGCAGATTTTTTACCAGCTGAGTCACGTGGGAAGCATTATCTCCTCTTTATTTTAGTACTATTGTGTTAAGTGTTAGTCGCTGAGTTGTGTCCAACTCTTTGTGACCCCATGGAAGGTAGCCCTGGAAGTCCATGGAATTCTCCTGGTAAGAATACTGGATGAAGAACCATTTCCTTCTCCAGGAGATCTTCCTGACCCAGGGATCAAAATCAGGTATCCTGAATTACAGGAGGACTCTTTACCTTTTGAGCCACCAGCAAAGCCCCACTATTGTCTTCTTTATCAGTAAGTTGTCAATGAAGAATTTGGAGTCTAGAAAGATAAACATCAAAATGTAATCAGTGACATGAAGACAACAAAAATTCACTAAGGTACTTTTCAGCACATTTTTTTTCTGGAGAATATTTAAAATGATTTCTATTGAAAGAAGACATATATACAAAAGAATAAATGCTAAATTCAACATAGCTTTGAATAGTCTACCATAGTCAAAACTGTCTACCATTGATGAATATATGTTATGTCAGCTATTTTCAGATCCTTTGCTACAAGAAAATTAGTGGATCTAGATAATATTGAAATGTGGGTATACAGAGTTATGAAAGAAGTGGGAAACTCACTGTAGCAAGAACATCTTAAACCAGGAAGAGGAAGATAAGAATTAACTGTCAGGATAAGAAAAAAATAAATAAATTAGTATTTATTGATCTTCAAGCGTAATGTATACATTATCAACTTCTAGATCTAGATATTCCATACACATTATCCTACTGTTTTTTTTACCAAACCAAAAGATAAATATTATTATTACATTTTAAATATGGAGGGAAAAATGGAGGCTCAGAAAAATTTTGTTAGTAAAACAAAGCTAAACACACAGTAACTGACAATATCTATGTGTTTCTGATACTGCATTTTCCTCTGTACCTGTATTTCACATAAAAGGATGATTAGTGAGATTAGGAAAGCTCAAGAGAAATCACTACAATCAAAACTAATGAAAAGTAGAAATTATTTAGTGAATAACCACAGTAGTATCACTTGCAGCAAAAGTGGTAAATATTATAACAATAGTAGTACTAGTAATAGTAATAATAGTAAAGATGGGATCGTTGTAGCGGTGTTAAGGAAATGACAACCACTTCAGTATTCTGGCCTGGAGAATCCCACGGACAGGTGAGGCTGGCAGGCTACAATCCAAGGCGTCGCAAAGGTTGCACGCAACTTAGTGACTATCCATGGGATTCTCCAGGCCAGAATACTGGAGCACGTAGCCTTACCCTTCTCCAGGGAATCTTCCCAACCCAGGGATCAAACCCAAGTCTCCCACATTGCAGGCAGATTCTTTACCAGCTGAGCTACAAGGGAAACCCTAGTGACTAAACCGTCACCATTAATAGTAAAAATAATCATAATGAGGAGAACTGATTATGTCAACATATGTCCAAATTAAATAAAGTGTAGTTTTAGTTCAGTGGTAAGGTTAATTTAGGTGGGGAATATTTTGACGATTTTTACTGTAGTTTTATAAATTTGAAGTGAACACTATATATTAATATAAACTTTAATATTAGATAATACATGTATTATTATAAACTGAATATCTATTTCAAAGAAAAAATAATTAAAAGCTTTACTTCTGCTAGAGTCTAGATTAAATCATATTCTTGTATTTGCCTTTTTTATATATGAATTTCTATCAGCTTTCTTAATAAAGAAGAAGGCAATCTGAATTTCCTTATCTCAAGATACTGCATTCAAGTAAGCAATTTATATTGAATAAGGAATGTATTGGCTTGTATTTCTCATTTTTATAATATATATATTTTTCTATAGTGGTATTTAATTTAGAATATAACATTCTATATTCCTAAATTCAGGTATTATTTTGTATGTATTTTATGAGTCAAAATATTTTTTTTTTCTTTTTACCTCATTTTTTTATTTAGGGTATACCGAGGACCTGTAACAATCATAGATCCAACTATATACTAGCCTAACATTACAGAAGGCTTTGACGTTTAATTCAGTATTAAAATCAGCAGAGTGGTTGATTAAGTGAGAAAATTAGTTTATCACTTTAATATTCTGAAAGGAAAGAAATTTTAGGCCATTGGTTTCCTTAATAAAGAATCTTCACAAATTGAAGGTAGACTTCTGATCCACTTGCTTTTGATGAGTTTAATATACAGTCAACTATATTCAAAGTTCTTTGCTTTCCCTTCTTATAATCAGGAACAGGCAGGAAACTCTAGCTCATATTTTACATACTGTGTTGATTTGGTTTTCTGTGGCTTATTGAGCTTTGTTTTCCCCTTAATCTTTGAATATGGGCTTCCCTTGTAGCTCAGTCAATGAAGAATCTGCCTGCAGTGCAGGAGGCCCGGGTTCAATCCCTGGGTTGGGAAGATCCCCTGGAGAAGGAAGTGGCAACCCACTCTAGTATTCTTGCCTGGAAAATCTCACAGAGAGAGAAGCCTGGTGGGCTGCAGTCTATGGGGTCGCAAAGTGTCAGGCACGACTGAGTGAATAACACTTACTTACTTACTTAATCTTCGAATATAGCTTTATATGTTTTGTATGTTTGTCTGCCATTACTTCTAATTAGTCTGCAATGGTAGCCTTGAGCTTCTCTTTGAACTACTGAGTAGTTCCAGTAGTGACTTTCTCTCTCTCTATATATATATATATAATATCTATTTACCTATTCTTATATTGATACCCATTACAATATAAGTATACATATATGTACACACACATCAGAATTTGCTGTTTTGCTTTAAATTGTTCCAAATTTCTTGGTATAGTGTTCTTGTCAATCATGTTTTCAAAAATGATTGAATGTTTTTCTAAAATGGCCTTCCGTTTTCTGCAATAATTCAATTTTATATGAAAGAATTGCTCCTCTTTCCATAAGTAGCCCTTGTGTTATGTACCTGTAATTTTAACCTCTTTGCTTATCCTTCTTTGTTGCATATCCTTATATTGTTTTTAACATAATCTAATGAACTGTGCTGTTCTATCACACATTATATGGGGCTTCCCAGGTGGCATTAGAGATAAAGAACCCTCCTGACAAAGCAGGAGACATAAGAAATGTTCCAATCCCTGGGTCAGGAAGAGCCCCTGGAGAAGGTAATGGCAACCCACTGCAGTATTGCTACCTGGAGATTCCCATGGACAGAGGAGCCTGGTAAGCTATAGTTCATAGGGTCAGAGAGAGTTGATTATTATATAGGTCAAGAAAGGAAAAGTGGGAATGGTTACTTTCTGGTTAAACTTCATTAATTCAAGAATAAGAATGGATGAGACCCAAAGGCATCATGAATTGGGAGCTTTTATTTTGGCTACAAAATTCTTCCCTGAATATGACGTGACAGCCTAGATTGACCAAATGCAACATGATAATTAGTTTTTAATAGATATAGTTGTCTATATCTAATGAATACAGGGGCAATTCTGCTCATTATTAACTCCATTATCTGATGTATGCTCCAGAGGTGCTGGAGAGATTCAGATTTGTCATTCAACCTTCTGCTACATACAGAAAGAACACTGTCATACCCAGCTTCATCCTTCCAAGTAAGGTAGTTAGTGACTTTTGATTAGAATTCAGCCTACATTCTTAGGAAGAATATCTGCCACACAAATAGAGAGTTATAGGTTGCGTAAGTGTATTCCTCATCCTCATCACATCTATATCCTTTTTCAGGGAAATTTCCTTAAGTATGTAGCATATATATATCATCTTTTCCCAGTTCTTAGAAATAATACTGTTTTTTTCCTAAAAACTTTAAGAGAATAAAAATGGCCCCTTTCAAAGATGTACCATAAAAATGGTCCCTCCCTCCCAAAGGGAAAGTTGTTTCAGCTGTATGTCTTCTCTGTGTCTGGTAAAGATATTACACTAAGGGGAATGTATTCGATTTACTGTATGGCCCTGTCTTTGTGCCAGGTAGAAACTGTGAGTTTTCCGCAATTTATCCTTGTGCCTGGGAACTTCTTTAAGCATTCTGAATAGCGTATACGCTATAGGACCACAGAGGCTACTATTTTCAATACGTAACAAAATGATATGCAGTCCAAACTTTATATGAGCTAAATCTGTTCTACTGGTTGGTAACATTTCCCCTACAAATTAGAATTGTTGTGTGAGCTTTGTCAGGATAAGACTGATTTCTCAGCCATGATGTTGCTTCCGGAGATAGAAAATTATTTTTAAAAATCCTTTATGCTTCATTATTTTTACTTTCATCAATAGTTCCTCAAAATTTTTTAGAATGTGAAATATCTCTTTCATTAACTCACAATGGTTTTATGGTTTCTCCACTTTCCAAATTTGGGTAGTAATTCAAAAAAGAATTTAGGGGAAATAATATTAATAGAACTTTTGTTTCACTTTATCACAACTATCCTTGGATTAGATAAATAAAATCTGCCTATGAATGGGCTATCTAATAATTTCCCCTTTCTCTGAAGTTTTGGGAACAAACTGATTGAAGTATTTCAAAAATTTCTCAAGCCTCACAGATTTAACAAGGTAATTTAACAAGATAGCATGATAATTTAACAAAGAATTACTTTGAGGGCACATGATTTGCCATTTTACAGCCCACATAACTGAGCCTAGAGTAGAGTGGTTGTGGTGGCTTAGTCGTTAAGTCATTTTTGACTGTTGTAACCCCATAGACTGTAGCCCACCAGGCCCTTCTGTCCATGGAATTCTCTAGGCAAGAATACAGGAGTGGGTTGCCATTTCCTTCTGCAAGGGATCTTCTTGACCCAGGGATTGAACCTGGGTCTCCCGCACTGCACGCAGATTTTTTTTTTTTTTTTTTTTTTTACCATCTTAGCCACCAGGGAAGCTCTTGGTGAGATTTTTCTGGGTAGTTTTCTTCAAAATATGTTTTAACACAACTATCAAGTCATTATGAATCTTTCTTTTTGCAATTAGCTTGAAATATGTAGAAATAAAAATGTATTTTTGTTGACACAAATTTTACAAGTTTTGATGCTGTATTGTGTTTGATTTACCTTGGGCTGATTTTAATCTAAAAGTTTCACAGAAAGTCACTATGTTTTCCTCCAGACAAAGTGAGAATATAAAATAGTCTAGTCTAAATCATCGTTTCATTTCTATTTGCATATTTCAAGATCATATCAGAGTATTTTGCCATCACTTCAGGTACTTTAAGATATCAGTGCTGAAAAATCAAATGTTCTCATTATTAATTATTACTAAAATTCACTCAAACAGAATAATGTTTAGAGGATACTAAAGACAACATATACTTTGGGATATATGTATACCTGATATGAAGAAACAACTCATTGGAAAAGACCCTGATGCTGGGAAAGACTGAAGGCAAAAGGAGAAGAGGGTGGCAGAGGATGAGATGGTTAGAGAGCATCGCTGAATCGGTGACATGAATTGGAGCGAACTCAGGGAGACTGTGAAAGACAGGAAAGCCTGGCTTACTGCACAGTACATGGGGTCACAGAGTCGGATACAACTTAGTGACTGACAACGACAAAATTCATTACTGTGTGAGAGATACAAGTGGCAGACTGATTTTCTTTTCACTACTATGTTGTATTCAAAATTGACATATTGAGTGACTTTTTCAGTAATTGGACACCTATAACTGTTTCACTGCTATAATTATGATGAAATCATTTCAAAATAAGAACACTATCATTTTTTTTCAAATTTACACACAAATATGCACACACATGCACACACACACACACACACACACACACACTGAGAGAACTTTAAACTATTTTTGTTTATTCCTGTTTACTGTTCAGTTTGTTCCACTTTTATACACTTTTTAGCATCTCCTGGCAAATTAATTGGAAGCTTAATGGAACCACTTCCATCTGAGTAGATCAGCTTGCAGTGTTTATATTTCTGTAGTGTAATGTTTACTTTCTTAATTTATGTAATTAACTTAGATGAAATGCTTGCATACTACTTTAGAGATGTTATGAATTAATTACTTATTTAATTAGTTACAACTCAGAGAAGATGAAAAGTGCCATAAAAATTTTAAACACTTCGATTATAACAACTTCTTGCATAGCTATAATTATAAAAAAATACTAGAAAATATGAAGTTGTCACATAAAAATATAGAAAATAGAGTACAATAAGAGTGATGACAAAAAATATTAAATTTTACATCTCAGATATCAAAAGAAAAATGGCAGAAAAAAAGTGATTGTGTTTCTATAGTGTCTGAATAAATGACTAAGTTTTTCTTTATTTTTACATGCAAAAAAAGTAAAGTGTGCATTTTGGCTAATAAAAAGCATTCAGTTAAAAAACAAATGCATTTAATTAACTTCATGATTCATAACTTATAAACTTGAGTTTCTGAATTATTGTAATTATATAGCCTTTTGGGAAACATGATATTGATTTTTCTAATAGCTGTGAACAATGGCATGGTATCTCAATATTTTACAATTAAAATAGCAACTGCAGTTTAAAGATTGTAGCTATTTTGCCAAAATTTTAATTATTTCTGAGCAATTGCAATAAAATCTGCCAACAAAGAATTAAAAAATAATGTATTCATGTTAGTGTCTTACATGCCTCAATACATTATTCATTTATTGAACAGGAAGTTTATAATCACAATTGTAACATATTATTAAAATTAATAATTCTCATAACCTTCAAGGGAAAATCATGTTCCAAAGATAGAGGTGGCTTCATTAAGTGGAGTGAAGGGTTTATAGGAAAAAAGAGGTTAAAATGTAACCTACTTTTTTTTTTAACAAATAATTGTTTCTTGTTACAAACATGTAGCCTATTGTCTCTATTGTCTATTGTCTCTTTTATACATTTTTTCTGTAAAAAAAACAATTGTGTGTTTTCCTAAATTGCCCTCCCCTTCACTACAATAATTCTGTTTCATAGGAAAAAGAAGTCTTCTTTCTTTCTGCAAGATTGTCATATACTTGGTAGTTTTACTCTGATAAAGGATTGCAACTTTCCATTTGGGTGGCTGTAGTCTGTCTTCTGCTTGTAGTTTGTAATTTTTAGGTATGTTAAAATCATGGGTAAATCATCTAGAATCACTCTAGACAGCTGTTCAACCCTCTTTCCCTGCTGGGAACATTATGAGAGATTAGCCATCACCACAGATTTCTGTAGTTCAACGCACTTTGACTACCATTCTACTCATGATGCCCACCCCCTATTAGGGTAATTAAGTCCACCTTATATCTGATAGATAAGTAGCACCACATGATCACTGGGGATACCAAAACAGAGGAGGAAAAGCCAGTACAAAAACACATTTATTAGGTTAACTGCCACCCTAGGTAACTGAGATGAGGTTCACAAGAATCTTCTGATAAGCCAAATATAATGAAATCTCAAAAGACAGTTAAAAAAAAATGCATTTTGGGTTTCTATTTTTATGCCCCAGAGAGAAGTTAACTGTTTAAAGACTCCCTGATGTTGTTTACAGGATTTCCTATATTTCTATTATTCTTGAAAAGGAGATTCCACTGGGGTCATACAAAATGATTTTATGATAAGTGCCCCAAGTAGCCCCTTCTTGTCTTAAATTTCAAATATTAATCTAACATTCTGCCCTGGACTATAATGAAGCTTCATTCTCTCAGTCAAACTCCTTTAATTAATGGCACCAGATACATGCCATAGTGCAAATTTTTAATAGTGAATAAAGTGAAACAATGATAGAGTCTCAGAGTTTTAGTAAATAATTTACTTTTTGCATTCCTGGATCACATTATTCTTAATCACATGATACCTCTTTTTTATCCATTAAATACAAGTATCTCTAAATAGCCATTCTCAGCCTTCTCTCTTTTACTTACATTATATTTGGGGATAAATTCATTAACTCCCTTGTCTTCATCTTAGATATTTAACAGATACATACTAAATTCATATCTCACCCTTCTATTGAATACTGGTATCCAGAAAAATTTACTCCAATGTCACTTATTCCCCAAATCTTTGAGATTGCTACCATGAACATTTCTGATTTTTTCTGGTTTTATCATTTTTTCTATAAAACAGGAGTGTTAGCAAGCACTAAAATGGATGAATTCTGTAAAGTTATCTACAGTCTCCTGGAGTGGGCTCAAAGAGATTTATAATGTCTGGTTATCCCCAACTACCAACATAAATCTCAGTGGCTTTCTTGAAAGGAAACATCACAATATTTCCTTAGGGTAGATAGACTTCAAAACTTCTACTAGTGTCTTTAAAACTGTGATAAAAGAAGGGGAAGAAGGAAGTGGAGTGGAAAGGAAAGAAATTTAAAAATAGACTTTTAAGGTCAGAAATCTATGCAAATTAAGCAGCAACAGTTAGAACTAGACATGGAACAACTGACTGGTTCCAAATTGGGAAAGGAATACATCAAGGCTGTATTTTGTCACCCTGCTTATTTAACTTATATGCAGAGTACATCATGAGAAACGCTGTGCTGGAAGAAGCACAAGCTGGAATCAAGATTGCAGGGAGAAATATCAATAATATCAGATATGCAGATGACACCACCCTTATGGCAGAAAGTGAAGAGGAACTAAAAATCCTCTTGATGAAAGTGAAAGAGAAGAGTGAAAAAGTTGGCTTAAATCTCAACTTTCAGAAAACTAAGATCACGGCCTCTGGTCCCATCACTTCATGGCAAGTAGATGGGGAAACAATAGAAATGTGTCAGACTTTATTTTGAGGGGCTCCAAAATCATTGCAGATGGTGACTGCAGCCATGAAATTAAAAGACGCTTGCTCCTTGGAAGAAAAATTATGACTAACCTAGGCAGCATATTAAAAAGCAGAGACATTACATTACCTTTGCCAACAAAGGTCCATCTAGTCAAATTTCCAGTAGTCATGTATGGATATGAGAGTTGGACTACAAAGAAAGCTGAGTGCTAAAGAGTTGATGCTTTTGAACTGTGGTGTTGGAGAAGACTTGAGAGTCCCTTAAACAGCAACGAGATTCAACCAGTCCAACCTAAAGGAGATCAGCCCTGTATTCATTGGAAGGACTGATTCCGAAGTTAAAACTCCAATACTTTGCCACCTGATGTGAAGAACTGACTCATTAGAAAAGACCCTGATGCTGGGAAAGATCGAAGGAGGGAGGAAAAGGGGACAACAGAGGATGAGATGGTTGGATGGCATCACTGACTCAGTGGACATGAGTTTGACCAAGCTCTGGGAGTTGGTGATAGACAAGGAAGCCTGGTGTGCTGCAGTTCATGGGGTTGCAAAGAGTCAGACAATACTGGGCGACTGAACTGAACTGAAGTTCAGAAACATAAGGATTCAAGTCTGAACTCTAGCTAATAACATCTGTTTTGCCTTGGGCACCTAAGAGAACCATGATAAAACTATTTCTATATTTCTAAATATGCCAAAAATAAAATGGATAGGAATTACTGTGAAAATTATAGATAATAGATTTGAAGCATTTAACATAGTTTGTGAAAAAAATTGGAGATGCAGGAAGGGGGGAGGCACTTTGAGATGTATTAGTAAAAACTAAAATAAATAAATAAACTGTGTGGGAAACTGAACCCATAAAGAGAGTTAAAGACATAATTAGGCAGACACCTTGGGCAAAGTCTTGGAGAAAAATGAGTAGACACAGAGTAGATAGAGAAAACCTAACTCAGAAGTTTAGCAACCCACAGGCATGTTAGATTTTGCACCACTAAAATCCTTGTTGTAAGTTAAATGGTGAAGGTATGCTATTTCATTTTCTCTTGTGATTCAGCTTTGAGTTTGCTGAGATAGTTCATGTGTCTCTTACTTTTCTGGGCATTTTTCAATCTATTATCTGAACTAACGTGGATGTGTTTCTGTTTCTCCAAGTGTGACATATACATCTTAAAAGAAACAGGACAATTAGACTAGTCTAGGTTTCTTAGTTTGTTGATAAGCAGTTGTTTTTACCCCTGGATGCAGACAATATGAAACCTGAAACCTGGTTTCTGTTCTAGTTCAGTGTTCTTTCTGCTCCATCTTCTTGCATCTTTTATCTTTTCCCAATACCCAGAACTTGCAGAGTTAAGTAACAACTATGTTGCTCTTTTGGCTTTCATGCTGTACTTACCATCGTTTTAGTTTTAAGTTCTCTTTTTTGCCTTTATATTTTTACCATAATATTTCTTCCATCTTATCTAAAAGTTCCCATCCTCAAATGTAAATTTTAGTTTGGGGAAAAAAAGAAAAAAACAAATAAACAAGCTATAAGCCTGTAAGTCTCCACTAGCCAAAAGAAAAACTTTCTTTTGAGTACTTGTGGTTAATAATCAACTTGGACAGCAAAAGGAATATTGTGCAATACCTAGAGTCTGTGGCCATAGTACCTCTACTTCAATATTGCTTAAGTCACTCTAGAATAATGATAATCCTTAAAAGTACTTTCTTGTGATTTCTTCTGAAAATGTTTAGGAATTTATTTTGCCATGCTTCTGAATTTAAATTTTTCAAAAAATTAAATTATTTTACTGAATAATCCCTGAATAAGTATGTAATTAATTTGGTTAGCTGCTAACCAGAGTTATATATTTACCACCCTTTGGCAATTACCACTAATTTCAGTGGAGGCCAGGATCTCACTGTATAAGTCCAGATTATTGCAATCATTTTGTTTCTCTTGTTTCCAACCTCATCCTTCTCAATTCTATTTGTATACTTTTGGATGAATGATTATAAAGCAAAACGTAATGTGTTTCCACTGGCTCTTTTTTTCCTCCCCAGTATCTCTGTAATTGAAACCCTTTCGTAATCATTTCTTTTTTTTAACTTTCTCTTTATATTTCACCATATGATATTCCATAACGCTTTGTTTCAAAAAGATGCGTCTCTTTATTATCATTCTCACATCTCACTTTCATTCCTTTGTCACACTATTACTCTGTTTCCTCCTATTTGGGGAGACACATCTAGTCCATCAACTATTTAATGGCTACTAGAGGCCACAGTCATCTCCCTAATTGTTAACCTTTTGCCGCTTATGTCCTCTTCATGACTCAGCTTTAATCCTTTGTTGGTCTTTAACTGTTTCATATATGTTCATTTGCTACAAATAAATAGTATATAGCAGAAACCATGTAAGATTTTTATGTGTGTGTGTATTGTCTTCAGTTTTTAGTACAGTAGAATGTATCAATAGATGTTTAATAAATAAGCTTGGCTAACTAATCAATTTCATCCTTCCCTGCAAATGTGAACAAGGACAGTTAGCCCTGTCACTGCTGATCTTTTTCAGGATGCTATGAATATTTTTTAACTATTTCTATAAAGAAAAATGGACTCTTCAAGGGCATTTAGTACACCTATAGCATTAAATGTAACAACAACAATGAAATGCTGGAAATTGGGAACCAAGAAGAAAGACTGCATAGCACCACTTAGGGAATACTGAAATGTCAAACACCCTCTCAAGGTGACAGAGATTTTAACTAGAGGACAAAACGTTGCCATAAACCTGAAGCTCACACACCTTTAGCCCTAATCACAAGATTTTCCATGCATGAATAATACGTAGATGATATGAACTGCAGTTTTCATCAATTCTTTTGTATTTAGACAATATGCTTTAATATGTGGATTCTACTTACATGCATGTGTATACTTGTACAGTATATACATGTGCATATACATTTGGCATTTTGTATTTACAGCATTTTCCAGTAGTTATATTTTTCAAGTAATTGCATTACTAAAATGACTGGTAATACACTTTCAGCCCCAGGTGGCTCTATTTTCCATTTAGAAGTGATTACAGAAAGATTGAAAAGATATTTTGCATTCCATTTGTGGTTGTCTTTTATTGAACTTGGTTAATGTAACATGCTTCTGTGATTTTAGGTGTTTAAAGTAAGCACAGTCCCCTTGGAGGTGTTTGTGCATAAGTGTTGGTTAAAAATATGTAGCCACTCTAGTTAAGCTTTCAAAAAATGTCTTCAGGAAATGTTTGAAATTGAGGCTTAGGTTATATTCTTTTCTTAAATAGTCAGACATAACTCCCACTAGTCTTAAAGGGGATTAGACATATCCTGGTTTCTCAGACAGTAAAACATCTGCCTGTAATTCAGAAGACCCAGGTTCAGTCGCTGGGTTGGGAAGATCTGGAGAAGGAAATGGCAACCCACTCCAATATTCTTGCCTGGAAAATCGCATGGATGGAGGAGCCTGGTAGGCTACGTCCATGGTGTCACACGACTGAGCAAATTCACTTCACTTATACAAGAAAGAGTAATCTTAAATTCTTTTGGTTCAAAGATTTTCTAAAATCCCTCTTTCTAAAATAATTAAATATCTAGAAATTAAATCTGACTTAATATATTTTCAAATGTAAAGGGCTTAGTCTAGAGTCTTGTGCTACGTATATGGATTAACATTGACATTATCTTGCAAATACACAAGAAAAGCAAGATTTGATTTCAGTTGCAGAGCCACAAATAGCAAACTTTCTTATATGATTACAAAATTCTGTCAAATGCTTGATAGACTGTCTAAAATTCTGTCTTCATTTTCTTCAGTCCTAATGCCAT
Source organism: Antilocapra americana (assembly GCA_007570785.1). NCBI lineage: Eukaryota > Metazoa > Chordata > Mammalia > Artiodactyla > Antilocapridae > Antilocapra > Antilocapra americana. Next base: position 22,810,195 of record ML663565.1, read on the forward strand.
TAATTTCTAGGAAGTATACTGATACATTTATGTTTTTATACCTACATAATAATATTTCTTGTACAGTGTGGGAACATTGCTTTTTGTGCATAAAGTTAGTCTTCCTAAGGTGCCAGAAACTTTATATAGTTTGAAAATTATAACAGGTACTTTGACATTTTGCCAAATTTATAGAATAAATTTCTATTTCTTAAAGTATCATGATACTTATGTATTTTTTATTCTTTTTAAAAGTATTTATTTCTTTGTTTGTTTGTGTCAGGTTTTGCAGGGTTCAGGATCTTTTGTTGCAATATGAGGACTTTCTAGTTGTGGTGTGCAGACTCCAGAGCATGTGGGCTCTTTAGTTGCCATTCATGGCCTTAGTTGCCCCCATGGCATGTGGGATCCTAGTTCCCTGACCAGTGATCAAACCCACATCCCTTGCATTGGAAGGCAGGTTTTTAACCACTGGGCCACCAGTGAAGTCACTGATACTTATATATTTAAATGAAATAAAAATACTGCATTTCAAATACATGAAAAATAACTATCTTCAGTATCTTTAAACTTTAAAGAAGATATGGATTAAAAAAAAAAAGAACAGTAGTTACACTATGGAAAAACTACCTATTTCAAATCCATAGTAGGCCAGGAGAACCATTACTTTATCTTTAACTGAGTGCTATAAGTCCTGTAAATAATGTTTAGAACACTCTAAACATTTTAAATCTTTCATGAGTATTGTTTTTTGTCCCAAGTAGAGTGATAAAACATTTTTTAGATAAAAGCTTTATTAAAACAGAGAAAATAAGCTAATAAGGTTTAGGGATTATGTTGTGCATGCTCAGTTGCTTCAGTCCTGTCTGACTCTATGTGATCCCATGGACTAAAGCCAACCTGGCTCCTCTATCCATGTGATTTTCCAGGTTATGTTGTAGAAATTTTATTTGTTGGAATTTCCTTTGATATTTGATGTCCTAAAAAATAGTTAACAAATTTAAAAAATTACTCTTAGTTTTAAGAAGACTGGGTTTTCACAATCAAATGTAAATACAACTGAAAAGTTTACAGGGCATCATATACTAAACTTTTGCTTTCTTCTATTTTTATTGTTTTTAATTGAAGTATAGTTGACTTAGAAGGTTATATTAGTTTCAGGTTTCAGGCATATTCGATATTTTTAAAGATTATACTCCATTGTTGTTGTTCAGTCCCTAAGTCATGTCCAATACTTTGAGACGCCATGGACTGTAGCATGCTAGGCTTCCTTTTCCATTACCAACTTCCAGAGCTTACTTAAACTCATGTCCATAAGTTGGTAATGCCATCCAACCATCTCATCCTCTGTCGTCCCCTTCTTCTCCTGTCTTCAATCTTTCCCAGCATCAGGGTCTTTTCCAGTGAGTCAGCTCTTCTCATCAGATGGCCAAAGTATTGAAGCTTCAGCTTCAGCATTAGTCTTTCTAATAAATATACAGGACTTGTTTTCCTTAGGATTGATTGATCTGATCCCCTTGCTGTCTAAAGGACGCTCAAGAGTCTTCTCCAACACCAGGTCTGAAAGCATCAATTCTTTGGTGCTAAACCTTCTTTATGGTCCAACTCTCTCATCCATACATTAGTACTGGAAAATTAGCTTTGACTATGCAGACCTGGAACAGTGGCTGCACAGCGCTGGAGCAGCTGTAAGGAGATACCCCACATCCAAGGGCAGAGAAGCCTCAGCAAGCAAGATGGTAGGCACTTGTTTGGCTACTGTGCAGTGGTGGAGTGATTTGAGGAGATACCCCCTATTCAGGGGCAAAGACGGAGGCCAGCAAGACAGTATAAGGGGGCAAAATCACATCTAGAATCAAACCCCATACCCGCCAGAGATGCTTAGAGGTCTCAAACATACCTTGTGCACACCAAGACCCAGAGACCCTACAGATACTGAGACACAACTGTGTTTGAGTGTCTCCTGAGCACGTATGGGTCAGCACTGAAATGCTGCAGGGGCAAGGGCTCTGGGTGCAGTAGACCTGGGTATGGCATAGGCCCTCTTGGAGGAGATCACCATGAATTCCACCATAGAGCCGTCAGAAATTACACAGGACTGGGGAAATAGACTCTTAGAGGGCACAAACAGAACCTTGCATGCACCAGAACCCAGGAGAAAGGAGCAGTGATCCCTTAAGAGACTAATCCAGACAGGCTCATGAGTGTCCAGGAGTCTCTGGCAGAGGCAGTGGGTCGGCAGTGGCCTCCTGCAGGGTCAGAGGCACTGAATGAGGCATGGGAACTTTTGAAGGAGATGGCCACCATCTTCATTGCCTCCTCCAAAGTTTGACCTCAAGTCAAGCAGCAGGGAGGGAACACAGGCTGCCCATCAACAGAAAATCGTTTTAAGATTTACTGAATATGTTTCTGCGCATCAGAAAAAGACCCAGTTTTCCCCTCAGTCAGTGTCTCCCAACAGGAAGCTTACATAAGACTCTTATCCTTCTCTCATCAAGGCAGTATATTGTCACCCTGCTTATTTAACTAATATTTAGAGTACATCATGAGAAACACTGGGCTGGAGGAAAGACAAGATGGAAACAAGATTGCCGGGAAAAATATCAATAACCTCAGATATGCAGATGACACCACCCTTATGGCAGAAAGTGAAGAAGAACTAAAGAGCCTCTTGATGAAAGTGAAAGAGGAGAGTGAAAAAGTTCACTTAAACCTCAACATTCAGAAAGCTAAGGTCATGGCATCCGGACCCATCACTTCATGGCAGATGGAAAGTGGGGAAACAATGGAAACAGGGGCTGATTTTATTTTTCTGGGCTCCAAAATCACCGCAGATGCTGATTGCAGCAAAGAAATTAAAAGGTTACTCCTTGGATGGAAAGTTATGACCAACCTAGATAGCATACTAGAAAGCAGAGACATTACTTTGCCAACAAAGGTCCATCTAGTCAAGGCTATGGTTTTTCCAGTGGTTATGTATGGATGTGAGATTTTGGACTATAAGAAATCTGAGTGTAGAAGAATTAATCCTTTTAAGCTGTGGTGTTGGAGAAGATTCTTGAGAGTCCCTTGGACTGCATGGAGATCCAACCAGTCCATCCTAAAGATCAGTCCTGTGTGTTCACTGGGGGGACTGACATTGAAGCTGAAACTCCAATACTTTGGCCACCTGATGCAAAGAGCTGACTCACTGGAAAGACCTTAATGCTGGGAAAGATTGAGGGCAGGAGGAGAAGGGGATGACAGAGGATGAGATGGTTGGATGGCATCACTGACTCAATGGACATGAGTTTGAGTAGGTTCCAGGAGTTTGCGTTGGACAGGGAGGCCTGACATGCTGCAGCTCATGGGATCACAAAGAGTCGGACAAGGCTGAGTGACTGAACTGAACTGAACAAGACTTTCTAGAACTAACACACCAAAAAGATAACCTTTTCATTATATGGTACTGGAATGCAAAGGTAGGAAGCCGTGAGATACCTGGAGATCCAGGAAAATTTGGCCTTGTAGTACAGAATGAAGCAGGTCTAAGGCTAATAAAGTTTTGCCAAGAGAACACACTGGTTATACCAAACACCCTCTTCCAACGAAACAAGAGAAGACTCTACACATAGACAACACCAGATGGTCAACACTGAAATCAGACTGATTATATTCTTTGCTGCTGAAGATGGATAAGCTCTAAATAGTCAGCCAAAAACAAGACCGGGAGATGACTGTGTCTCAGATCATGAACTCCTTATGTCAAGTTCAGACTTAAATTGAAGAAAGTAGGGAAAATCTCTAGACCATTCAGGTATGACCTAAATCAAATCCCTTACCATAACACAATGGAAGTGACAATTAGATTCGAGGGAATAGATCTGATAGACAGAGCGCCTGCAGAACTATGGACAGAGGTTTATGACATTGTACAGGAGGCAGGGATCTAGACCATCCATAAGAAAAAGAAAGGCAAAAAGGCAAAATGGTTCTGAGCTGGCCTTACAAATAGTTATGAAAACAAGAGCAGTGAAAGGCAAAAGAGAAAAGGAAAGATATACCCATTTGAATGCAGAGTTCCAAAGAATAGCAAGGAGAGTTTAGAAAGCTTTTCTCAGTGATTGATGGAAAGAAATAGAGCAAAATAATAGAATGGGAAAGACTAGAGAGCTCTTCGAGAAAATTAGATACCAAGGGAATATTTCATGCAAAGATGGGAACAATAAAGGACAGAAATGGTATGGACCTAACAGAAGCAGAAGACATTAAGAAGAGGTGGCAAAAACACACAAAAGAACTATGCAAAAAAGATCTTCAATATCCAGATAATCACAATGGTGTGCTCACTTACCTAGAGCCGGACATCCTGGAATGAAAAGTCAAATGGGCCTTAGAAAGCATCACTATCGACTAAACTAGCAGAGTTGATGGAATTCCAGTTGAGCTATTTCAAATCATAAAAGGTGATGTTGTTAAAGTGCTGTACTCAATATGCCAGCAAATTTGGAAAACTCAGCAGGGGCCACAGGACTGGAAAAGGTCTGTCTGCATTCCAATCCCAAGGAAAGACAATGCCAAAAAATGCTCAAACTACCGCACAATTGCACTCATCTCATGCTAGCAAAGTAATGCACAAAATTCTCCAAGCCAGGCTTCAACAATACTGTTAACTTCCAGATGTTCAAGCTGGATTTAGAAAAGCAGAGAAACCAGAAATCAAATTGCCGACGTCTGTTGGATTATTGAAAAAGCACAAGAGTTCCAGAAGACCATCTACTTCTGCTTTATTGACTATACCAAAGCCTTTGACTCTATGGATCACAACAAACTATGGAAAATTCTTCAAGAGATAATAGCAGACCACTTGACCTGCCTCCAGAGAAATCTGTATGTGCTCAAGAAGCATCAGTTAGAACTGGACAGGGAACAACAAACTGGTTCCAAATCAGGAAACAAATATGTCAAGGCCATATATTGTCACCCTGCTTATTTAACTTATATACAGAGTACATCATGAGAAATTCTGGGCTGAATGAAGCACAACTGGAATCAAGATTGCCAGGAGAAATATCAATAACCTCAGATATGCAGATGACACCACCCTTATGGCAGAAGATGAAGAAGAACTAAAAAGCGTTTTGATGAAAGTGAAAGAGCAGAGTGAAAGTTTGCTGAAATCTTAACACTCAGAAAGCTAAGATCATGGCTTCTGGTCCCATGACTTCATGGCAAATAGATGGGGAAACAATGGAAACACTGAGAGACTATTTTGGGCAGACTCCAAAATAACTGCTGATGGTAACTGCAGCCGTCAATTTAAAATAGTCTTGCTTCTTGGAAGAAAAGTTATGACCAACCTAGCCAGCATTTTAAAAAGCAGAAACATTACTTTGCCAGCAAAGGTCCATCTATCCATCTAGTCAAAACTATGGTTTTTCTAGTAGTCAGGTATGGATGTGAGAGTTGGACTATAAAGAAAGTTGAGTGCCGAAGAACTGATGCTTTTGAACTGTGGTGTTGGAGAAGACTCTTGAGAGTCCCTTGGAGTGCAAGGAGATCCAACCAGTTCATCCTAAAGGAGATCAGTCCTGGGTGTTCATTGGAAGGACTGATGCTGAATCTGAAGCTCCAATACTTTGGAGCCCTGATGCGAAGTACTGACTCATTAGAAAAGACCCTGATGGTGGTAAAGATTGAAGGCAGAATGAGAAGGGGATGACAGAGGATGAGATGTTGGATGGCATTACTGATCAGTGAACATGAGTTTGAATAAACTCCAGTAGTTGGTGATGGACGGGGAGGCCTGGCGTGCTGCAGTGCATGGGATTGCAAACAGTTGGACACGACTGAGCAACTTAACTGAAATGAAATGATGCAGACCTTTGTTGGCAAAGTGATGTCTCTGTTTTTTAATATGCTGTCTAGGTTTGCAATAGCTTTTCTTCCAAGGAGCAAGCATCTTTTAATTTCATGGCTGCAAGTACCATCTGCAGTGATTTAATAAAGTCTGTCACTGCTTCCACTTTTTTGCCATCTATTTGCCATGAAGTGATGGGACCAGATGCTATAATCTTTGGTTTTGAATGTTGAGTTTTAAGCCAGCTTTTTCACTTTCCTCTTTCACCCTCATTAAGAGGCTCTTTTGTTCCTCTTTGATATCTGCCATTAGGGTGGTATTATCTGCAAATCTGAGGTTATTGGTATTTCTCCCAGCAGCCTTGATTCTAACTGTGATTCATCCAGCCTGGCATTTTTCATGACGTACTCTGTATATAAGTTACATAAGCAGGTTGACAGTGTACAGCCTTGACGTACTCCTTGCCCAGTGTGGAACCAGTCTGTTTTTCCATGTCTGGTTCTAACTGTTGCTTCTTGTCTTGCATACAGGTTTCTCAGGAGGCAGGTAAAGTGTTCTGATATTCAGATCTCTATAAGAATTTTCCACAGTTTGTTGTGCTCCATACAGTCAAAATTTCAGTGTGGTCAATGAAGCAGAAGTAGAAACAAATGTATAATATAACATTGATTATATCCTCTGTGGTGTTCACTTTGTCTAGCAAGTCTTACTTGATTTAACTCTAGCCTCAAGTAGTAGCACTCTTGCTTTGCTATCTTGTAGTAACTCTGACCTTCTTCCTGCCCTTGAAATGCCTGAAATTATCACTCTGACTGTGACTTTGTCCATGAGTCTTCTTATCTCTGCAACACTCTTTCCATACTTCATCTAGCTAGCTCCTATCTGTTCTCCAGTTTAACACTCCTCCTATAAAATCCCTACCTGATTCCTAGTCTCAGATCCTCCTTTCATGCTCTTCAGTGCATCTTGTCAGTTTCCCCATTATTGGTCAGCCTGTTGTAATTAATATTTGGGGTGATCACTTATTTTTCATATTCATCCTCCACCAGCCTAAAAGCTCCATAAAGTCAAGGATTTTTTAATTGTGCCCATTGACTTTTTTTTCCTTTTTCCTAGAGTCTGATATCACATTAAACAATAAATACTGGTGAAAATAAAAGCATAAGTGAACATAATTTATATTCTGCTTTGTTCTAGTTATAAATATGCCATAAACATTTTTCAATATATATGAATGATTTTCATCACTTTAAAATGGATGCATAGCTATAATAATGATGATAATGATTATGAAAATTAAAATAATACTGATAAATATCATTTTTTACAATTCCAATCTACTATACAATAGATAATTTCATTAAACATTTTGAACTTGTAAATGACATTAATATGAATATCTTTAGGTATATTGCTGTTTTATTCTGTTCAATTATATAAGAAAACTTCCCAGATTACAAAACAGAAACAGATTCAACAGGCATAGTAAACAAATTCATAGTTACCGAAGGGGAAAAGTGGGAAGGAGGAGAAAATTATGGTTTGAGATAAACATATACACACTAAAGTATATAAAAGATAATCAACAAGCACCTACTTTATAGCACAGGGAACTCTACTCAGTATTCTTTAATAACCTATATGGGAAAAGAATATAAAAAAGGATTGGACATATGTATATGTATAACTGACTCACTTTGCTGTACACCTGAAACTAGCCCAACATTATAAGTCAACTATGCTCAAATATAAAAGCTTTTTTAAAAGAGTTGAGGAGATCGATAGATAAATAGAGCTCAACATTTTAGTCTGAAAAACCAGAAAACTTCCCAGAAATAGCAACTAGGATAAATGTGTGACCTTTTTGTGGATATATTTGCCACAAATTGCTTTGTGAAACAAATTGCATTAATTTATAACACCATATATCAGTGTCTCTGTTATACCACAAGTGGGTTACATATTTTCTGCTAAAAAAAATTGTCTTGAAGACAAGATACAAGACATAACTAAGAAAATGTTGGTGTTGGTGTATAGTGACTAGTTTTTTTAAAGGATATTTGATAGGAAAGAATATTTAACTAGTTTAAGGCTGTAGATGATCTACAGTTGGTTGACAGTGGTGCTCAGAGTCCCATGTGGATTTGCAGTGTCCCTGAAGCCTCTCTGTTCCTCTTTACGAGTCAGGCAGTCCTGTACAGTCATCTGTATGGTTCCAAACTCTTCACTAAGATGTGTGAGCAACTGCAGAGGGTTAAGATTTTAAAATATTGCACTAAGAGAAAAACTATCAACAGTCAATTACTTCTTCATTTTTACTCATTTTTATGTTTGGCTTGCCCTAGAATAAATTTATTGAATATAATCCAATCATAACAGCATTTCCTCAGTTCCATCTGAAAGAATTCCAAAATCCAAAGGTACATAAGGCAGTTTTAATGATGCATACATTTTTAGTCATGTAAAATAAGTAGTTTTTCTCTTAATAAATTTATTGGAAATCCTTGAGAAAGCAATTTGCATTAATGACTTCATTAAAAAAAATCTGTCAAATTTTATTGGTTTTACCAATAACTAGAAATGATAATCCATTTACTAAGACCAATTTTAGGTAAAATTCAGATAATTTAGTAATATCAGCAATAATAATTACCAAACCAAAAATATATGAGATGTCATTCAATACTTTGTTCTCTAAGTAGAGGAGAGGCAGGTTACAAAGCCTAAGAAAGAAAAAAAAAATTATATTGACATCTTTTGTGTTATCTGTGCCAACAAATACTAAAAATCTAGGAATGTAAATTTTATATTTTGTTCTTTCATATTTGGTTTACTCAGGTGGCGCCAGTGGTAAAGAACCCACCTGACAATATAGGAGACACAGGAGACTCGGGTTCGATCCTTTGATTGGGAAGATCCTCTGAAGAAGGAAATGGCAACCCACTCCAATATTCTTGCCTGGAGAATCCCATGGACAGAGGAACTTGGCGATCTACAGTCCATGGGGCCACAAAGAGTCAGAAGTGAATGAAGAAACTTAGCACAGAATAACACAAAATAACATAGTTGATTTATACTTAACCTGTAGTACTGACTGTATACCAGCATTATATCTGGATTATCATCTTGTTTCTTAAAAAACAAAAAAAGATTCTCATAATGATGTTCAGGAATTCTGTTTAAGAAAATAACTCTGGATTGAATACTTAAACTCTTATTATTTAATCCTTCCTCTCATTCATCAATGCATGTGATTTTTAAATATGATTGAAACTAGAATTTTAAAATACAATTAATAATTTAAATTTGAACTAAATGTGAATATATGAGCTATATTATCAAGCCTTATAAAGTTCTCAATTTCAATCTACATTATTTTACTAAAGTAAAATCTTTAAGTATAAAGCATATTTAAATGATTTTTTTAATTTCCCAAAGCAAAACACCTATACTTCAAGTTAAACATTCACCAATACTTCAAAAAGGCAAAAACTAAACCTATGACTAACATCATCCCAAGTTTTATAAATAGGAAGAAAATAAATGCAACCCATGAAATTTAAAACAATTTGAAATGTATGATGTACATGATAAGGCAGTATGCATACAAGTTCATGCTGTATAGAGGAGTTTGTAGAATTTTGGATTAAAACTAGGAATAATGTAATACTAAAAATGTTTTCTGAAAATGATGTTAGAGACTATGGCTATCATTTTCCAATTAGATTCAGTACTACATACTCAAACTCACTCATTCTGCAAACTCACTGCAATATAAGCACTCAATAAATATTTTTAAAATTAGAAAATATACTTCCCAACTACACGTTTATTTTAATGAATTGTTTGAGCAGGATTCTTATGTTGAAAGAGTATTCTACCATATTTTACATCATCTTCCAACCATTCTCCTAACACAGTTGTTGTTTAGTCTGTCAGTCATGTCCAACTGTATGGACTGTAGTCCACCAGGTTCCTCTGTCCATGGAATTCTCCAGGCAAGAATACTGGAGTGGGTTGCCATTTCCTCCTTCAGGGATCAAACCCAGGTTTCCTGCATTGACAGGCAGATTCATTACCATCTGAGCCATCAGAGAAGGCTTCAAAAGATGGAAGGCAAAAGCAGAAGGGGGCAGCAGTGAATGAGATGGTTAGATAGCATCACTGACTCAATGAACATGAATCTGAGCAAACTCTGGGAGATGATGAGGGACAGAGAAGACTGGCGTGTTGCAGTCCATGGAGTCACAAAAAGTCAGACTTGACTTGGCAACTTAGAAAAACAACATCATTCACATCAAAGAAAGACTAACTTAAACAATCTGCTCATCAAATATTTATTAAGTACCTACTATATGATTAACATGACTAAATTCTCAAGATGCAAATTTGAATTAAAGATGAATAACATAAGAATCTTATACTGGAGGCTGTCTGATCCAGGCACTATAACTATCCAATATTGTCCTCTCTCCACCTGGCCTCATCCATGAATTAGGTCTAAAAATATGGTCACCAGAAGCTCCCTGACTCATATTTACCACATTTGCCACTGGGGAAGGGTGACACAAAAATGTTCTAAATTAAGACGGGAAGAAGCCACAGGGAAAAATGTTCTAATTTTCTCAGCTTTTGACAGGTTTGTAGCCTGACTAATCAACTAAGTCTACATGGTTGATGAAGAAAAGGCTATTAGTGGCCGAGCCTAGGCGAAGTGTTGCCTCCTTGCCCCATTCTTGGTCCATAAGAAGATGGCAACTTATATTCAAAACAAGGTGCAAAGGGATGTGAGTTCAGATAAACCAAGAAAAAAAAAGGAGATCTAGATTAGTTACTGTGGCTGCTGTACCAGATTACTACAAAGCTGGTGGCTTAAAATGAGAGAAATTTAGGGACTTCCCTGGTGGTCCAGTGGTTAAGACTGCACTTCCTCTGCATAGGGTGTGGGTTCAATCCCTGGTGGGGGAAGCTCCACGTGCCACACAATGTGGCAAAAAAGAAAATAAACTTTAAAAATATACAAGAAAAAAAAATATTCTCTCATAGTTCTGGAGGTCAGAAGTCCAAAGTCAAGGCCCCAGAAAAATCACAGAATGTCTAGGAGAGAATCCATGATTTGCCTCTGCCAGCTTCCAGTAGCTGTCGGCATTCCTTGACTCTGCCTCTGTGTTTACAGGTCCTTTTCCTCTCTGTGTGTGCTGTGTTCTCTTCTGTGTGCTTGTTTTAAAACTCACTCAACCTCTCTCTTAAAGGAATACATGTATCTGTATTTAGGGCCCAGTTTGTAATTCATGGTAAACTTCCCTTATCAAGATCCTTAACATAATCTTTTACCAAATATGATAATATTCCCAAATTTCAGAGATTAGAATGTGGACATCTCTTTTGGACCACCATTCAGCTCACGTAGGACTCATCCTTTTAGCATGAATTATCCATGCTAGTCAAAATACCAGCCATAACTTGTACACCTTAAGCACAACAGAAAGCCAGTGATTCAAAGTATACTTTAAATGCAGCTCTTCTTCTGAATGTAAAAAGAGATTATATCAAGAACTTGAAAATTGATACTCACTTCTTTTTACCAACATGTTAGTTGCGATATGGCGTCCCTGGAGGCTCAGATGGTAAAGAGTCCACCTGCAATGTGGGAGACCTAGATTCAATCCCTGGGTCGGAAAGATCCCCTGGAGAAAGAAGTAAATGGCTACCCAGTCGAGGATACTTGCCTGGAGACTCCCCATGGAGAGAGGAGCCTGGCAGGCTTCAGTCCATGGAGTCACAAAAAGTCGGACAAACTGAGTGACTAAGCATACCACAGCACAGTTTCAATACTGAAATTTACCTTTCCTAGAAAAGATACATGAATGCAAAAATCTTATACATTGCAAAAACTTTCCTGTTTTTCATTGCATGTTGTAGAAAAAATACTAAGTAGTATTAAATTTAAAGGGCTAATACTGAGGGAAAGCATGTAAAAAATAAATCTATAAGTTTGTAATAGAGTTCTCAAAGTGAAAAAAAAATGCCATTTTACTTTAAAATATGTTAGTGTTGACTAAGACTACAATATAAGAATACCTTTATATTGAACTGTCACTTCCTTCTCCATAATGAAGATCATTTATTTTTTAGTTTAGGTAATTCTGACTCTACACATGGACATCACCAGATGGTCAAAACCAAAATCAGATTGATTATATTCTTTGCAGCCAAAGATGGAGAAGAAGCTCTATACCGTCAGCAAAAACAAGCCCAGGAGCTGACTGTGGCTCAGATTATGAACTCCTTATTGACAAATTCAGACTTAAATTGAAGAAGGTAGGGAAAACCACCAGACCATTCAGATATGACCTAAATCAAATCCCTTACCATTATACAGTTCAAGTGAGAAATAGATTCATGGGTATAGATCTGATAGACAGAGTGGCTGAAGAACTATAGACAGAGGTTCATGACATTGTACAGGAGGCAGTGATCAAGACCATTTGCAAGAAAAAGAAATGCAGAAAGGCAAAATGGTGGTCTGAGTTGGCCTTAAAGTAGTTATGAAAAAGAGAAATATGAAGTTATGAAAAGAAGAGAAGTAAAAGGCAAAGGAGAAAAAATATAGCCATTTGAATGCAGAGTTCCAAAGAATAGCAAGGAGAGTTTAGAAAGCTTCCTCAGTGATCAATGCAAAGAAATAGGGGAAAATAGGATGGGGAAGACTACAGACCTCTTCAAGAAAATTAGAGAAACCAAGGGAACATTTCATGCAAAGATGGGCACAATAAAGGACAGAAATGGTATGGACCTAACAGAAGCAAATGATATTATGAAGAGGTGGCAACAATGCACAGAAAAACTATACAGATAACCATAATGGTGTGATCACTCACCTAGAGCCAGACATCCTGGAATACAAAGTCAAATGGGCCTTAGAAAGCATCACTATGAACAAAGCTAGTGGAGGTGATGGAATTCCAGTTGAGCTATTTCAAATCCTAAAAGATGATGTTATTAAAGTGCTGCACTCAATATGCCAGCAAATTTGGAAAACTCAGCAGGGGCCATAGTACTGGAAAAGGTCAGTTTCCATTCCAATCCCAAAGAAAGGCAATGCCAAAGACTCTTCAATCTACTGCACAATTACACTCATCTCACACACTAGCAAAGTAATGCTCGAAATTCTCCAACCCAGGCATCAACAGTACATGAACTGTGAACTTCCAGATGTTCAAGCTGGATTTAGAAAAGGCAGAGGAACCAGAGATCAGTTTTCCACCATCCGTTGGGTCATAAAAAGGCAAGAGAGTTACAGAAAAACATCTACTTCTGTTTTATTGACTATGGCAAAGCCTTTGCCTGTGTGGATCACAATAAACTGTGGAAAATTCTAAAAGAGATGAGAATACCAGACCACCTTACCTGTCTCCAGAAAATCTGTATGCAGGTCAGGAAGCAACAGCTAGACCTGGACATGGAAGAACAAACTGGTTCTAAATCTGGATAAGAGTATGTGAAGACTTCATATTGTCACCCTGCTGATTTAACTAATATGAAGAATGCATCATGAGAAATACCAAGCTCAATGAACCACAAGCTGGAATCAAGATTGCTAGGAGAAATATCAATAACTTCAGATATGCAGATGACACCACCCTTATGAAAACAAAGAGGAACTAAAGAGTCTCTTGATGAAAATGAAAGAGGAGAGTGAAAATGTTGGGTTAAAATTCAACATTCATAAAACTTTCAGATCATGCCATCTGGTCCCGTCACTTCATGGCAAATAGATGGGGAAACAGTGGAAATAGTGACAGACTATTTTGGGGGGGCTCCAAAACCACTGGAGATGGTGACTGCAGCCATGAAATTAAAAGATGCTTACTCATTGAAAGAAAAGTTATGACCAACCTAGACAGCATATTAAAAAAGCAGAATCATTACTCTGATGATAAAGGTCCATCTAGTCAAAGATATGGTGTTTTCGATAGTCATGTATGGATATGAGAGTTGCACTGTAAAGAAAGCTGAGCACTGAAAAATTGATGCTTTTGAACTGTGGTGTTGGAGAAGACTCTTGAGAGTCCCTTGGCTGCAAGGAGATCCAACCAGTTCATCTTAAAGGAAATCAATCCTGAATATTCATTGGAAGGACTGATGTTGAACCTGAAACTCCAATACTTTGGCCACCTGATTTGAAAAACTGATTCATTGGCAAGGAACCTGCTGCTGGGAGAGATTTAAGGTGGGAGGAGATGGGCACAACAGAGGATGAGATGGTTGGATGGCATCACCGACTCGATGGGTATGAGTTTGAATAGGCTCTGGAAGTTGGTGAAGGACAGGGAAGCCTGGTGTGCTGCAGTCCATGGGGTTGCAAAGAGTCTGACACAACTGAGTGACTGAACTGAATGTTGTCTTAAAAACCTCTCTCTTCAGCTATTCAAATGTTTGTCAAATAAATGGATTCAGAGAGTTGAAACTACTACTTCATTCCCAAATCACTTTGTTGGACTAATATGAACTCATTAGCTTTTTGCAATATCTCATATGTTAATTTTTAATTTTAATAGGTGTTACTTTTAAATTGTTCCTGAAATTATTCATATAATTAAGTAGATTTTTCAGTGGTTTTAAATCTGTAGCTAGATTAATAGTTCAACTTTATATAACACCTATTGCAACAGGTTAACATATTACTTTCCCACTTTTTTTCAACATCTATTATAACAAGTTAACTTAATGTTGGTTAGGTAAATAAAATTGCTTTACACAAATAGGAAGTAGCAAATGACATCCTTGCTTCATATGTGGCACCTTCATCTCGCTTAAACATTAAAGAAGTTTTAATTTTCAGTTACAATGAAAGCATACACTCTGTTCTATTTCTACATCAATAAGTATGGTCCTTATTTCCTGTATTTAGTATTCAAGTTTTCACCAATATTTGTTCATTTTCCACTAATAGTTTTTATTCCCATGAAGTGTAATGGCTGTCTTTTAAATGAAATGTAAGAAACATTAAATAGTCATAATTCTTTTCTTTTCTCTGTCATTATTAATTAGTCTGCTTGATGGCACAGACATTAAGTAAAAAACATTGTTTTTTTTTTTTCCAAAAACCTTTTTATTAGTAGAAATATTTTGGAAAAGTATTCTTTGATAGATGTAGTGCAAAAGAGGTTTTCAACTTGGAGATTTAAGATGTTTTATTCCACTAAGTTTAGTTCAATAACACTAAAACTCATAATGTACAGGCAGCCTTTGAAGATCATAGTCAGCTGGCAGAGTATCAAGGGTTGATTAAGTTTCCTTATACTTAGTCTCAAGCACTACCCTGTTATATACACCTCTCTCTCATCAGCATCACCCTAACCTAAATGCAGCCTTTACTGTACTGCAATTTTGGCAATCCATTACTAGATGGTGTTGGAGCACCCACTGTGATTTAGCCTAACTGGAGCAGGCAGGTTGATGCTATGTGTCTGAAGGGAGAGCTATGCATAATTAGCTATCTCTAAACTTAGAAAGGTATCACTTTAAAAGATATTTTTACCATGGAAATTATGGAGGCTTCCTTTCTGTCTCTGAACTATTTTCTGTCTCTTTACTTTTGCTATATCAGTTCATCCACAAAGAAAGATTTTTCTATACTCTTCTTATATTTCAATGCACAGTTAGATTTTGCTTCCAACACTCTTATTCTCTGGGAGGAAATGGTCTTTCCCTGTTTTGAACTCCTCTAATAGTCACCCTCTTTGTAACTAACCATGTGCCAGTAAGTGTTCACATAGATTTTTTTCATTGGTATTCTACAGGTGAATGGAAAAAGAGAGAAATAATATGCATCTTTGTCATTACTTTAACCTCTAATTATTATTTTAGCAACAATAAACTAATAAGCTAATTTTTATTCAGTAGTTAACAATTTGATGCAGAAATCTTGGGAACCATCTTACAATTCAGTATGCCAAAAATATTTAAAAGAATATAGTCTCCCTTGCCCACCCACCCCCCTTCTCCACTAACCCTCAACTGTTCTGGTAGCCCAGTTTTTAACATTTAAATCAGAAAAGAAAGAAGCAGAAAAAAAGTGCAAAATTTTATTGAAACAAGTTTGCCTGGAAATGACTACATTTTTTCTTGCCTTGCTTAGAATATGTGCCTTAAAATTAAAATTGAATCCATTTAAAAGAAAACTTTATATGTATGCATATTGAAGTTTATCAATTATAAATAATATACAATCCACACAAGGAGTAGGGAGTGATAAAAGTAGCAAATTATTGATATGCATCAAAATAATTTCTCTGACATTATATTTTAAAAAGTAACAAAAGTTATAGATGATCTTATCATGACAATGTGTGGCAGGCATTAGGGAACAGGAAACAAGGGAGGGTTTTGTCTTCTTTGGAAATAGTGTACAGATACTTACCAAATGTGAAGAAGAACTGAAGAGCATCTTGATGAAAGTGAAAGAGGAGATTGAAAAAGTTGGCTTAAAACTCAACATTCAGAAAACTAAGACCATGGCATCCAGTCCCATCACTTCATGGCAAATAGATGGGGAAACAATGGAAACACTGAGAGACTATTTTGGGGGGCTCCAAAATCACTGCAGATGGTGACTGCAGCCATGAAATTAAAAGACACTTGCTCCTGGGAAGGAAAGTTATGACCAATCTAGACAGCATATTAAGAATCAGAGACATTTCTTTGCCAACAAAGGTCCATCTAGTCAAAGCTATGGTTTTTCCAGTAGTCATGTATGGATGTGAGAGTTGGACCATAAAGAAAGCTGAGCGGCAAAGAGTTGATGCTTTTGAACCGTGGTGTTGGAGAAGACTCTTGAGAGTCCCGTGGACTGCAAGGAGATCCAACCAGTCCATCCTCAAGGAGATCAGTCCTGAGTGTTCATTGGAAGGACTGATGTTGAAGCTGAAATTCCAATACTTTGGCCACCTGATGGGAAGAACTGACTCATTTGAAAAGACCTTGATGCTGGGTAAGATTAAAGGCAGGAGGAGAAGGATACCACAGTGATTGAGATGGTTGGATGGCATCACCGACTCAATGGACATGAGTTTGAGTAAGCTCCGGAAGTTGGTGATGGACAGGGAGGTCTGGCGTGCTGCAGTCCATAAGGTCTCAGAGTCAGACTCAACTGAGAGACTGAACTGAACTTATTAACCTTGAGTATTCATGAGAAATCTTTTTTTTTTTTAACACTTTATGTTTAACAGTTTAATCCCAACTCTAAGAAAAATAGAAATTGCTTGTTTAAATTCTTAAGTATTCTAGTAAGAGGAAATTATTTCAAAATCCTCAATCAACTCAACAAAATTAAGAAAGAAAAGGCAAAAGACAGCAAATAAATTATAGAAAATAAGATACCATTCCTAAATCTATCAGATTATAAAAGCAATAAACAGCAATAAATGTGAATATGAATTAATTCCCTGAATAAGAAATCTTATATTATGATTTTTTAAACTCTGGTTTACACTATTTTTCTGGAGGAATATATGAAATAAAATAGCCCAAAGATTGAAAATAGAGGGAAAGAAAAAAATGTAGCAATAGGATAAAATAAAAAATGCAAGAATCTAAATTAACTTTTATGCACTTAAAAGTGACTTTCAAAATGTAGAGAGCAAACACTAATTTAAATAAAAGGAGACAGTCATAAATAGTAAACTATATTTAATAAGAAAACAGTACACCTTACAAATCAGTGGGGAAAAGACAAAAATTTAAGTGGCAGAAAACATACATTTTAAATGATACAGTGAAATAATCATGAAAATTAACTGTGTATCAACCACAAGATTATTGCAGCATACCTGAAATACACAAAATACACTTCTCATATTTTATGGCAAAAAAATGATAAGTTGATGGTATGGAAAAAAGCAGAAAGAACATACATAAAAATATTTAAAGTGATATTCTCTTCTAAATAAAATCTTAGCTTTAACAGAATGGAAAAACAATGTAATCTTTAGAAATGAAAGAACTTCAAATAAAAAGACTCGTGGGATCATCCAAACCATGATATAGTTAATAATAAGCTTCAAAAGAAATATGAAAGTCTTAAATAAAAATAAACTAAAATATTGATCTTTATTGACAGAAATGAAGCGACCTTAAAATAGTGAAGCACCACTCTCATGGAACATGGCAAATTGTATAAATTTTCTCTAAGCACAAACTATAAAAAATATGTTTATACCATAAAACTAATGAATCTGTTATGGCACAAGCATAGAAAAAATATAAGTAATTTGAGAAGTCAGATACAAACTGTCATATAAAGTATAAGTTATTTTAAAAGAGTAGAATTTCAATAAGTGCTGAATGATTGTGAAAAGGAAAGTTTTCTGTCACTAAACAATATTTTGACATTTGAATTTTCACAGCATAGGTATGCATGATTTTTTCTGTAAAGAAATCAATGACTTAAGGAAAATTTCTATTTACTTGAAAAAATAAAATTTGTCTGCTCATATATATGCAATTCAGACAAATGTTATATGAAGTAATTTGCAGCCATTTCAGAATAAATGAAATATATAAGTTAAAAACAGCAAAAAGTTTATAGAAATACATTTGTGTACATAAGTGTGTTTGTGTAAAAATATATATATTTATCCCATGTTTACATTATAAGGTCTTTGTCTGAATATATTAGACATGTATGGGAAAATAATTAGAAGGATTAATTATTCAGATATTACTGATCAAGGAGAGGAAGCAAAGGAGGGTTGAGTTCTTTATATGTCTCCTAAAACTGCGATAGAAACAGTGAGATTACATAAGTCACCTAATATATTGTCTCTGCCTTTTAACGATCCACACACTGGTGACAAGCCAAACCTAAGTAAAACAACGCATGAAATGAAGGCGATATATGACTATGCCAGAATCCTGGCCCACTGGTACTTGGCCACACATGCCTCAATGGTTCCAACTTAATGTAAACTTTCAGAAAGTCTCATCACAACTTTTCTCATAGCATTGGATCAAATTATTTGGGCAGTTTCATAATTGATAGAAAGGAAGGAACAAAATAACAGATTACCTGGAAAATACAATACCATGATATCCATGTTCCAGCATTGAAATTTAGAAAAGGAAAACAAAAATGAAGGGCCAGGTAAAAGGATAATGGAGGGTGATAAAGTAAAATCATTTTAACTCTTTTATAAGAATATTTTTATCCCTTAGTAGACATTGCATATTATGTATTATATACAATGACTTAAATACAGAAAATGCTTTTCCTAGAAAATGGTTTTCTAAACAAAGCGGTATTTGATAAGTGTAGAAAAAGAGTCTATCAACTGATACTAAATGTAATTCTAGCAAATGTTCCTTCCATTAGATTAAGTGTCAAATGACAGATTGCTGCCTTCTATATTACTAAAATTCTAATTAGAATTAGCTTGGAAATGAAACATTCAATGGTTGAAAAGCAAAAACTCTTTTTTCAGGGGAAGATGCAGTAATGGCATAGAGTACAAGCAGTTCAAAGTAGATAATCTTTCTTACTTAATAGG
The DNA here is from genome assembly GCA_007570785.1 of Antilocapra americana. Classification (NCBI taxonomy): domain Eukaryota; kingdom Metazoa; phylum Chordata; class Mammalia; order Artiodactyla; family Antilocapridae; genus Antilocapra; species Antilocapra americana. Next base: position 22,829,563 of record ML663565.1, read on the forward strand.
TAGGTTTTCCATTGTTGTAGAAACTAGTTTGAATAAAACTTATCATGAAATTACTCCTAATAATGAAAATAATAGGCTTATTTTAAATGAATTAAAGGTACTTAAACACATCTATTTAGTTTTTTTCTTATTAAATAATATCTCTGATAAGTTAAATACAGAAGTATAATGAAATTTCTGCATCTATGGCAAATAAGATGTCAAAGATATATACTCTCTATTTCTATAGTAACTTGCAGTATGTATTTCTGTAGATATTTCCCCCCAGATTTGCAAATGTAGTGTCTTCAGGTCAAAGCCATTTCTATTAAACAAACTAAAAAATGTAATAAATTTTGTTTGCTATGCTATTGAAAACAGTAAAAGCTAGAGGTCATGTGCAAACCAGTGAACATGGGGCACACGTGTCTCTTTCAATTCTGGTTTCCTCGATGTGTATGCCCAGCAGTGGAATTGCTGGGTCATATGGCAGTTCTATTTCCAGTTTTTTAAGAAATCTCCACACCGTTCTCCATAGTGGCTGTACTAGTTTGCATTCCCACCAACAGTGTAAGAGGGTTCCCTTTTCTCCACATCCTCTCCAATGTTTATTGCTTGTAGATTTTGGATGGCAGCCATTCTGACTGGTGTAAAGTGGTACCTCATTGTGGCTTTGATTTGCATTTCTCTGATAATGAGTGATGTTGAGCATCCTTTCATGTGTTTGTTAGCCATTTTTATGTCTTCTTTGGAGAAATGTCTGTTTAGTTCTTTGGCCCACTTTTTGATTGGGTAGTTTGTTTTACTCGAATGGAGCTGCAGGAGTTGCTTGTATATTTTTGAGATTAATTGTTTGTCCATTGCTTCATTTGCTATTAGTTTCTCCCATTCTGAAGACTGCCTTTTCACCTTGCTTTTAGTTTTCTTTGTTGTGCAGAAGCTTTTCATTTTAATTAGATCCCATTTGTTTATTTTTGCTTTATTTCCAATATTCTGGGAGGTGGGTCATAGAGGATCCTGCTTTGGTTTATGTTGGAGAGTGTTTTGCCTATGTTTTCTTCTAGGAGTTCTATAGTTTAGATCTTTAATCCATTTTGACTTTATTTTTGTGTATGGTGTTTGAAAGTGTTCTAGTTTCATTCTTTTGCAAGTGGTTGACCAGTTTTCCCAGCACCACTTGTTACAGAGATTGTCTTTTCTCCATTGTATATTCTTGCCTCCTTTGTCGAAGATAAGGTGTCCATAGGTGTGTGGATTTATCTCTGGGCTTTCTATTTTGTTCCATTGATCTATATTTCTGTCTTTGTGCCAGTACCATACTGTCTTAATGACTGTGGATTTGTAGTATAGCCTAAAGTCAGGTAGGTTGATTCCTCCAGTTCCATTCTTCTTTCTCAAGATTGCTTTGGCTATATGAGGTTTTTTGTATTTCCATACAAATTGTGAAATTATTTGTTCTAATTCTCTGAAAAAGACCTCTGGTAGCTTGATAGGAATTGCACTGAATCTATAGATTGCTCAGGTAGTATACTCATTTTCACTATATTAATTCTTCCAATCCTTGAACATGGTATATATCTCCATCCATTTGTATCCTCTTTGATTTCTTACATCAGTGTTTTATACTTTTTAAACAACATTTGATATTCACATAATAAACTGCAACACTATGTGTGAAGGGGTGGTATAAGAAAAGTAAAATAAGTTTAATATTTGACTTATAGAAATTAACAAGAAGTAGGACATTACTTTAAGCTTAATAGTACAGAGATGGAGAGAAGGGGTGATTATTAGCTAATTTCAATATTGCTTATAGGCAGGAAAAATTAGGAAATAGTCTCCCTTTCTCCTTCCCTCCAAAAAACCAAAGAAGCTAGATGTTTTCATAAAAGCATTAATGTATAGATAATATCTAGAACAAAATATATCCATAATACAATTCAGTTCGGTAACTCAGTCGTCTCCAACTCTTTGCAACCCATAAACTGCAGCAGGTCAGGACTCCCTGTCCATCGCCAACTCCCGGATCTTGCTCAACTCATGTCCATCGAGTCAGTGATGCCATCCAACCATCTCATCCTCTGTTGTCCCCTTCTCCTCCCACCTTCAATATTTCCAAACATTAGGGTCTTTTCCAATGAGACAATTCTTCGCATCAGAAGGCCAAAATATTGGAGCTTCAGCTTAAACATAAGCCCATCCAATGAAAATTCAGGTTGATTTCCTTTAGGATTGACCAGTTTGATCTCCTTGCTGCCCAAGAGACTCTCAAGAGTCTTTTCCAACATCATAGTTCAAAAGCATGAATTTGAAATACCTCCTGTGTGAAATGATTCTAGAGGTATCCATAGAAGGTAGAGCTAGAGATATATAACTCATCTACATCTAGATATGCAGTGATGCACTTTATAGGATACTGTACAAGAGAGCAGGGAAAGGTAGAAGATCTGGAATCATTTACCAGTCAGAAGGAAGGGGCAGAGGATGGGGAGGAATTATAAAACAAAGAGGTAGAAAAGTAATAGGAGTATATATTTACTGTTCTGTGCTGTGCAAAGTTGCTCAGTTCTTGGTTGTTCAGTCATGTCCCACTCTTTGTGACCACCTAGACTGTAGCCCTCCAAGCTCCTCTGTCCATGGGGATTCTTCAGGCATGAATACTGGAGTGGGTTGCCATGCCCTCCTCCAGGGGATCTTTCCAACCCAGAGACAGAACCCAGGTCTCCCACACTGCAGGCAGATTCTTTACTGACTGAACCACCAGAGAAGCCTATAAATGTACTACAGCTTCTTTATTCATTCATCTGTTGATGAACATCTAGGTTGCTTCCATGTCCTAGCTATTGTAAATATTACTGCAATGAACATTGGGGTAAATTTTTAAAAATAATAATAGGATCAAGAAGAGAGTAGTGCTTTAGAAATTATATTTTAAAAGTGCATTTAGGAGTTAGATAGTATTCAAGAGCACCCAGGGCTTCCCTGGTGTCTCAAATGGTAAATAATCTGCCTGCAATGCAAGAGATATAAGTTCAATCTTTGGGTCTGGAATATCTCCTAGAGAAGGGAATGGCAACCCACTCTAGTATTCTTGCCTGGGAAATCCCATGCACAGAGGAGCCTGGCGGGCTACAGTCCATGAGGTCCCTAAGAGTTGGACACGACTGTGCAACTAACACTTTCACTTTCTTTCACTTTCAAGAGCACCTAATACTACTGGAGATTTGTGCTCAATACAGTCTCCTAAACCAAAAATTATTTGCACTATAATATGAGCAATGCCTTTTATTAGGTATTAACCTCAAAATGTAATATCCTTGTTAGTAAGCTTGTTATTAAGCTGTGCATAATTTATAGGATATAGCAAAATGATTTCACATATTAAGCTCCAAAGAAATAATTAATGAGAAACAATGTGAATTCTAAATAGATCTTGGTATTTTCTGTGTGGTCAGTTCTACCAATTGGCTATTGAGAAAGTTTTGTCTATCAAGAACTTCAGGAGCCACTTGCAAAGGAAAGGGGAAACATACTATCAAATGATTTGATAGAATGCTGAGTGAGGAGAGAAAGTGTTCTATATATGCAAAATCAAGAAAGTTCAAGGAAGGTTTGAAAAATAGGAGAACTTTAGTTTTAAAGAGTCAGTAGAAAGGGACATACTAATAAAAGATATTTAATGATAGAAAAAGTGAGGTTATTAAGGAGAGGGCAAAAGAGCTCAGGGTTAGCTTTGAAAGAAGTGTATCTACATTTACCTCTGCTATTATGTGGTAGAGGAGAGCATGGAAACAAATGTTTGATGGGGTGTGGAGGGGATCATGAGGGATAGCTTTATATGTTGAGTTAAAAGAGCAGCCACATGCCTCTGAGATGATGTGTTCCTGTTATAGTTCTATGGATGCTTGCACACGGCAGCACTAAAGATCCAGCTTAACTAAATATAATGCCAAAGGGAAAATGGACCTAATATATATATTTTTAATTTTATTCATTTAATTTTGGTTGCAGGCTTTCTCGAGTTGCAGCCAGAGGGGACAGCTGTTCCTTGTGGTGGGCATCTTCTCATTGTGTTGGCTTCTTCGTGGGCTCCAGGTGCATGGGCTTCACTAGGCTCAGCACGCAGTTGCAGTAGTTGCGGCTAATGGCCTTAGCTGCTCCAAGGCATGTGGAATCTTCCCGAACCAGGGACAGAACCCGTGTCTCCTGCACTGGAAGGTGGATTCTGCCACCGGGGAAGTCCTGGATCTATGCTTGAGTAGAATGGTTAATTGAAGGTTAAAATAAAGAGTTCACCTGAAATCCAAAAATACAGGATTAACTGAGAATTTAGTTAAAATGAATCTATCTGAATTAGTGCTATTTTTTTTCCTAGGGCACACATGTTCTACATATACAAATCCCCAATGTTAATATTTTCACTTCCCTTTCTAATATTTTCAATTTCTAATTATAACGATGAACTTGGGAAATTAAATCACATCAACTCTTTAAGCCTCAGTTTTAATATAAATAGAATCGGGTATGATAACTTACTTGCATCTTACTTCCAAGTTTTGTGAGCATTCTTGCCTAATGAGACATGTTGTTAGTGGAATATGCAGTAACATGGTAATTGCTCTTGAATACTAAAAGAAAAGGATTAAATTCTTCTTCATAGCCTGTGATGACTGATTTTTTTTTATGTGAACCAGAGGTGACTGTGTGGTTATTTGAGAGAAATATGATCTGCAATGAAGAAAAAAAAAAAATCCCTTTTCATTTTGGCAAATATTTTTATCCTGTCATATATCAGAGAAGACTAGAAAGCCAAGGGTTATTGTAGGGTGACAAGAAAAAAACTCTACTTATTTCTTAGAGTTAGAAAAGAGAAGGAAACCTAATTTCGAGTTCTTCCTGTGAAACTAGGGGGCATGGCTTAGAGCCTTGGGGTCCTCTCTGGGGAACTGCTATGTGATAAAGGAAAGGCTAGCCTCTCTCTCATAATGTCATTGTGTGTCTGGGGAATGCCAGAGGCACCACTTACTGGTCACGTGAAACTTCTGTGGCAGCATCAAGATGCGATACACTTCAAGGGCTCCTTATCGTGCTGTCAGGACCCCGAAACATACCTTTTGTCAAGAAACGTCTCTTTATCTTTTTTACCCCTGAAACTCTACATTTAAGCTATATATTTTTAGTGCAGTCACATAGAATAAGAGAGGAGGTGTAAGGCTATGAGTTTCAAACTCTCGTTATTTCTTTGTATTTGCTGTTTGTTAGTTGCCTAAATTCCAGCCATTTCAGGACAAAGCCGTTTCAGTAGTCTTGAGATACTGTCATTCGTACTTAAATTCTTCCTGCCTGATTAGCCATTTTATGCTCTGCTTTCTTTTGCATTTGGTTAGTGATATTGAAATTCATTAATACTTCCTATAAAACAAAATATCCTGAGGATTATCAGGCTAATGTTAATATCTGGAGTCAGTGGGGGAAAAGTGGTTAACAACGTATCACTATATTCATGTTAAGAAATTTTGACAATTACACGTCAAGGTTTTCTGTTTCTGCCTCATTTATTCAACTCTTAGGAAATAGCTGTTACTCAAGGCTACTGCTTTTCTTTCCTTCCTAATAAATCTTTTTAAAAGCATTTGAGGCAACTTTTTTTCTCCTATATCCCTGCTTTAGCATAAATTGTTAAAATAACCCGTGAGCTCAGCAACTCAACTTACTTTAAATGCTTTCCTTTTAGTTTTTCATATTTTTGTTGTGAGCTAATTTGATTTGGTACTTAATGTGACACTTTATAGGAAAGAGGAAACTGTGGGGTACATATTTAACTTTTTAGACAAATCACTGCAACCAGTAAACAAGATGAATCTTGTTTTCCTATGAATTTTTGTTATCCAGTAGTAAATTAAACAATAATTTGTGGCTATGGGTTTAAGAAAATACAGTTTAGGGAGAGTCTAGGAAGGCAACCCAAAAACATGCTAATTTTTTCTCCTGCCCAGATAACCTAACTAATGGGCCTGGAAGAAGAGTCTAAAGACATTGATGGCTTTCAGTTTTTAAGAGACTGGTGGCAATAGTTCGGTTGCTAAGTCACGTCCCAGTCTTGCAACCCCATGGACTGTAGCCTGCCAGGATTTCCCAGGCAAGAATACTGGAGTGGCTTGTCCTGCCCTTTCCTTCTCCAGGGGATCTTCCCAACTCAGCAATCAAACCTGTATCTCCTGCATTGCAGGCAGTATAATGCACTGCAGTTAGTCTCCTGCATTGCTATATCAACAGATATCTTCCTGAGAAATTGAATTTTAAAAACATTTCCCTGAGAACTGATGATCTAATGATTGGGGGATGGAGGAGGAAAGACATCAAAGATTTTAATTAAAGGAAAACAATCTAATATAGACAAATGCACACACAGTGTTTTATTGATCCTACATTAATTTAAATTCACAACTGTATCTATATGTTATTGCATTATGCCTATGAAACATATGCAAGAAGTTTGCTACTAATAAATGTAATGTATTAAAAATATAGAGATTCTAGAGAATGGTTCTTTGGATGAAAATGCAATAAAACTACACAAAGTATTTCAGGAATTTTTTGATAATTCTTCAGACAATTCTTCAGATAAAAGAGGAAGAGTCTAAGCATATTTCACATCATTTTAATAATCTGATATTTATGTTAGGCTCTCTGAGAAATGTATACTGAATCTTACAATTTAATGTTTATAACCTGTTTTCTCTTTTCCCTGAAGATGTCTAACCTGTAGTTTATATATGTTAGTACTAAATTTCTTTTAACACAATAAAGATTATCCTTTAGAGAGCATCAGCAAACACTATATGATTGAAAAAAATCTAAATAGTCTCTCAATAGAATTAGGAATAAGACAAAGATACCCACAGTAGCTACTAATATTCTGTATTAATTTTAAAGCTTTAAATCAGAGAAGACAAAAAATCAGTGACAAAAATTCAGATGAAGAAGAGACTAATTTGTTGCTAGTTACAGATGTTATACTGGGATACATAAAACCTGGAAGAAGAGGCTGCAGTGGCCATGGGGTCCTCAGTGGTACCTTTGGGTTCAGTGGCAAGGCCCCAGGGCAGGTGGCATTGATGCTGGAGTTGATGGTGTACACATGTTCAGCTTCAGCTGCCTGCATAGTGCAGAGGTTGGTGCTGGCCCACGCATGGCGACACTGACTGGAGCTGATGTGTGTACATGAACAGTTCCGGGTGCCAGGCATGCACTCGTGTGGCTGCAGGGACTGACTGCAGGCTCAAGTACAGTAGTGAAGGCTGGTGACTGATACCGATACACAGCCACTGAGGGTGTGTATCATCTGCAGCTCTCACCAAGACCCCATCAAGGGTCATGCAGTTGTGATGTCATGGACCCCAACTGCTTGAGCTAAGGAGACATCATACTCCCCCAAGATGGAGACTTTCCATGCACCCTTGCACTTGGTACCCCCTGCTATTAGATGCAGGCCAAAGCACGCTCCAGGATGCTTCCATCCACAGTGAAGCATCTTCTTACCAAAGCCAGTCCAGAAAGTCTGGGAAAAGTGAGTGCTTCTTCAGATGCACAGACAGTGGCATGGGGCTGCAGAGCTTGTGGCATCAGGGCAACACGACACCACCAAGGGGACGCAACAGAGGTCCAGCAGCTGACACTGTAGGGACAGAGGTCGAGGGACTTAACAGATCTTTAAATTCAGCTTCCCTTTTGCTAAGTAGTCCAGTTTTTAAGTCATTTCTGTCTTCTCATGATTAATTACAAGTAATCAGGAGGACCCAGGCTACTAATATTTTGCTTAGAAGTTTCCTCAGCCAAGTATCTGGTTTTGCTCGTGAATTCTATCTTCCATAAAACATTTGGAGACAAATGCAGTTCAGCCAAATGCTTTGCCAGTTTATAATAAGGATTGCTTTTCCCTGAGTATCCAATACTACGTTTCTCATTTCCATCTGAACCCCATCAGAATGGCCTATACTGTCCACACTTCAACATTCTGTTCACAAGTACTTGCTAGTCTCTAAGAAGACTGAGGCTCTCTCTTCAGCTCCTCTCTTTGCTTTCTGAGGTCTCACCAGAATCCCTTGTAAAGGTCTATTCAGCAATGTAATTTTGTTTTGTTTTATTTTCTAACATGCACCTCAAAACTTTTTCAGCCTCTGTCTATTAAACAGTTCTGAAATCACTTCCATATTTTTACATCTTTATAGCAGTAGCATCCCTGCTTTCAGGTACCAATTTCTCTCTTGGTCCATTTAGACTGCTATGATGCTTGTGCTCAGTCTCTCAGTCATGTTTGACTCTCTGCAACCCCATGGGTTGTCCATGGGATTCTCCAGGCCAGAATATTGGATTGGGTTGCCATTTCCTTCTCCAGGGGATCCTCCTGACCCAGGGATCGAACTCCTGTCACCTACATTGCAATCGGATTCTTTACCATCTGAGCCACCAGGGAAACCCTTAGACTCCTATAAAGAGATACTACAGACTGAGTGGATTAAGTGACAAACATTTATCACTCATAGCTCTGGAGGCTGGGGATTCAAGATCAGGGTCGTAGCATATTTGGTGACCTATGAAAGCCTGCTTCCTGGTCCATCTTCTCACTGTTCCCTCATGGCAGAAGCAGTCAGGGAGCTTTCTGGCAGTACCTTTTTAAGGGCACCAATCCCATCTGTGAGGGCTAAATCCTCAGTAACCAGTCATCTTCCAAAGTCTCCACCTCCCTTATCATCACTTATTGGGAGTTAAGCTTCAACATATGAATTTTGAGGGGACATAAATATTCAGTCTATGGAAGATTAAAGTGCCAAAAAAACAAATCAGGAGAGTAAAGTCAATCAAACATGTTAGAATTATTTTGCTATTGAAAGATTCAAATTAACCTTGGGTTTGTAAACAGCCTCTCATTTTTCCCCACATCATTGATTTTTATAATGAACAACTCCCTCAAAAAAAGGTATTTATGGAAGGAGAAGTTTCAAATATATTTTGTATCATTTTTAATAGTTTGATCCTTATATTAAATTTTCCTTTTAATAATTTTTGTAGCAAAACTTACAATTTACCATTTACAACTGCACTGGAGTGTTTTTCTGTTTTTTCAGAAGATGCCTATACTGTGGTTGATGCATGTCAGTGCTAAATCTCTCTTAAGAAGACCTTGTATTTGACAGAAAGATATGCTCCCGAATGTCTCCAAAGAAATACAGTAAGACAAATGAGTTGTTGCCTACCAATTCCTTTTTTTCAGCATAAGCTTTTACTTTATTTCCAGTTAGTCAAAGGAATCATCCCACTGGGAAAATAAAGACACACAATGATGCTGAAAAGAATCATAGAATTCTAGTGGTGAAAAGACCTTAAAGATGGTTTAGTCAGGAGTCTTCAATTTGCAGATGAGGAAATTGAGGCCAGTCTAAGGTTGCACAGCTGGTTTAATGGCAGTGCCAGAATTAGAAAGACCATTTCCTGGTTCTCAGTCCAGTGCTCTTTTGATTATACTGTGCTGTGCCCCACTTCATGACACCTCTCAAAGAGGGTTCTCGTAAAGCATCTATGCATGACTCACAGCATCTCTAACAGAAATACTTTTTCTGCCGAAAAATGCCTGCCAAGGATTCTGCTACTAAGATCTCCCACTGGGCAAGGGTCCTTTAGACAGCACACGGCACAAACTGTAATGACCTATATAATGTCACTGTTCTCTAGTGACATGGAGCCTTCACAATGCAGGCTTTTTTTTTTTTCTTTTTAAATGAAGATTTTAAGCAACCATGTCAATTGTCTGTTTTTCTATACCAGGTCCCATGAGATAGTCTATAGCCTCTCACACTCAGTAATGTTATTGTTTAGGGTAACAGGAGGTATTTCAATATAGCTGATCTTATCTGTGCAGATCTCATTGTTTTTTTCTTTATCCTTTTAGAAGCCAATGTGATCTCTCTGGCCCTTTCTGTAACTGAGCAATTGAGCAAAGCATATGTAAGAGCTGTATTCACAGCAATAGGGCAAAATGTCACTGAGATGCCAACCCAGAATTCAGTCAATTCCTAAAATGGATATTTCCCTTTCTGTGCTCCAGGAGCTTTAATAGACATTGTTCCCTAGTGTCATCAGTTGTGCTAGATGAACACTAGTCTCTTGAATATTACAGAAAGCTGGATTCCTGATGAATTTGTAAATTCATGTGGACAAAAAAAACAGAACTATCAAAATAAATGTGATGCTATGATAAATAGGATGTTTGAGAGATTAGAAATGAGGCCCTTGATTTCTGTCCAATGACAGCTTATTCTCTAGTTTGGATCACAGACTCTCATATTTAAATCACTTTGTCTGTGCTGTCTTCCCATCATCCCAAAAAGTCACCATGGCAACAAATCAATGGCAACGAAAACCATTTCACTGCATATTGTTCTTTAACATCTATAGGTTACTAGGATGTGTTTTGAAATATAATCCATCATCTAGGAACTTTTCTAAAGTTTTATTCTTATTTCACTATTCCTGCTTCCCTACCAACAGTAACCACATATATTTTCTCCAGTGTGAAGTACTAAAACATCTTACATTACAAAACACACTCCCTCTGTCCTCATTCCCTTGAATAACAGAGACAATAGTGATTTTTATTTCCATCAACTACTTTTAATTTTTTTCTTTAAGTTGAATGCCTAAGATATATCTACACAATTTACAGCCTTGATTTCATTATAATTTGTTTTAAAAATAAAGATATTTCCATCCAGAGAGCATAAGCCTATTCTAAGAATTAAACACTTTAATCTTGTTACCTAAAAATTTTACCAGTTAATGGAAAACCATAATTGTATTTTAAATCATACTCACACTAGGAAGCTAACTTTATGGGGCAGCATATTTATTTTAATATGTCCTCCCTTCAGTTAGTAAATGTCTCTTTCTCTTTCTCCACACCTATTAACTTTGGGTAGAATATACAACTCCAATCATCCACTGTTATTAAAGCAGTAATGTTAACCTCTGGTTGCAGTGTCTTGATTCCGATTGAATTCATGGTACATTTGAAGTATGTGTGTGCATATGTGTATTCACTAACTAGTTTTATGAGCAGATTGAGGCATACTCAAAAGGGATAATTCTTTAAGCTCTTTTTGCTGCTGATTTAATAGCACTTCATATATTTCCAAAATTTTTGAATGTTTTATTTTTTGATCAGGCAAACATATGTTGCCTATTTCCCTGATAATCAAAATAAAATAGAACAGCCAAAAATATAAAGGAAACTTTAAAAAAAAAAAACAAACAACTCAAGACATGAATGTATGATAAAAGCCTGAGTTAGTTCAGTTCAGTCGCTCAGCCATGTCTGACTCTTTGTGACCCCATAGAAGGGGGTAAATTAGCTCAAATGAATTACCTACGAAAGTGAAAGCTTTAGTCACCCAGTCATGTCCAGCTCTTTGCAATTCCATGGACTGTAGCAGGCCATGTTCCTCTGTCCATGGACATCTCCAGGCAAGAATACTGGAGTGGGTTGCCATGCCCTTCTTCATGGGATCTTCCCAACCCAGGGATCAAACTCAATCTGCATTGCAGGCAGATTCTTTACCATCTGAACCACCAGGGAAACCCAAACATAGTTCTAAAAAGTACAATTGTACAGAATAACAGCTGGTGTACAGGGACTGGCATTGAGTGAACAGGCAAGAAGAGATACTGACTGGAGGACTGGCTGGTGGGAGATGGTAGAGCTGAAGGATCGTCAGCGATAGGAGACAGAGTGAATAGAAGTGTTGGTCACATCTGACTCTTTGCGACCCCATGGCTTGTAGCCTACCAGACTCCTCTGTCCATGGACTGAGCCAGGAAAGAATACTGGAGTGAGTTGTTATTTCTTCCTCCAGGGTATCTTCCTGATACCCTGGGTATCAGGAAACCTGGGTCTCCTGCATTGCAGGCAGATTCTTTACAGTCTGAGCCACCAGGAAAGTAGCTTTCCCAGCCAAAGGAAAGGAGTAGGATTGTGAAAGACAAAGCAGTCACTTTATCTAAAACCAGAATACTTAAATGTAGCAGGTGGCAGAAGGACAACCAAAAAATATGGATAGTAAGATTAGAGTGGAGAGAGGAGAAATGCAGGTCACACTCTGATAAGAAAGATGCTTTGTCAACAGCATCAGAAAACACAAGACTCAAACAATGGTATACTATTGGCTGTGAGTCACTCCTGGGAAAGAACTATCTGGAAGGTTAGAGAAACCTTATCCAAGGCTAAAAGCATGAAGGGCTTGAGCTATGGCCACCCAGTGCAATAGAACAGATAGCAGAGCAAGAAGAACTTCTGGGTGAGAATAGGGTAGATCAACTGGAAATTTAAAAAGGAAAGTGGAAAGAAAGGGAAAGGAGAAAAGGTGTGTGTGTGGGGGCAAACCTGCTGATGACTCAGCCATTTCATTCAATGACCACATGCCCAAAAGGAGAACCCGTCCCCAATAGTATTCGTTTCAATTTATCTTCAATGTTTAAATATTTTTAGTGTTTAAAGATATAAAATTATGACTGTAATTATAGCACACATATATATATTTATCTTTACATATTTTATATATGTCCACTGTCCATTTCCCATGCATGTTATATGTGTCTGTATATATATGCGCAATTACACTCATTTCACATGCTAGCAAGGTCATGCTCAAAATCTTCCAAGCTAGGCTTCAACAGTACATGAATCAAAAAATTCCAGATGTTCAACCTAGATATAGAAAAGGCAGAGGAACAAGAGATCAAATTGCCAACATACACTAGATCATAGAAAAAGCAAGAAAATTCCAGAAAAACATCTACTTTATTTACTATGCTAAAGCCTTTGATTATGTGTATCACAACAAACTGTGGAAAATTCTTATAGAGATGGGAATACCAGACAGACCACCTTACCTGTCTCCTGATAAACCTGTATGCAGGTCAAGAAGCAACAGTTAGAAGTGGACATAGAACAACAGACTGGTTCCAAATTGGGAAAGGAGTACATCAAGGGTGTATATTGTCACCCTGTTTACTTAACTTATATACAGAGTGTTGTTGCTGCTGCTGCTGCTAAGTTGCTTCAGTTGTGTCTGACTCTGTGCGACTCCACAGACAGCAGCCCACCTGGCTCTGCCATTCCTGGGATTCTCCAGGCAAGAACACTGGAGTGGGTTGCCATTTCCTTCTCCAATGCAGGAGAATGAAAAGTGAAAGTGAAGTCGATCAGCCGTGTCCGACTCTGTGACCTCATGGACTGCAGCCTACCAGGCTCCCCCGTCCATGGGATTTTCCAGGCAAGAGTACTGGAGTGGGGTGCCATTGCCTTACATCATGCAAAATGCCATACTGGATGAAGCACAAGCTTAAAACAAGACTGCCTGGAGAAATATCAATAACCTCAGATATGCATATGACACCACCCTTATGGCAGAAAGCAAAGATGAACTAAAGAGCCTCTTGATGAAGGTGAAAGAGGAGAGTGGAAAAGCTGGCTTAAGACTCAACGTTCAAAAAATTAATGTCATGGCAATAAACTAAGAATAATACGCATCTCAGGGTTTTAAAAACTTGTCCTTCAGTGTATGTGCTTGTCATGCTTTAGAAAATCCTTGCTTTGCCATTCTTCAGATGAGTTCAATGTAGTCGCTCAGTCATGTCTGACTCTTTGCAACCAAATGGACAGCAGCACACCAGGCTTCCCTGTCCATCACCAACTCCCAGAGCCTACTCAAACTCATATCCATCTCATTGGTGATGCCATCTAACCATCTCATCCTCTGTTGTCCCCTTCTCCTCCCACCTTCAATCTTTCCCAGTATCAGGGTCTTTTCCAAGGGGTTGGTATTTCGCATAAGGTGGCCAAAGTATTGGAGTTTCAGCTTCAGCAAGAGTCCTTCCAATGAATATTCAGGACTGATTTCCTTTAGGATGGACTGGTTGGATCTCCTTGCAGTCCAAGGGACTCTCAAGAGTCTTCTCCAACACCACAGTTCAAAAGCATCAATTCTTCGGTGCTCAGCTTTCTTTATAGCCTAAATCGCACATCCATATGTGACGACTGGAAAAACCATAGCTTTGACTAGATAGATATTTGTTGGTATAGTAATGTCTCTGCTTTTTAATATGCTGTCTAAGTTGGCCATAACTTTTCTTCAAAGGTGCAAACATCTTTTAATTTTATGGCTGCAGTCACCATCAGCAGTGATTTTGGAGCCCAAACCAATGGTCTATCACTATTTCCATTGTTTCCCCATCTATTTGCCATGGATTGATGGGACCAGATGCTATGATCTTAGGTTTTAGAATGTGGAGTTTTAAGCCAACTTTTCCACTCCCCTTTTTCACTCTTAACAAGAGGTTCTTTATTTCTTGTTCACTTTCTGCCAAAGGGTGGTCTTATCTGTGTATCTGAGATTATTGATATTTCTCCCAGCAATCTTGATTCCAGCTTGTGCTTCTTCCAGCCCAGCATTTCTCATGATGTACTCTGTATATAAGTTAAACAAGCAGGGTGATAATATACAGGCTTGATGTACTCCTTTTCCTATTTGGAACCAGTCTGTTTTTCCATGTCCATTTCTAAACTGCTGCTTCTTGATCTGAATACAGATTTCTCAGGAGACAGGTCAAGTTGTCTGGTATTCCCATTACTTAAAGAATGTTCCACAGTGTGTTGTGATCCACACAGTCAAAGGCTTTGGCATAGTCAGTAAAGCAGAAATAGATGTTTCTCTGGAACTCTCTTGCTTTTTCGATGATCCAGCGGATGTTGACAATTTGATCTCTGGTTTCTCAGCCTTTTCTAAATCCAGCTTGAACATCTGGAAATTCATGGTTCATGTACCATTGAAGCCAAGCTTGGAGAATTTTAAGCATTACTTTACTAGTGTGTGAGATGAGTGCAACTGTGCAGCGGTTTGAGCATTCTTTGGCATTGCATTTCTTTGGGATTGGAATGAAAACTGACCTTTTCCAGTCCTGTGACCCCTGATGAGTTTTCCAGATTTGCTGGCATATTGAGTGCAGCACTTTAATATCATCATCTTTTAGGATTTGAAATAGCTCAAGTGGAATTCCATCACCTCCACTAGCTTTGTTCATAGTGATGCTTCCTAAGGCCCACTTGACTTCGCATTCCAGGATGTCTAGCTCTAGGTGAGTGATCACAACATCATAATTATATGGGTCATGAAGATCTTTTTTGTATAGTTCTGTGCATAGTTGCCACCTCTTCTTTTATCTTCTTTTATTTATTTTTTCTTTACATTATTGTGTTGGTTTTGCCATACATTGACATGAATCCGTCATGGGTATACATGTGTTCCTCATCCAGAAGCCCCCTCCCACCTTCCTCCCGATTCCATCCCTCTGGGTCATCCCAGTGCACCAGCCCTGAGCACTCTGTATCATGCATCAAACCTGGGTTGGTGATTCATTTCACATATGATAATTTACATGTTTCAATGCCATTCTCCCATATCTTCCCACCCTAGCCCTCTCCCATAGAGTCCAAAAGGCTTCTATACATCTGCATCTCTTTTGCTGTCTCACGTACAGGGTTATCGCTACCATCTTTCTAATTTCCATATATATGCATTAGCATACTGTATTGTTGTTTTTCCTTCTGGCTTACTTCACTCTGTATAATAGGCTCCAGTTTCATCCACCTCAGTAGAACTGATTCAAAAGTATTCTTTTTAATGGCTGAGTAATATTCCATTGTGTATATGTATCACAGCTTCCTTATCCATTCATCTACTGATGGACATCTAAGGTTGCTTCCATATCCTGGCTATTGTAAACAGTGTGGCAATGAACATTGGGGTACACGTGTCTCTTTCAATTCTGGTTTCCTCAGTGTTTATGCCCTGCAGTGGGATTGCTGGGTCATATGGCAGTTTTATTTCCAGTTTTTTAAGGAATCTCCACACTCTTCTCCATAGTGGCTGTACTAAGTATCTTCTGCTTCTGTTAGGTCCATACCATTTCTGTCCTTTATTGTTCCCATCTTTGCATGAAATGTTCCCTTGGTATCTCTAATTTTCTTAAAGAGATCTGTAGTCTTCCCCATCCTATTCTTTTCTTCTATTTCTTTGCATTGATCACTGAGGAAGTCTTTCTTTTCTCTCCTTGAATACTTTGGAACTCCGCATTCAAATGGGTATATCTTTCCTTTTCTCTTTTGCCTTTGCTTTCTTTCTTTTCTCAGCTATTTGTAAGGCATCTTCAGACAACCATTTTGCCTTTTCACATTTCTTTTTGTTGGGGATGGTCTTGATCACTGCTTCCTGTACAATGTCATGAACCTCTGTCCATAGTTCTTCAGGCACTCTATCTATCACATCTAATCACTTGAGTATATTTGTCACTTCCACTGTATAATCATAAGGGATTTGATTTAGATCATACCTGAATTGTCTAGTGGTTTTCCCTACTTTCTTAAATTTGAATTTGAATTTGGCAGTAAGAAGTTCATGACGTGAGCCACAGTCAGCTTCCTGTCTTGTTTTTGTCTGACTGTATTAGAGCTTCTCAGTCTTTGGCTGCAAAGAATATGATCAATCTAATTTCAGTACTGACCATCTGGTGATGTCCAGGTGTTTTTCTCTTGTTTTGTTGGAAGAGGATGTTTTCTATGACTAGTGTTTTTCTTGGCAAAACTCTGTTAGCCTTTGACCTGCTTTGTTTTGTACTCCAAGGCCACATTTGCCTTAACTTCCTACTTTTGCATTCCAGTCCCCTATAATGAAAAGGACATCTTTTGGGGATGTTAGTTCTAAAAGGTCTTGTAGGTCTTCATAGAACCATTCAACTTAAGTTTCTTCAGCCTTACTGGTCAGGGCATAAACTTGGATTACTGTGATATTGAATGGTTTGCCTTGGAAACGAACAGAGATCATTCTGTTGATTTTGAGACTGCATCCGAGGACTGCATTTCAAATTCTTTTGTTGACTCTGATAGGTACTCCATTTCTATCAAGGGATTCTTGCCCACAGTAGTAGCTATATTGGTCATCTGAGTAAAATTCACTGATTCCAGTCCATTTTAGTTCACTGATTCCTAAAATGTCGACATTCCCTCTTGCCATCTCCTGTTTGACCACTTCCAATGGACCTAACATTCCAGGTTTGTATGCAGTATTACTCCTCATAGCATCAAACTTTACTTCCATCACCAGTCACATTCACAACTGGGTGTTGTTTTTGCTTTGGCTCCATCTCTTCATTCTTTCTGGAATTATTTCTCCACCCTTCTCCAGTAGCATATTAGGCACCTACTGCCCTGGGGAGTTCATCTTTCAGTGTGATACCTTTTTGCCTTTTCACACTGTTCATGGGGTTCTCAAAGCAAAAATACTGAAGTGGTTTACCATTGCCTTCTCCAGCGGACCACGTTTTGTCAGAGCTCTCTGCCATGACCCATCCATCTTGGGTGGCCCAAGTATGGCATGGCTTATACTTTCATTGAGCTAGACAAGGCTCTGATCCATGTGATCAGTTTGGTTAGTTTTCTGCGGTTGTGGTTTTCATTATGTCTGTCTTCTGATGAATAAGGATAAGAGGTTTATGGATGCTTCCTGGTGGGGGAGACTGACAGAGGGGGAAACTGGGTTTTATTCTGATGGGCGGGGTCATGTTCAGTAAATCTTTAATCTAATTTTCTGTTCATGGGTGGGGCTGTCAAACTATGGAGGAGGCAATGAAGATAATGGCAACCTCCTTAAAAGGTCCCATGCTTCTCTCAGTGCCCCCAACCCTGTAGCAGGGCACCAACCCACGCCTCTGCCGCAGACTCATAGACACTTATGAACATGTCTGGGTCAGTGTCTTGTGGAGTTTCTGCTCCTTTTTCCTGGGTTCTGGTGCACACAAGGTTTTGTTTGTGCCTTCCAAGAATCTGTTTCCCCAGTCCTGGTTAAGTTCTTGTGGTTCCATGGTGGAGTTTACGGCGACTTCCTCCTCCAAGAGAGCTAATGCCATACTCAGGTCTGCTGCACTCAGAGCCCCTGTGGCAGGCCATTGCTGACCAGTACCTCCACAGGGGACACTCAGACACAGTTCTGGCTCAGTCTCCATGGGTTGGGCATGCGTTTTGTATCCTTCCCAGGTGTGAGCAGCTCAGGCAACCAAGCTGCTTGGAGAGCGCACTGTCCCAGGTGGGCGATGCATCTTGAAGGATGTCAACCCTCCAGGATCTCAGGAAGATGTGGTTAGCAGCTGGGGGCCTGCTCACAATTTGGTGGAAGATGCCCTCTCTGGGGCTGAGATTTTAGCAGCCCCTTGCCTTCCAACTCTGGCTGTCACAATCAGGACTCCCTGCCTTTGGGCAGGGAGAGGCTGGTATGCAGCTGGCTAGCTCTTTTTTGATATTTGCTCATTGCTTTGTTCTGTGAGTGGGCCAGGCTGCGAGTTAGGTTGTTAGAACCTTTCACGGGAAAGTTCTCTTCTCCACAGTTGCGGTTAGGTGTGTATTCTGTTTTTATTTTTTTATTTTTTCTCTCCGTTATGTTTCCCTCTAAGATTCTAAAACTCCCCACAGACCCTCCTGTGAGAGGGTTTCCTACTGTGTGGAAACTTCTCCTCCACAACTCCCTCTCCATGACAGGTCTGGCTTTCTAACTCTTCTCTCTTTTTGTCTTTATTTTGTCCTACCTCCTTTCGAAGAGAATGGGCTGCCTTTATGGGTGCCAGGTGTCCTCCACCAGTGTTCAGTAGTTATTTTATGGAAGTTGCTCAGCATTCAAATGATCTTTAATGAATTTGTGGGGGATAAAGTTGTCTCCCCATCCTATTCCTCCACCATCTTACCATTTTTACTGAGAGAATTATGAACTGTCTTTCACATACATTAGGGTTGAAAAAAATTGAAAACTAATCTTGGTTCAGTGTGAAGTTTTTTAGTCGATTGGGAAATCATTCTCAGGAAGGCAGCCTTTGGGAGAACAGATACAATCAGATCATGCAATTTTGTGATAAGCAAGAATCTTGGTGAAGTAGAACAATAAGATCATCAGGTTAAAATCTGATGAACTGGTAATACCCTACTTGACTTCCTGTGGGTGTTCTTCAGCCTACAGAAAAAAAATAAAAGAACACTGATATTTAATCTAAAGTTCTTTGTCATTAAGTTAATAGGTAAAACATTTTATATATTTTAATTACCAAATTAAATATTAAAATTGAAAGAACTGATATCCATTACAAAAAAACAAATTCCTTTTGTCTTCTATTGAACTACAGAATCATTTCCAGAAAGAAGACATAGATAGATCTATACTGACCTCCAGTGTGGAGTATGAGATGGAGGTTTGAACTGAATATATGTATGTAATCTCATTTTCAGAAACTGCAATATCCAAAGTAACTCTTCCTTTCATGATTTTAGATGAAAATGGCAACAGAAATAAGAATTCCAAAATAGCTATTAAGCCTTCATTTGAGCAAGTGTTGTATTCTGATAACGGAATGCACACTTCTCAAAACACTAAAAAAGCTATTTCTGAAAAATATTTTCCAGTCAACTAGAAACAAACACTTACATAAATCTCAAGAACTTCACTTGCAAAAGTATCTATTAAAAATACTTTTTAAAAAATTTTCTGTTACTAAATAGTATGTCATAGTCAATAAAAGCTTGTAATTCATACTTTGTGAAATAACTTGTATTCTTATAGGAAAAGTCAACATTTCAGTTTGAGTTATGGATATTCTATGTCATCTCTTAAGATTCCTCAGAGTCCTCGAAAACTGAAATATTGACTAAAATGCTTTTTTTAATAGATTTGTCTTGAATTATGTTTTGCATATGGAAATGAAAATGTAACTCTTAGTTCTCTCAGGTGTTTCCATACTGTTAACAATGGCCTTTGGTTGTTGTTCAGTCTCTCAGTTGTGTCCAACTCTGTGATCTCATGGACTATATAGCCCACCAGGCTCCTCTGTCCATGGGATTCTCCAAGCAAGAATACTGGACTGGGCTGCCATTTCCTTTTCTGGGGAATCTTCTTCAGCCAGGGATCAAACCTGAATCTCTTGCGTTGGCAGGTGGATTCTTCACCACTTAGTCACCAGGGAAGCCCATAAATTGGTATGAGCATAGTATAATCCAGAACTTAATTCTAGAACTTCTCAGATTAAACTGCAGGCAAATGCCAAATACATCTTGATCTGATACCAATCTTCCTCTTCCTTTATTGTTCAGGCTCTAATCCTGTTTTGTGTCTTATTTACATTGATCCATGACAAATCTGGTAGAGAACCTGCCTGCCAATGCAGGAGACATAATAGATGCGGATTGGATCCCTGGGTTGGGAAGATCCCCTGGAGGAGGGCATGGCAACTCACTCCAGTATTCCTGCCTGGAGAATCCCATGGACAGAGAAGCCTGGTGGGCCACAATCCATGGGGTTGCAAAGAGTTGGACATGACTGAAGCAACTTAGCATCAATGTGCACACACAACAGGTCCATCACTTCTTTGCTCCAGGAATGGGGATCTCAGACTACAATGACTCAGAGTTGACTCGGTCTTGATGGCATTTATTTTTTGGTACCATTTTCCAAACCTCAGTATCAGATTCATTCCCTTCAGAAATGCATTCTCTTCCAAGCTGTCTGATGTAGATGCTCCTGACCTTGGGTGTGACAAGTCACCCAGTTTGAAGGTGACATCCAAGAAGGCTTAAAAAGTCTCAGATATTTTTATTTTTCAAAGAAGAAAACTATCTGGATAATGACATATGAGACTAGCTAGTTCTCCTGTATTTATTATCATGAGTAAAAATGGGGGCAATATGTTGACACAATGTTCTTTTTCAAATTCAATTTCAATTCTCTTCAGTTATATATTTCTTTTATTCAGTTTATTGGTATATTGTAATTATCTCTTTCTCCCTACCTACCAACCTTCCTACCTATTGATATATCTATTTATTCAAATATTCTTTGCTGAAAAGAGAAGAGAAATGAGAAAATGAAGAGAGAAAGAAGAAAGAAAGAGTGCTAATTGTAAGTCTGTGTGGCTGCATGAATCTATCTCATCAATTATGAAATTCACAAAAGTGTACCTAGACTCATATTTATACTCACAAACATATTTTACTTTTCATTTTATTTTTTATTACTTCTACTCCTTTTTCATCTGGACAAGAACAACAAATTCAACATGGGATTTTGAAAAGTATGAGGGAAGAAACAGATAATAAGAGAAATTCAGGAATTTCAAGAAAATTCTGTTTCTTTGTTTTAGAAAGTTTTTTTCTGAATCATTAGTTTAGTGATAGGAGTGTGCTTGGGTTATTGCAACAGAGCCAAGACAGTGTAACAAAGTATTCTGAGTGGGGGAAATGTCATTTACTAGCTCCATAACCTTGGGCAAGTCAGTTAATCCTTTTGTTCCCCACTCTATTGTCTGTAAAAGAAGGATAATAGTGGTAATAATGGTGATAATTATTTCATAGGGCTGTTTTGAAGTTTGAATGTTTTAGTATTTATAAAGAGCTTTGAACAGTAGTTGGCAAACAATAAACACACTATGTACTAGCTGGTACTTGTCTGAATACCCTTACAGAATGAAAGCTCATGAGAGCAGGAGATTTGCTTTTATGTTCACTGCTGTTTCCTACAACTAAGAATTGAAAGTATTCAATAGGTCTCATTTTGAAGAGGCAGTATAGTGTCCTAATTAAGAAGAGCGGTGATGAAGATAGATTCCCTGCATTAAAATCCAGGCTCCAATAATAGCTGTTTTACTTTTGCAGGTTAGTTAATTCTATTCTTTAGTTTTTGATTCTGCAAAATGAGTAAGTGATTGTTAATTTTGTGCATCAGCTTGACAGAATCTCAGAGTGACCAGATATTTGGCTAAACATTATTTCTGGATGTGTCTGTGATATGTCTCAAGATGAGATTAGTGTTTGAATTGGTAGAAAGAGTAAAGCAGACTGCACTGCCCAACACAGATTGGCTTCATTCAGTCTGTTCAGGAGATCTGAAGAGAACAAAAAGGTAGAGGAAGGGAAAATTTACTCACTCTGCCTTTTGTTGAGCTGGGTCATCAGTCTTTTTGTGCACTCAGAACAGGACTTACACCACTGACTCTCCTGCTCTTAGGCCTTTGTACTCAGTGTGAAACTATACCACTGGCATTCCTGGTCTTCTCATCTGCAGATGGCTGTGCTGTGTTAGGCTGTGCTATGCTGTTCTGTGCTTAGCTGCTCAGTCATGTCCAACTCTTTGCAACACCATGGACTGTTACCCACCAGGATCCTCTGTCCATGGGATTCTCCAGCAAGAATACTGGAGTGGGTTGCCATGCCCTCCTCCAGGCAATCTTCCTGACCCAGGGATCAAACCCAGGTCTCCCATATTGCAGGTGGATTCTTTACCATCTGAGCCACCAGGGAAGCCCTTGCAGATGATGCATCACTGGAATCCTCAAATTTCATAATTCCATTAGCCATGTACATCTATAAATAGAAAGAGAGCTAAAGAGATCTTCTGTTGGTTGTGTATCTCTGGAGAGAAATTAATACTGGGTTAAAAATAAAAATCTTCAACTCATACAATTATTGAGATGATAAAATGGATTAATTTATGTAAAACCATGTCACAGAGTGCCATTTCTACCCCATCACCTGATGCTAAGGAAAATCATTCTCATAGTATTATTTGTGACTAGGAAGTACTTCCTGGAGTTGCACAACCCAGAAGCCCTCATGACAGTTATATAAATATAACCTCTTTTTGCTATTGTTGATAACCAGAAGTAAAGTTAATAAATATTTTATCCTGTAAATGATACTGTTATAAACCAACTGTAAAGGGAAAAAGCAGTTGGGGCTGTCTCTGTTAATATTTTCTGTCTAATTTGATCCTCTTTTGTGTTTTAGAGCTTATTTTATTTTTTTTTCCCTCCAAAAGAGATTGCCCTTTTGAATTTTGACTTTCTTATGGATCCAAATTTTTCATTATCAACATATTCTCATGAACTTTGGAACTCTCCTATCCTCCAAAAATCAAATAGCTTCTTGCTTTGATATTTTCACAATGCGTTTAATATGATTGAGTGCACTTCCCTCCTCTCTCTGTTCTTGGCCATATCATGTTCTCCATTGCCTACCTCTACATTTAAAAGCAATATTACTTTGGAAATTTACTTTGGGACTATCTGTATTATTTTGTAAGCTTTGAACTTCAGCTATAATTTAGAGTAAAAGCTAATACTCTACATGATAATCTAGCTTTCATCTTTGTTTAGAAATACCATAATACTCTTGAACAAGCACATTGGATACATGTTATCCCAAGGATTTTGGCAAAATAAGGAGTTTGCTTATTGGTTGGTCAGTTTATTAAAAATTGGTTATTAACCACATTACTAGAACTCAATACTTGAATATGATTCCAAATACAATTGTTTATGGACCTGGTAGAAGGTAACTATTCTAGGTGTGTGTGTTCTGACAAATATACCCCTGTATGTTCTAGTAATATTTTTTTTCTAAAAAATAACTTCAGAGATAGATATAGCTTTGAAATTCCAAATTATTAACATATAGAGAGCACTGTAACCTTTAAAAATTGCACTGCTATCTATACAAATAAATATATTAAGGAAATTTTAATTCCAAACCATCAACTTAAAGTTGAAATTTGAAGAAAAAATATGTATTGATAAATACTTTGATTGAATCTATACACAAGAAATTGACTGGTTGACTAATTTTTCCTTCACATTGTTTCATTATTTCAACATATAGTTACTAAATCTATTATTTATCAAATATTTACAAACTATCAAAGAAAAAAATCTGTTCTTGTAAAGTTTGTAATCTAATCTAAGTAGATAGATAATAAAAATAAATAAATAAGTAAACTATATAATATATTTGAAGGTTATGAATGTCATAGAAAAGGAAAAGCCAGGACAAGCTGAGTGATTCTGGAATTCATTTTGAAGGAAGGAACTTAGAAGTTGATAGTTAGGATAGAGCACATTGAGAAACTTATGCCTGAATAGTGACTTGAAAAAGAGTAAGAGTTAGGGCCATGGGAATATTAGAAAGAGAGATTTTTAGAAGGAAAATTGGAACATCCAGTGCAAAGTCTCCCTACATCAGGAGGTTCACAGCATGTACAAAGAACAAGGAAGATAGTGTGTCTGCTGCTGAAAGAAGAAGGCAAGAATAAGAGACCGATGAGGACTTTTTTATATCATTGTTAACAGGCATTTCAAAAGAAGTGAGGAGACAGTATAATGTTTGTATAATGATAGTATAATTAGCAAAATGAGGCTATCTGATTTTCATTTAAATAAGGTCCTTCTAGTTACTCTATTTAGCATAGGTTGGGGAGTGGGCAAAGAAGCAAGGCTGCAAGAGTGAAAGAATGGAGATGAGCAAAAACCATAGCTAAATCCAGGTAAGAAATCATAACTTGGAACCAAGGTGATGGCAGTAGTTTTAGTGAGACATGGCTATACTATGGATATATGTTAAATCTAGCAGGATTTCCTAGATATTGATTCCAAGGTAGAGTTGACACTAAGTGACCTCAAGGCCTGGAAAAAAATAGAGTAGACATTGGCTAGAAGAGAGAATATTGTATAGATTCTTCTGCCTGCTCAACCTCTCATAGCCTACACTGTTCCCTCAGTGCCATCTTATATATGGAAAATTAAGATTGGATTTTTTCCCACCTTACAGGTATTAGGTTTTAGATAAATTTCATTGTAGTTCAGTTACTACTCTTTGCGACCTCATGGACTGCAGCAGGCCAGACTCCTCAGTCCTCCACTGTCTCTTGGAGTTTGTTCAGATTCATGTCCATTGAGTCAGTGGTGCCATCCAACCATCTCATCCTCTGCTACCTCCTTCTCCTTTCACCTTCAGTCTTTCTGACCAGCAAGGCCTTTTCCAATAAGTCGGTTCTTTGTATCAGGTGGCCAAAGCATTGAAGCTTCAGCTTCAGCATCAGTCCTTTCAATGAACAGTCAGTGTTGATTTCCTTTAGGATTGACTGGTTTGATCTCCTTGCAGTCCAAGGGATTCTCAAGAATTTGCCCCAGCACCTCAATTGAAAAGCATCAATTCTTTGGTGCTCAGCCTTCTTTATGGTATAACTTTCACATCCATATGTGACTACTGGAAAAACCATAGCTTTGATTATATGGACTTTGTTGGCAAAGTGTTATCTCCACTTTTTAATATGCTATCTAGGTTTGTCACAGCTTTTCTTCCAAGGAGCAAGAGTCTTAATTTTATGGCTCCAGTCACTGTATGCAGTGATGTTTGAAGCCTAAGAAAACAAAATCTGTCACTGCTTCCACTTTCCCTCCTTTTATTTGCCATGAAGCAATTGGACCAGATGCCATGATCTTAGTTTTTTGAATGTTAAGTTTTAAGCCAGCTTTTTCACTCTCCTCTTTTACCCTCATTAAGAGACTCTTTAGTTCCTCTTCACTTTCTGCCATTAGAATGGTATCATTTGCATATCTGAGGTTGTTGGTATTTCTTCAAGCAACCTTGATTCCAGCTTGTGATTCATCCAGCCCAGCATTTCTTGTGATATACTCTGCATAGAAGCTAAATAAGACTGATAATATACAGCCTTGTTACTACTCCTTTCCCAATTTTGAGCCAGTCAGTTGTTCCTCTCTAAGACTCTAACCACTGCTTCTTGACATGCATTCATGTTTCTCAGGAGACAGGTGAGATGGTCTGGTATTCCCATCTCTTTAAGAATTTTCCACTGCTTTTTGTAATCCACACTGTAAAAAGCTTTAGAGAAATAGACTAAGTAAGATCTAAAACTCAAATATATACTCTAATTATTTTCTAATTTCACATGCTGTTATTGACCTAGTCACTTGTGGAAGAATCAGCATTGATTGTGGTTCCAATATTTGAGAAATAAATCTATATTATCTCAACTTTGACTTGAATCAATATTTTTGTACATAGAATTGTCCAAATTAAGACATGGAAGCAACCTAGATGCCCATCAACTGAGGAATGGATAAGCAAGCTGTGGTACATATACACAATGGAATATTACTCAGCATTAAAAAAAAATTCATTTGAAGCAATTCTACTCAGATGGACGAAACTGGAGCCCATTATCCAGAGTGAAGTAAGCCAGAAGCAAAAACAACAATACAGTATATTAATGCATATATATATGGAATTTAGAAAGACAGTAACGAGAACCCAACATGGGAGACAACAAAAGGAACGCAGATGTATAGAATAGACTCGTGGACTTTGTGGATGAGGGTAAGGGTGGGATGATATGGGAGAAGGGCATTGAAGCATGTTAATTGTCATGTGTCTAATCAATCGCCAGCCCAGGATTGATGCTTGGGGCTGGTGCAGCGAGATTTCCCGGGGGGGAGGGAGGAGGGAGGGGGGTTCCGGAGGGGAAGCATATGTAAACCCATGGTGATATCATAACAATGTATGGCAAAAACAATAAAAAAAAAAAAAGAATATGAGAAGTTTTGTCAGGAGATGCTTATTAAAAGTATACTTGAAGATAAGCCAGATAAGCTAAAAAGTCATATATTTTTAACTCCTCAGAGAACTGAAGATACAAAATTAAATGACCAAATTCCAACAAAAGAGGAGCCTTTCCAAGAGTAAAAGAATCTCATGATTCTTTCCATCCCTAAGGGTACTACAGCAGAAGGAGACTCTCTGCCTTAGGAGAAATAAGGAATAAGGAGGAATCAACACAATTTTTAACAAGCTGTTAATGGTCACACATAAGTTAGAGCAATGGATTAGAATTTTAAAGGGTTTCCATCACAAATCAGTTCTATAGCCTTGACCAAGTGGAGCATCACCAAGTGCAAGGACATAGCCTGACAAAGATTGAGGCAAGGAAGGAGAGCTAAGAAAGCCCACTCCATGGCCTACAGGGCTTTCCAGTACTGCAGTGCTAGAGCTGACTGGGGGCAGGGTAGCAAATAGAGAGAGGTATTCAGTGGCATGGAAAGTTGGGATAGTACGAAGATAGCCTCAATAATTCAAAAATCCAAGACAGCCTGCTCAACTACAGATTACTGGGACTCAGGCCCTCACACAGCCAAAAGAAGCCTTTTAATGACTTAAAAGAACATGCAGAACAAACCAAAATTAACTGAAGTGGATGTTAAACTTGAAATTTTCGAGATGTAATTCAGTTGTGGTATTTGGCAGAGACCCAAGGGAATCAGGGAATTCTCTGAGTTTTTATTTTTTTTTATTTATTTTTTTTGTTTGTTAATTGTTTATTTATTGAGAGACTATTTCTCACCCAAGATAGTCATAGTTTCATAGTTCAGGAACACAGGAAAGAGACTTCTATGGAACTCAACCCAAAGAAATTCTTTATATTCCAAATCACTTTGCACTCTGAAAGATACCAGCCTTCCTCAACTTCTCAAAATCTTTCATGGAATCATAATTCCTGTAGAAATCTGCATATGCCTTCTTTCTTCGCTCAGCCACAGCAAACTTATAGAAAGTTGCAAACCCCAGGGAGACCATGAATGCTCCAACAATATGAAATCGCAGACGTTTGGCCAGGAGGCCACGCATCTGAGGTTTTGCCAAAGCAGTGGACATGGCAGATTTTCTTCTCGACGGCTCAAGCAAGATGTCCTTCCAGGCTCAGGGAATTCTCTGAGTTTTTAGTAAGGCACATGTCCAGTTGGGAGGACTTATGGATCCAGGATCTATGTGCAATGTTGACAGCTAGCACTTACACTTCTGCTCTTGATCTTACTCTGTATGGCAAGGAAGTTCACTCCTGCTCTTATCTCTAATCATCAACCTGGACTAGCAGGACTCATAATCTATTATATGCCTTTTACCCATAGAACAGATGATCCAGTATCTTTAAAAATGAACTCCAATGGATTAGATACTAAAGATGCTTTTGGCAATTTTCATTTTCACTGTGTATCTCATTACTTGAAAGCTATGCACCTGGCCCAAGATTTCTTGCTCTATCTACATCATCACCAAGTTGGAAGTCTGTACTGGGACTGGAACAAGGAGAGAAACTGATGGGAGGAGTTCCTCTTTCCTTCCCCCACCTTCCTAAGCATATGAAGACTGTCCTCCAACTTTATTATTTTCTACAGATGGATTTTTGCTGACCAACCCCATCCCCCATCAGCGTTGGTAAATATCTGGCATTTACCAGTAACATTCCCTCATCAGCCTTGTTCAAACCCAGGATTTCACTCCCAACAGTCATTTCCTGAATAGGAGCCCCTATTGGACTGAATTTTTTCTATGAATTATTTTGCATTTTCTTTCTTTTGCTTTAATGACTATAAATTAATTGTCTTTAGACAGTAGCTCAATTGGAGACTTGATAAAATTGCAATTATTAGAACAGAATTTCATACTTAAAATTGATATTTTAACTAAAATTATTTGAAGGAATTATTTCCAATTTTATGGAATCTCTAGATTGATAAATGTTGTAGTCTACTATGACAAATCACGACAAATCAATCATGACAAAAGCTGTAATAGGCATTTTACATGAAAAGTTAAGCAATTAGATTGACTTGAAACTGTAATAAGCCATATATGTTTCCTAAAAATGACAACTGAAAGTTTCTTGAGCTTTGCCTAAATAATTTCTATTCATTAGAAAACAAACAAACAAAAGACATAGAGGCTCTGGGAAAATACTATAAAGGAAGAACTATTCTTTGAGTGACATGAAAACTTCAGAGGGCAGTCTGTCTAGAGGCTTCCCGTAGTGTATCAAAAAGTGGATTAGAGTATTTGAGCCTCAGATTGGTCTGTCATCCCGAGATCTCTACTTCCTTTGAAAAAATAGAAGCTTTAGTTCTCCTTTTAGTCAATAGCTTAGCCTCTAGGGAACTGAGAACCAAATTTTCAAAAGAAGATGCTTTGTGTCCATCATCTTGCTTCCTGCTTCATTTCTGTTTCAATTCCGAGTAAGACTGCTATCTCCCGTTTCTCTGGTCAGTTTCAGACACTGATACTCATCATGTGTGGAGGTGATGGCTCACTCCACAAGTGTTCAGGGCTTGCTGCTCACGTGCTCTTCCAGAGAGCTGGTCGAGTTGACAGGAGCGAGAACCAGAGGACAGAATCTTTGTCATTTTAGTTCATGGTAACCAGCTCGAATTGAAGAGTCACACTATGATTTTGTGTCACAAAGTACATTTACCTGGCTGTCACAGTCTAGGTGGAGGAGCCTTTATCGACTATACAGGACACATCAGATTGAGACGTGAAGGGTCCTATGTCTGCTCTTCCAGGGTGGGTGTCTCCTCCAGGGCGAGGGCGGGGAGTGGGCAGGGACTGTCTGAATCCACAAGAGAACAGAGACAGTTGTTTTCAACCAGCAGAATGGAAACTAGAAACATTGGTTTTAGCCCAGCTTGTCAATAGAATTGTAGCCTTTCTAAAAGGAGAAGAAATCAGCAAAGGGATGAATATAAATGTGAACAAAGAGATGGAAAGATCACGAAGGAAGAGCTAGTGTAAACGTCTTAAGGGGGGATATCGAGCTTCCAGATTTTCCTACAGTTCAATTTCCATGGAATGCTGCAGCATATAAATTGAATGAGATGTTTGTATAGACATGCACAGAAAGATTGCAGTAAGATGCAGTTCATCTTCTAATTGAAGTATCAAGAAGAGGATGATCAACATTGCTGCAAGGGTTACAGACCTTTCAACAGAAGTGACATTTGATCAGGGTTTTGTCTAGGAAAATGGAATATATGTTCAAAAGCACTGAAGCTTGAAAGTTCATATGAAATGTGTTTGAAAAATGGCAGGTAATTCAGTGTGGCTGAGGCATAAACTGCTTGATGGGAATAAAACATATGGCTAAGAAATGTATTAAACCAAACAGTGGGAAGAGAAAACAGTAAGGGAATCAAAGTCAAAAGTGTTCTGACCAGATTTGTGTTTTAGGACATCATTTTGGCAACAGACTTATCTGATTTGCTTATCTAATTGGCACCATTAGACAACAGACAGCATTTATAATAGGCATATATTGAAAAGCCAGGAGGAGAGCTGCTATGCAAACAGTAACACTACTTGGAACCCGAGTGCTTGGGAAAAAGTGCTCTCAAAATTTTCAGTGAGAAAATGTGCTCTTTAATCCACAACCTTTTCCCAATATCATTTTTATGTTCCTGCCCTTGGTTCATAAAAGAGTAATTAACAGACATTATTCCCCATTCCTCCAACCAAGATTCACCAATGAACTCCCTGCCCTTCTGAACTTGACTATATGATTACAATTTGGAATTTGTGAATTTAACATTCCTGATTTTTAAGCTGTGAAAGTCCACATCGTGTAGTAATTTTCATACACATTTTAAAGGCTTTAAGGCTGATATGCAAAAAGGAATCAATTAGGGGAGTTACACACAGCCAAACCACCAGTTTTTATACTTTAGTTTAACTTTTGAAAAAAGTTCCCCTAGTCTTTGAAGATGTAAGTATTGCAAAGTGATTAAAAAATAAAAAGGAATCAATAAGGAAACAACAAAAAATTGTTATGTAATAAAATGTGACCCTTAAAAAATCCATTCTTTAATATAAATTATTGAGATGATAAAGGAAAAAACTAAATCCAGATAACTAATATTTTGAATAAAGGGTGAAAAGAACATGGAAATTACAGTGGGCTATATTAGGTTGGTGCAAAAAGTAATTGTGGTTTCAGATCATGAATTTTAAATCATTATAACTAGGCTCAAGCACATCTTTATCAACCAATATAGGAACCATTGCAATCAATACATTTTTGCCAATAAAAACTAAGTTTGTTTATTCCTGTAGCATAAAAACCCATGCTTTGGGATTCGACAAACTCTTGGAAAGCATTTTCTTCATCCTGTTGGTTGTCGAAGTATTTTCCCTGCAAAAAGTTGTCAGGAGGCCTGGAGAAGTGGTAGTCAGCTGGTGAGAGGTCAGGTGAATATGGAAAATGAGGCAAAATTTCATAGCCTACTTCATTCAGATTTGGAAGCATTGGTTTTGGGATGTATGGTAGAGCATTGCTGTGGAGAAGAAGTGAGCCCTTTCTGTCTCCAGCTGCAGGGGTTGCAGTTTTCAGAGCATCTCACTGATTTGCTGAGCATACTTCTTAGATGTAATGGTTTCACTGGGATTCAGACTGGCAGCAGACCACCAAGCAGTGGCCATGACCTTTTTGGGGTGCAAGTTCGGCTTTGGGAAGTGCTTTGGAGCTTCTTCCCATCCAGCCACTGAACTTGTCATCACTGGTTGTCATATAAAATCCACTTTCCATCACAAGGCACAACCTGACTGAGAGCTGGTTTGTTGTTGCAGAGAATAAGAGAAGATGACATTTGAGAATGAGGATTATTTTTCTTTAATCATCTCCTGAGTCACCCACTTATTGA
Organism: Antilocapra americana; assembly: GCA_007570785.1. Taxonomy (NCBI): domain Eukaryota; kingdom Metazoa; phylum Chordata; class Mammalia; order Artiodactyla; family Antilocapridae; genus Antilocapra; species Antilocapra americana. The sequence goes on from ML663565.1 coordinate 22,860,994, forward strand.
GCTTTTTCACCTTTCCAATTTGTTTCAATGCTGAATGACCACAGAATGATCTACACTAGGTTTTTCAGAAACTTCTCATTCATTTGTAAGGGGATCAGCTTTGATGATCCTCTCAATTGGTTGCTGTCAACTCCTGATGGCTGGCCACTACGCTCCTCATCTTCAAGGCTCTAGTCTCCTTTGCAAAACTTCTTAAACCGCCACTGCGCTGTATGCTTGTTACTGCTCCTGGGCCAAATGCGTTGATACTGTGAGTTGTCTCTGCTGATTTATAACTCATTTTGAACTTGAATAAGAAAACTGTTCAAATTTACTTTCGATCTAACATCATTTATATAGTCCAAAATAAATATAAAATAAACATCAAGTATAATAAGTCATTAGCAAAAAAGCATAAAGCTAGAAACATCACAGATGAGTCTGTTTAGTTGGCATCATAGCCTACTTTGATGGCTTCTTTAGTTCAGCTAAGGCAAGCCATGATCAACGAAGGGGCAAAACATCCTATCTTTCCACTGTGAAGTGTTTGAAAATCATTAATTTGCCCTTTCATCATCTCATCTCAGTTCAGTTGCTCAGTCATGTCTGACTCTTTGTGATCCCATGGACTGCAGCACACCAGGCTTCTATGTCCATCACCAACTACCATAGCTTGCTCAAACTCATTCAAACATCTCATCCTCATGTTTGCCATTCAAACATCTCATCCTCTGTTGTCCCCTTCTCCTCCTACCTTCAGTCTTTCCTGGCATCAGGGTCTTTTCCAATGAGTCAGTTGTTTGCATTAGGTGGCCAAAGTATTGGAGTTTCAGCTTCAGTATCAGTCCTTCCAATGAATATTCAGGACTAATTTCTTTTATGATGGACTGGTTTGATCTCCTTGCAGTCCAAGGGACTCTCAAGAGTCTTCTCCAACACCACAATTCAAAAGCATCAATTCTTTGGCACTCAGCTTTCTTTATAGCTCAACTCTCACATCCACACATGACTATGTTGTTTTCACTTTGGCTCAGTCTTTTCATTCTTTCTGGAGTTATTTCTCCACTCTTCTCCAGTAGCGTATTGGGCACCTACTGACCTTGGAAGTTCATCTTTCAGTGTCATATTTTTTTGCCTTTTCATACTGTTCATAGGGTTCTGAAGGGAAGAAGTGGTTTGCCATTTCCTTCTCCAGTGGACCACGTTTTGTCAGATCATCTCATCTACCGTAAAGGAAATTTTCAAGGTTAAACTAATGATTTTCCAACATTGTAGGCACTAAATTTACTTGCAAATGTTTAAAAAGTCACTGTAGCTAATCATCTCATTTAGAAGTCAACTTAAACATGTGGGCCGTAACATGTGTAGGCCAAGGTATGTTAGAATGGAATTGACACATCCCAGTTTCCCAGGGATCTTTCACTTTGCTTGACTGGCTCTGCAACTCCAGTAAAGTGCAGCCAGACTCCAGTAAAAGAACAATTTGCCTGTTCTTACCATTGCTGCTGTTTGCTTTTCAATACTCAACTTACAGAGATGAAATCTATTACTCAGCAGGTAGTGCTAGCACAAATGAAAGATAAATTTTTCTTCTAGATAGGACAGATCAGTGAGACTCATAAAATATTAATGATGAAAGCTTTGGGAATTAGATATATCCCTGACCATAGGTTTCTCTTGACAGAGAAGCACAGTCAGTTTAACCCACTTTTTTTTTTTTCTGTAAGATTCCCATCAAGAATGATATGAAGGAAAAATAATTCATGATTTAAGATTCAGATGAGCATAGATTTTTTGAGAAAGGTAATTTTTCTGTCTTTCATTTTCTCTCAAGTTTTGCATTCCTTAGCTGCTGTAAATTTCAATGAGTGATGTAGTGTGGCCAGTTTGATTCTTAAAGCTGCTTATGTGCTCATGAAGGATACTGCTTGAGAGTAATACAGAAAGTACACAGTTATTCTTATTTAATTTAATATACAATAGAATAATAGCTCTCTGTGTCTGTTAGTGGCTCAGTCCTGTCCAACTCTTTGTGACCCCATGGACTATAGCCCACCACGCTGCTCTGTCCATGGAATTCTCCAGACAAGAATATTGGAGTGAGTAGGCATTCCCTTTTCCAGAGGGTCTTCCCAACCCAGGAATCAAACCCAGGTCTTCTGTATTGCAGGCAGATTCCTTACCATCTGAGCCACCAGGGAAGCCCAGTAATAACTGACATTTATGTAATTGGAGCAATTCATTTATCCAAAACTTATAGATGTGTTGAATGTGTATTCAAATATATATTAGTAAAGAAGTGCTCTGTATTCTTCAGAAAGTAATTGTTACAGATAATTTTCACCTGCAAAGACTTATTATCTTGAAAATCCTTCCAAGACTATTAAAAATGTACAATTAATTTTAAGTTTACTATTTTTTTGTAGAATGCTTAGTCAATTACCATTACTGTGAGATTTTTTTCAACACATATTTTCATTTTATTCATAAACAGAATTTACATTTATAACATTTAAAAGGACCATAGAAATTTATCATTCTCTTATTATGGCAACCTGAATATTTACATGTATTTATAAATATATATTTATATATTATATATTTAAGCATCCATAATGTTAAATATTTGAATATTAAAAGTCTAAATATTGGACAGTTGTTGAAAATGGTAAAATAATATTATTAACCAATTATTTTTAAAAATTATTTGATTTTTATGCTAACAACAATTTGTTGCATGATTCATAATGTTTTTAATCATGCTAAAAAGCAGAAGTATATTAAAAGTAACTATTGTTAATAGTAATGCCTCACAAGGAAGACAATCACCAAAAGTGAAAGTAAATACAACTAAATCATATCTATTAGAATTTGGCATATTAAGAATGCCATTTAACATGCTATATGTTAATAACCAGAAAAATAAAGCATATTTTTCATTAATACACTTTATTTCTCTAAATAAAATAAATTCTTATAATAAATTTGTTTTTATACTAAAATAACATTTATTTAAAAAAAGCATATGACTATCCAAGTGGAGAAATTTATTTGTGCTTAATTACCTTTATTTAATTGAATATCTTGTTTCATGAATCTTTTCTCAGGTACATCTCAATGCTACTTGTCCTCACTATACATGCACAATTATACAAAATTCAAATGGAATCCTTATAAACCACTAACATGACCCTAATTAGGATCCTGTGTTTACAAAGCATGTTTGAGTCTCCAGTTGGTGATATGCATACAAGAACAAATCAGCAGATTCCGTTTTGTAAATCAGCCTTTTACAAAATTCATCAACACGCTACAAAGTATCAGATCTTTTGTTAAAACATATCTTAAAATATGTTTAATGCCACATCACTAATAAGTGGAAAGACTCAAGATAGGTCCATAACAAGACACCTGGTCCTGAAGCATATTATTATATTCTCAAAACCAATATTTTATTCACATTTGCCTGGTCATCTGAACTTTGCCTCTAGGGTCTAGAATCCCTTTATCAATATATTCCCTTCATAAATTTGAAAATAAACTTCACAGCCCAAATGGCATGCTGTAGCCAAGTACCAAAGCTTTCATAGAATTAAACTCATTGTTACTACAGCTTTCTGCCTGCCAAATTTTTGGGTATTTACAGCGAGGCATCCTTAAGTCCTACCTGCTTTCTGCCTCACTCTAACAATTGCAATTGCCACACTCTCCATGCTGAGGTATAACCAATTGTCTATAACAATAATAACTCCATATTTAGAAATGAATTTATTTGAAATGAAAATTCTAAAATGACTACTGCCATTTAAACATGTTAATATCAATCTCCCACTGCAAATGTTTTTACTATATCTGGAAGCTACAAAAGAAAAAATAAAGTAGAAAAAAAAAAATACAGAGATTCTAGAGAGGGCTTTTTTGACCACAGAAGCTAACCACATCACATCTAAGTAGAGATGAAAAAAGCTGATGGAGATGGCTGGAGAAGCAGAGAAATCTGTGCCTCAAGAGCATCTGAATTCTCACCATTAATCATTCTGTAAAATAATAAATGTTTAGATAGCATAAAACTTCAGAAAATAGCATTATTGGCATCTAAATAGCCCAGGAAAGCACAAAATATTTAAAAATACAAGTAGTACTTTTAAGCCCAAATGAGAAAAATGCAAAATAATAATATATTTGTCCTCAAACTATCTTTGCTTAAAGAATGTGCACATGACTTTTAAGACATTATTAGAGACTTTTCTTAATATATTCATTGTGTTATAGCCACACAATTTTCTTCTGAATACCTTTGTTAACAAAATCTGACAGACAGTCATTAGCAAACTATGTTTCAGGCAATGAATTTATAATGTTGTAGCAGGAACAATCTCTCGAATGTTTACCCCTTTATATATGATGGAAAAATCAAAACATGGATAAACATGGAACAAACTAGCCCATATACTTTGTAAGTGATGTGAAGCTAAGTAACATGAACCGCAGTTACTTTCTAAAGACAAATAATTCTGTGGTTATGTGAAATGTTGTAAAATAGATCTAATTTATTTGCTAGCTCAAAATCAATGATAATGTTAAAAGACATATGTGTGTATCTTTATAGTATATAATATAAGCTTCAAACATTTAATTTGGCTACTTTTAATGAATAGTTTAACTTAATATAAAGAAATAGTCTGTGAGATATATTTATTAATTATATTACATGTTCTTTATTTTTCTCTCAATTTGGAAAACTAGAAAATATTAATATAATACAATTGCATGAGAATAGCAAATTATCTAGAATAATTTTTATTTTACTTATATAAATAACAAGAGGATTGAATTAGTAATATCAGACTTTCTTTTCTCCAGTATATCAAGATTTTCTACACAGGACAGATTGTGACAACTTCTTTCTTAAGGTGAGATTAAGTGTAATTCACAGTGGAATTCTGAGAGGCTATACTTCTTAAATTTATTGAAGATATTTACCTTTTTATATTATCAAAGGTATTCCATAAGTCAGATTGTCTTGGAGTAGTTAGTGTTGGTGGTTTAGTTGCTTAGTCGTGTCCAACTCTTGCAACCTCATGGACTGTAGCCCACCAGGCTCCTCCATCCATGGGATTTCCTAGGCAAAATTACTGGAGTGGGTTGCCATTTCCCTCTCCAGAGGATCTTCCTGTCCCAGGTATCAAACCCATGTATCCTACATTTCAAGGTGATCTCCTGCATTGCAGGCAGATTCTTTATCTCAGAGCCTAAATCTGAGGCCATCTGCTCATTAGTTTTATATGCATACATTCTATTTGTTCAATAGTACTTTTTTCACTACAAACTCTAAAAGATGTTTATTGGCAACTTCTGAGTTTATCAAAGCATATAACTTGATATTTTTATTAAAACGTGGGAGTTTATTGATGCTAAAAGAAAAAAAAATACCAGTCATAGTTAGAACAATAATAAAATATTCTATTATAACTAATAAAATTAAGATACCTCCCAAAGCAAATGAATACACACACACACACACACACACACACACAGAGGCATGTTAATATCTTTAACTTCTTCCTAAAATGCAAGTATACTAGATTATTTTAATTACCAGGAGCCACATCAGATTTTTTCAATCAATGCTGTGGCTATTTTTGCTGTATTATTCCAAGAATTAGATATGTTATTATTGTATCATAAATTAATATTACATTTATTCACTTATTCATCACTGTTTATTCAATGTTCCTTCTTGTTAGAACTTCTTCCTTATATATTTACCTGAAGTACATTTTTTTTACTTTGATTTAGTGAAGATTTTTCAGTTTTTTTTTGTCTGAATGTGTTTTGTATTTGGCTCTTGTCCTTAGAAAATAATTTCTCTGTGAATCTACATTGTCAGGGATTTTTTTCTGATTGAAAAGGGGGTACATACAAGGAAGAATTAGGGACACTGCATGCTTAGAGTCTCTTAAAATGCTAATGGTTAATTATTTATATTTTACAGATGATGTAAATAGTGACATTTTTCTCTTTGGTCTCAACTTAAAAGGCTGTCCTCTGCTAAAACTTTAATTCAAACTAAGTTTGTACCTCCATAGGTCTCCAACCTTTCCTTCATAATTCTGATATGATTCTGTTACTTTTTTCTCTTCCCTGGAGCAAGGACATTATCATATTAACATTACTAAACTATTAAGCCCTGTCAACAGTGAAAAGGAGTATGCGTGCACGCGTGCGTGTGCAGTCATGTCCAACTCGTTGTGACCCTATGGATTGTAGCCCTCCAGGCTCTGTCCATGGGATTTCCCAGGCAGGAATACTGGAGTGGGTTACCAGAGAATGAGTATAGTTTTTGTTTGATTCTGCTTTTGAAGAAAACAAAAACACTTACTTTGGGTTCCTAATTTCCCTGGTGGCTCAAATGGTAAAGCGTCTGTCTACAATGAGGGAGACCTGGATTCGAGCCCTGGGTCGGAAAGATTCCCTGGAGAAGGAAATGGCATCCCATGAGTCCAGTACTCCAGTACTCTTGCCTAGAAAATCCCATGGATGGAGAAGCAGGCCACTGCCCGTGGGGTCACAAAGAGTCGGGCACAACGAGTGACTTCACCTTCACTTTTTTATCTTTTAGACTCATTAAACACACAATATTAATTTTAGAGCCTTTGGGATTCTTGTAATTACTATTAATGCTTACTGTTTGACTAAGCAGGCAATTAATAAAGTGCCCGTGTACACTCTCTAATGAGAGAGTATGGGAGTTGGAAAGGTGGCTAAAATTGGAGAGAACACGTTCACAAGTTTTTCTTCTCTTTATTCATGTGAAAAATGTATATATAAAGCAGCTGTTGTTGGCATTTTCCAGCATAAACATTTCAAACATTTTTGTTTACTCCCTTTGGAGCCTGGCACTTTCACATTGGTTTAAATCAGTCAGATTTATTTGTGGAAAATAGTATTAAAATGTCCATGTTTTTCAGTATGAAATTCATTATAATTTTTACTTTAAAATATAGCACATGCTTTTTTTTCTGAAAGTGAAGTCGCTCAGTCGTGCCCGACTCTTTGCAACCCCATGGGCAGTAGCCTGCTCCTCCATCCATGGGATTTTCTAGGCAAGAGTACTGGAGTGGGTCACCATTTCCTTCGCCAGGGAATCTTCCCGACCCAGGAATCGAACTCGGGTCTCCGGCATTGTAGACAGATGCTTTACCATTTGAGCCACCAGGGAAGTTTTTCCTGTTTTTTTTTCCCAAAGATAATGAGAAAATACCATTACAAAAACATTCAAATAATCAAACATAACAAAGTGTTTCTTGGGGGAGGGAGATATTCAAAGATAAATTTTAATCTATCAGAACTGAGATCACTTTCATAAGTTGGCTCATTGTGTAAATTTTATTTTTCAAGTGTCTAGTAGCAATTAAAATTCACAATAATTTGTGTTGTCCCAAACACTTGTAATGTATGTAGTTCATTTTTCCTTTCAATGCATTGAAGGGTAGGGCTTTGTAATTACATATTCTAATTCATGCATTTCCTCTTTTCTGACTATCTATAGTGAACTCAGAGTTAAAAAAATAAGCAAAAGAAGCTATTGTAGTCAAATGTATTTGAATTATCCAGCTTCATATGTGATATTTTAGTGAGCTATTGCACATTGCAGTATGCAGTATTAGCTCACAGAAAATTTTAACTCTTTACAGTCTTTTCATCAGGACAGAGGTGTGGTCCCATATTACCTGTCTTTTGTTATAAACATGGACTTCTCAGAAACTGAGTAGTCATCGCTCACATTTTATTTCATTTCCTTACATAATTTTAGAGCAGTGAAGCATATCCGGTTCAAAATCTTTCATTTTGATCTTCATAGAATAAAATTTATGAGCAATTTAACCTCCTCAACTGCATCATTACCACACCTCCACTGGGATTCTTCAGCCTTCAACCTCAAGCTGAATTTGGCAAGATTTTGAATGGATGTTCTCTTAGTTAAAATTCTCAGCTTCTGTATTTCTATATTCTGTGGAAATTATTGCTTTCTAAAAAACTGGCATGTAAATATTTGGTTACAAATTAGAATGATATTGATCTGCATGTGTTTTAGGAAGGAAATAAGCCTCATTTTTAAAGCATAGACTAATAAGACTGAAAATAACTCAGTATTCTCTAGAAATGATACATATATCCACAGTCTATGGATCACAAGGCTTAAGAGTTGCAGTATACTAGGGGAATTATGTCATGAAGGACAAAACAGTAATTTTTACTTGAGGAACAAACTGCTATTCTCATAATGTAGAAATGTTAAATACATAAGAAAAGTGTAGCGGTCCTCAGATCATTTTGTTATCCTTTCTTAAAAATTATTGATGACTCCAAAGAGGTTTGTTTATGTGCATTTTACATTGATATTTACTGTATTAGAAACTAAAATATAAATTCTAATATATTTATCATTTACTTGAACCCTATGACTTATAAATAACATGTTTTATATAAAGTAGTTGCCTTTTCTAAGCAAAGCAAAATTTAGTGAGAAGAGCAGCATTGTTTTCTATTTTTGCTAATCTTTTTAATGTGTGCTCAATAGGAGATTTTTAGGTCCTCATTTCTGCACTGTATTCATTATCTTTTGATAATCACACCTTATGAAGACTTTGGAAATCTCCACTGTATGCTCTTGACAGAATGAGGACTAAAAGACAAAGTCTTAATATAATTATCAAAGTAGTTTTAATCTTGCAGTTGCACAGAAAAAGGTAATGGAGATCCCAGGTAACCACTGATGACCCTTTGGAAATCCTTGACTGGTGGCTTCAAACAGCAATGTATTTCCCTTTGAGTTTCCGGGTCACCTGGACCATTCTGCCATCCTGGACTGGGCTTGACTGTACTCCTTGGCTTCCTCATGTGTTTGCACTCAACTCCTCTGTTGTCTGGAAGCTGGCTGCTCTAGGAAGGCCTTGGCTATGATGATGACATTTGTACCTCCGGCAAGCTAGCCTGGCCTGTTCCGACGGCAGTCAGGGTTCTAGAAGGGAGAATTGAAGCATGAAAGGCCTGAGTTCTAGGCTTAGATCTGAATACACTATCAATTCTACGGCATTCTTTTGGCTGAAATGTATCAAAAAGTCAACCCACATCCATATGTGAAAAATAACAGTCATATTGAAAAGGGGGTTATTACACAGAAGAATTTGGGGCATTTTGTCAATTAACCATGGCATCCTAGCTATCCCTTCTAAAAAAGATAAAGGTAATTCTTTGCCTCATTTTCAATGAACTTAACTCTTTTGTATCTACTGTATGAATTTGTAAGGATATACTTAAGAATAATAGTGTTATCATTTAAAATTTGTTAGTTTGGGTCCTACACTGTCAATACTTACATGTAACCAGGGCTTCAGATATAACCAGCTCCTGACACATGGGTTCACACTAAATAAGATACATAAGACATTGAAATGGATGACAATTTTGCCAAGTTTTGAATTAACAATTAGAAATATAAATATTATTTGAGTTGGCTATATATGTATGCATAATCATCAATGCCACTTATTAAAATTAAATACTACTGTAAAATACAATGGGTAAATCATCAAAATTCATTTTTACAGAGACCAGAAATGGCCAAAAAAGATAACTTGAGCACATTTCTGCCTTATAAACGGTCAAATATACAATCAGAATGCTTTTCTCTAATTATCAGAATGTAAAATATAAGGTCAGATGAGTAAAGATCTAGTGAAATAAAGCTCAGAGAGTTACATCTCATGAAAAGACTTCTATTTTTTGTTTTTTTCTCTTCTAACAGGATGAAACGTATAGTGTACATGTTACATCTCTCTCCACCTCAAGGATAACCATATCATTAGGAACAAAAATACCCCAAACTCTTACAGCTTGGGTTCCCTTTCCTCTGGATCAGATGTTGCATATTCAACTGTCTAGAATCATGTAAGAAATATAAATGAGTGATGCATTTCAGTAGTAAAATATTGAGAAATTGGAGGTGGGGAGATTATATGAAAGAGAAAAGTCTTCCCCATCTAAATGTGCTTAGTCACTCAGTCGTGCCCTACTCTTTGCAACCCCCTGGACTATAACCCACCGGGCAACTCTGTCCATGGAGGTCTCCAGGCTTGAAGTATTCTCCAATAGTGGGGTGGGTAGTCATTCCCTTCCCCAAGGGATCTTCCCTACCCAGGGATCAAACCTTGGTCTACCTGCATTGAAGGTGGATTCTTTACTTCCTAAGCCAACAGGGAAGCTCCTCTCCTGCCTGCATCTAAATGAGGATTAGTTATCACTTCAGTTCAGTTCAGTTCAGTTGCTCAGTCATGTCTGAAACTTGTGACCCCATGAGCTGCAGCACACCAGGCCTCCCTGTCCAACATGAACTTCCAGAACCTACTCAAACTCATATCCATTGAGTTGGTGATGCCATCCAACCATCTCATCCTCTGCCTTCCCCTTCTCCTCCTGCCCTTAATCTTAGTCAGCACCAGGGTCTTTTCAAATGAGTACACTTCAGATCAGGTGGCCAAAGTATTGGAGTTTCAGCTTCAACATCAGTCCCCTAAGTGAACATCCAGGACTGATCTCCTTTAGGATGGACTGATTGGATCTCCTTGCAGTCCAAGGGACTCTCAAGAGTCTTCTCCAACACCACAGTTCAAAAGCATCAATTCTTCAGTGCTCAGCTTTCTTTATAGTCCAAATCTCACATCCATACATAACTACTGGAAAAACCATAGCCTTGACTAGATGGACCTTTGCTGACAAGGTAATGTCTCTGCTTTTTAATATGCTATTTAGGTTGGTCATAACTTTCCTTCCAAGGAGTAAGCATCTTTTAATTTCATTATTGCAATCACCATCTGCAGTGATTACGAAGCCCCCGAAAATAAAGTCTCTCACTGTTTCCACCGTTTGCCCCCTATTTGCCATGAAATGATGGGACCAGATGCCATGATCTTAGTTTTCTGAATTTTGAGCCTTAAGCCAACTTTTTACTCTCCTCTTTCACTTTCATCAAGAGGCTTTTTAGTTCCTCTTCACTTTCTGCCATAAGGTGGTGTCGTCTGCATATCTGAGGTTATTCATATTTCTTCCGGCAATCTTGATTCCAGTTTGTGCTTCCTCCAGCCCAGCATTTCTCATGATGTACTCTGCATATAAGTTAAATAAGCAGGGTGACAATATACAGCCTTGATGTACTCATTTTCCTATTTGGAACCAGTCTGTTGTTCCATGTCCAGTTCTAACTGTTGCTTCCTGACCTGCATACAGGTTTCTCAAGAGGCAGGTCAGGTGGTCTGGTATTCCCATCTCTTTCAGAATTTTCCACAGTTTACTGTGATCCACACAGTCAAAGGCTTTGGCATAGTCAATAAAGCAGAAATACATGTTTTTTCTGGAACTCTCTTGCTTTTTCGATGATCCAGCGGATGTTGGCAATTTGATCTCTGATCCCTCGGCCTTTTCTAAAACCAACTTGAACATCTGGAAGTTCACAGTTCATATATTTCTGAAGCCTGGTTTGGAGAATTTTGAGCATTACTTTACTAGCGTGTGAGATGAGTGCAATTGTGCAGTAGTTTGAGCATTCTTTGGCATTGCCTTTCTTTGGGATTGGAATGAAAACTGACTTTTTCCAGTCCTGTGGCCACTGCTGAGTTTTCCAAATTTGCTGACATGTTGAGTGCAGCCTTTTCACAACATCGTCTTTTAGGATTTGAAATAGCTTAGCTGGAATTCTATCACCTCCAATAGCTTTGTTCATAGTGATGCTTCCTAAGGCCCACTTGACTTCACATTCCAGGATGTCTGGCTCTAGGTGAGTGATCACACCATCCTGGTTATCTGGGTCATGAAGATCTTTTTGTATAGTTCTTCTGTGTATTCTTGCCACCTCTTCTTAATATCTTCTGCTTCTGTTAGGTCCCTACCGTTTCTGTCCTTTATTGAGCCCATCTTTGCATGAAATATTCCCTTGGTATCTCTAATTTTTGTTGTTGTAATGTGGGAATGAAAGTCCATTTTTCTGTATACTCTAATTAAAAGAAAACAAACAATAGACATTTATATTAAATTCTTCCTTTTTCACATATTTCATGGACCAAGTCAATTCTGTTAGAACCTAGAATCTCCCTTGGCGATTTTTGTGAAACTTGGATCGTTTGAACTTTGCAGATGTTGTCATGAAATTTCCACTTTTTGTGCTTCTTTCAATTGATATGTGGCTTCATTATTGCTGTTCATTCATACTGATATTGATGTATGAATATTGATATACATATTCATAAGCTAGTCTTGCTCTCTCTTTAAAAATTTATGCAATCTTTAGATCTCATGCGTTAGAATGTAGGAACATCCTAAACAAATTTAACTCAAGTATAACTAAAAGGTCAGCAAAAGCCAGAGAGAATGTGAGAGAAACAGAAATAACAACTTACATAAATTAGCATTAGGCAGTTTTACATTCCATTTCACTTGGTATACTTCAGTGACATGAGAATGAAATGGGAGATGTAAATCTGTTATTCCCACTGTCATCACTAGTTCCCATAGGTGTACATCTTACTCACCAAACAGAATTTGATTCTAGTGCTTACGATGCATGTATTGCATGTCGTTGTTGTCGTTTAGTCACTAAGTTGTATCCAACACTTGCCACCCAGACATAACTCACCAGTCTCCTGTGTCCATGGGATATCCTAGGCAAGAATTCTGGAGTAGGTTACCATTTCATTCTCTACAGGATCTTCCTGACTAGGAATCGAAGCGATTTCCTGCATTGCATGTGGATTCTTTACTGCTGAGCCACAGGAGAAGCACACAAACCTATATAGATTACACTTGATTCTCAATAGAAAAAGCACAATCATTTATAATATGCAAAGAACTACTGACTACAGTGAATCCAGTTTTAAGCAGAATATCAATCTGAAGCATAGCATGATAGTTCTATTTCTCCCATATTTGATTGTATATGCTTTTATATTTTACTTTGTGACTTCGGGTTTATTGGCTACATAGGACACTATGATTTTAGACTTTAAAGGCAATTTCAAATCTTGAAAAGGAAACCTCAACCTAGCCTTGGTGCTATCAATAAGTTAAATCTGCCCCTTGGAGTCCCTAGCATTAATATTTTTCCTTATGTATAAATTTGTGGTTGTATGAAAGATCTTCACATTTCGATGTATCTTGACTATTCTATGATTATCAGCTTGAATTTTATGTCATTTTTAAAATAATTTGGGGCTTCCCAGGTGGCACTGGTGGTAAAGAACCCACCTGTCAATGCAAGAGGCAGAGAGACACAGGTTCGATCCCTGGGTTGCAGTATTCCTGCACGGAGAATCCTATGGACAGAGGAGTCTGGCAGGCTACAGTCCATAGAGTGGCAAAGAATTGGACATGCCCGAAATGACTTAGCACTCATGCACATGCTTTGAATCACTGAGTAAAATGATAAACATTCTCTCCAGATTACAGCATAATTAATATTCTATTAGAAAGCAATGCATAAATATGTTACAACTAATCAGTTTTTTTGTCTTGCCTCTTCAAACTCCTTAAAAAAAAAACCTCAATGCTTTGTGCTTAAAAGATTTCTCAGCAAATGTTTATTAGTCACTGATACAGGTGGGTGAACTTTTCAATGTGTTTTTTCTGTCTCATGTACAAGTAGTAATATCCCCCTAATATTTAGACACATTACAAGCTTCATAGTAGAGTGAGGATCTCTAGCAAAGACAATATTCATTTTTATTCTACAACCATACTGATTTCAACTTCAGTATCAGTCTAAAACACAATACCTTAGCTTTTTCAAGATACCTCCACAAAATACCACAGCCTGGATAGTTTATCAACAACAGACATGTATTTCTCATTAAAAATTATATTTTCAATGCTGGAAAAAATAAACTGGGACTTCCATAATGTTCCTTTTATTAGGATTATAGGCTCAACAAATATTTAAGTCAATTGCTACTTTTAGTTAAAAAATTTACTTATTATCATTAAGCAGTCATTTCTAAGATGTCCATCCAAATACAGTTATATGCATTTAAAATTAACCCCTAGGCACAATCTATTCTGTTCTATTCTGTAACCGTTACATTTTCACAGTTCTTTCTAACGTTAATGAGAAGTTACACACATTCATCAATGAATAGAAGGAAAACTCTGAGCCAAGATCTACTTGCAATACAGCCATCTCGTAAAGTTCCTTATTAGATGAAATAAACTGTCATCACTAATATCACAAGCAATAGATTTAAATTAGGTAGGTGACTCCTTCCTCACTGAAGAAAATGAATCCAAAGAAAAACAATAGTTATTAATCATCAGAAAGTATTTTAGTAAGTTCTTCTCTTCTCTTTTCTTCTGGGACTCAGCTTCCTTACACATTGTAAAGCAGATGATGACTGCCACGGGAAGCAGAAATTTTGTGTTATCACACTGCAAGAAGACTCAACAAGTTTTTACCAGGCAGGATCTCTGCTCAAGTAGTTGAAAAGCAATTTGTATATATTTAAATATTAGGTTATTTATAAAGAGTATTGAAATCAGTGCTGGACCAGAAATGTTTCTATTATATTAAATAGCTGTTCTCATGTGTGGGAGCAGGTCTGGTTCCACCCTTGACTGGCTGTGCACTGCCTTTTTTTTTTCCCATGACTCACCCTACTTTTTAACCCTATATTTGTTGACCTGACATTGACATTTACACTTGCCTTAAACTATAACAAGGTCTGATGGGGCTGGAGACCTTTTCTAGCATGAGTCATTCTATTTAATTCATTGTTTGATTTCAATGCTGAACTGTGTGGTACTATTGATGTAAAAGGTGTAGGAAGCTTATGAAAACACAGAATCAGTCACCTCTTTATTACTAGTAGTAAATACTAATAAAACAGCTCCCACTAATTATATTTAGCTTAAGAAAGTATAGTATACTTTGATTATATATAATTATATATCAGAGTCATCAATAAATTCAACATTTATACATCTGCAGTCTACTTTGTGACTGCCAGATGGTTAGATTTGGAAACTTAAACAGATACAATTTCTATAGGATTTGAAGTAGAACTGTGAACTAAATGGGAGTAGTTTATTCAACTGATTATGTTGGGGTATAGAATTGACCTAATAGACTTTCCTGGGGTATGTGCCAAGTTCTAGTTGCTTTGTTTTCTCCTGCAATCAAAGAAATAACCCTTGAATTAAGTTGTTAATGTGCCAGTTTTAAAATGAAGAGCCTGATTTTAAGACCTTGCCTAAAATCACACAGCCAGTAGTAGAAAATCCAGGATGCAAATTCAGATGGGTCTACCTTCCACAATATCTCTTTCAAGCAAAGGAGGAGGAGATTTGGAGTTGAATTTTAAGGATGAATTGGGGCTAATTAACAAGGCATATCGGAGAAGGCAATGGCAACCCACTCCAGTGTTCTTGCCTGGGGAATCCCAGGGACAACGGAGCCTGGTGGGCTGCCGCCTATGGGGTCACAGAGTCAGGTACGACTGAAGCGACTTAGAAGCAGCAGCAGCAGCAAGAAGGCATATGCTCAGTCATTCAGTTGTGTCCAACTCTCTGTGACTCCATGGACTGTAGCCCACCAGGACCCTCTGTCAAGGGGATTCTCAAGGGAAGAATACTGGAGTGGGTTGTCATTTCCTCCTCCATGCGATCTTACTGATCCAAGGAGCAAATCCCCATCTCTTGCATCTCCTGCACTGGTAGGCAGATTCTTTACCACTGAGTCACCTGTTTTCTAAGTTAGGAGGCAAATAAGCACTCAAGGAGAAGGTAATTCAAGGCACAGGAAACAACAGAAACAATGATAAGGCACAGATGATAAGGTAAATGGCATAATTTTGGGAGTAGCCGTCATAGCCATAACATTAATTGTTAAAAAGTAATCCTGGAAAAATAGACTAGAAATGTAGACAGTAGCCCAGTTACAATGCACCTCACATGAAATGTCAAGGAGGTATAAGTCATTCAAAGGTTTTAAATAAAAAAGCAGAACTGTAATGAATCTTTAGAAAAAGAATGCTATTATAACAATATGTTTGATGAACTGTAGAAGTGAAGGGATGTTGGTGGGTCTTGTAAACTCCTGGACCCAATTCCAAGGTTTGTGTGTGTTGGAGGGTATTGGGTGCTTTACTCACAACATCTAACGTTTCTCAGACACCAGCAGATTGTCCAAGAATTCAACTTGATTCTGATGCTGTCTACTGGGAAACAGCATCAGATCCTGCAGGTTGAGGGCTCACACTGCTTCACAGTACCCATCTCCCAACCACCACCACCACCACCGCTTCAGATGCCAGTTGCAAGCCCAAATTCTTACCTATGCTTCTAACCAACTGGCTGAAGCTCAGAGGTTCCCAAGACCCTTTCCCAGGACTGACTAATTTGTAAAGTGGCTCAGTACTCAGAAAAACATTTCACTTGCTAGATCACCAGTTTAATACAGGTGGATACAGAGGGATTTAATACAGATGGAAGAGATACCTAGAACAAGGGATAGGAAAGGATGCAAAGCTTCCACAACTTCTCCAGATGTGCTACTCTGCCAGCACCTACACATGTCCATCGGCCTGGAAGCTCTCCGAACCCCACTCTTCTGGGTTATTTTAGAGGCTTCATTACAAAGGCTTGATTGATTAAATCATTGACCATTGGTAACTGATTCAGCCTCCAGTCCCTCTCATCTCCCAGGAGGTCTGGAGGTGGGACTGAAATTTCCAGCCCTCTAATCACATGGCTGGTTCTTCTGGCAACCAGCTCCCATCTTTAGTGCATTCCTCAACTCACCTTATTAACACAAGAGACATTTTAAAGCTTTTAGCACTTAGGAAATGCCAAAGGTTTGGGGAGCTTTAGGCATGGAACTGTGAACAAAGACCAAAGATATAATTCTTATAGATCATAATACTGTAAAAGTGATCTCAAGTGACCTCGACCTGAAGGAGTTGAAGCAGGATTTTGGTTCCCCGCCAGAGACTGAGGTCAGGCCATGGCAGGGAGAGCACTGAGTCCTAACCGCTAGGCCACAAGGGGTCGGTGGCCAGTGACAACATCCTAGCCTATCAGCTGTGTAGAAATGAATTTCCACAAAGAAACAAAATGGTGAAGCAAGGTAAGTATTTATTAGGAGGTAAAAAAGGTGCCTGTGGGTAGAAACATGGGTGGGCTCAGACAGGGAGAGAGAGAGTCAAGACCTAGTGGTAGTTCGATTTGCTTTTATGGGGCATGCCTTGCAATTTCCTTTGACCAGTCATCTTGCTTTGCCTGATTCGGAGTCTGTATTTGGTATATCTCAGGGTCCTCCCATGTGTACACACCTATCTCTTAGCCAAGATCGATTATAGCCAAGAGGCCTATGGGGAGGTTGGCATCACTTACTAGGAAGTGATACCTTCTCCCTATTGATCACCAAGGAGACTTTCTGCACAAGTGTAGTCAGGAAGGTCTCCATGACCTCCAGATGAGACATATGTGGTCTCTTACTTGGGCAGAGCTCAGCTTCTCCTCCCTCCTGTTATTTTGGAGTATCTCTCCACAGTGGACAAAAGCCACTCATCCTGGGGCCCATCTATCTCCTGCATCAGAAGGGCAATTAAGAAAAACTGTAAACTGCATGTGCTCAGTCATGTCTGACTCTGAAATCCCATGGACTGTAGCCTGCCAGGCTCCTCTGTCCATTTTCCAGGCAAGAATACTGGAGTGGGTTGTGATTTTCCTCTTCCAGGGGACTCTCCCAACCCAGGGATCAAACCTGAATCTTTTATGTCTCCTGCACTAGCAGGAAGATTCTTGACCACTTGCACCACCTGGGAAGCCTTGGGTAAGGAAAACTATATAGCTATCAACATGGGCATCTAAGTCCAACCAACTTTGTTAAGGCAATCTATTCTAGAGTAATTCTGAGGATTAAATATAAAATCTTTGCAAAGCACATATCTCTATTCCTGGCAGGTAATTATCCTCCAAAAATATTAATTGTTATGTTATTTTGGAATTAGGAATTAAATTTGATCATTTAACAGATATTTGTTGAGGGCTTACTATATGCCAGGAATTCTTCAATGAACTAGGCATACTGCAGTGAATAAAACAGTCAAGGTCCTTGCTCTCAAAGGACTTACATTCTAGAGGGGGTAAAAGAGTCAGGGGAAAAAATGGTAAAAATATTAGCAAAAAATGTCAGACATTTCTGAGAGAATTGGTAGAACTTGATTACTTACAACATATGTGATGGCATGTGTCATAAGTGAGGGCAACAGAGGAAGATCTAGGGATGATGCTGAGACTGTTTTCCTTCAGACAGCAGTGAAAAGGCATTGTGTGGTCATTAGCCAAAATAAGACAGCAAGCCCAAGAACACAGATAACCAGAGATGAGGAGAAGGGCTGCAAGTGAATTCAGTTTTCTGATAGAACATGCCAAGTTGCAAATATCTGCACATCCAGGTAGAGATGGTGGGCTCCAGAAAATGGCTTCTACAGTGTGCTGGAGTAAGTTAAAAACAATTTTGTCTTTGTTAATATCTATCTCCAACTCCCAGCAGAACACTGACACATACTGAAAATGGGCATGACAATTTTCTTGTAGAAAATAATATATATTTTGAGGACAATACTATCTGTACCTCCATGACTAACTCACAGTAAGATTATGACAAGGATTCTGTTTCCCATCTTTACTGTCAGTATTTGACTATATTACGTCTCAGATGCATGTAGCAAATTTTGAGTGATTTGCTTACCTTATTGTATTTACAGATTCCCTCTGGTAGGATCAGTGTTCTTCCTTTCTAGCTCTGCTAAACAGAGATACATTTTAAGGCTGAGTTTAATTAGATACTTAATTAGAATTTAAAATCTCTTTATTAAGACACCCCAAGCTCTTTGAGAAAAAATATTATATTCATATTTGCATCCTCATGGTTTATCCATATGACACTTAAATTAACGAATGAAAAATTAAAAAGAATGTGATGTGACACATAAGCGAATGAATACACAGAAAAGCAGATCATTGTAATTCTTCACCTAACCTTATCTGAACAAAAATACTCAACTATATGATTCCAAAGATCACTTTCTAGAGATGTAATTCTGATATTAAAATTTGACCCTTGAAAATAAGTGAATACATTATGTAAAGAGGTCTTACATTCAGAGACCTTTCATGTGGATAACAATGAACATATTCAAATTAAATTAGAATAAATTATTTTAAAGAAATACCATATAGCAGACTATTTCCTAAAAAAATCTATAGACACAGAACAAAATAATATACTGAAGCTTGTTTGTTCAAACTGGATTTATAATGTCTTAAATTTCTCTGAAAATGAAAAAAAAAAACACGAGTTACATTGGAACTTTGATTTTTTTAAATCCAATTTATCTGCTTCCCTGTGTAGTAACAAACTTGCTATAGAGACAGTTACCTAATTATTACAATAAAAATAGGGATAATCCTCAGGAACTAAGAGATCACATTTTTCCATTT
Organism: Antilocapra americana; assembly: GCA_007570785.1. Classification (NCBI taxonomy): domain Eukaryota; kingdom Metazoa; phylum Chordata; class Mammalia; order Artiodactyla; family Antilocapridae; genus Antilocapra; species Antilocapra americana. Next base: position 22,880,521 of record ML663565.1, read on the forward strand.
ATATAATTTAATTTCAAAAAGCTTATGCATTTGTGTGCTCTATTGCTCAATCATGTCTGACTCTTTGCAACCCTGTGGATTAAAGCTGACCAAGCTCCTAGGTCTATGGGATTTTTCCTATATAAAATGGTCACTCGATTATTGTCACTGTCAATATTCCACTTAGCATGATTTCCCTAATGTCTCTGCATTTAGACGGGGTTTGCAGGTGGCTCAGTGATAAAGAATTCTCCTTCCAAGGCAGGAGACATAGGAAACGCAGGTTCCATCCCTAGGTTGGGAAGGTCCACTGGAGAAGGAAATGGCAACCCACTCCAATATTCTTGCCTGGAGAATCCCATGGACAGAGGAGCCTGGAACTCTGCAGTCCATGGGGTCGCAATGAGTCTGACACAGCTGAGCACGTATGCATGCACCCTGCATTTAGGGACTAATTTTTTAAACCTATTTTCTGACATTTCCTAAATTAATCTTCAATCTCAAAAATGTGCAAAATAAAAGCTTTAGTATATGGCATTCTATTGCTGAAATAACCAGAAAACACCTTTCCTTCCAAGTTTAAAGTAGAAAGAATGCAGGTGGTTATGACTGTGGGCTCTGAAATCACCTTCCTCTGAGTTGAGTCCTTCCCATATCTATCACTTCCAGGTGATACATCTTTGTGCATACACGTGTGCCAAGTTGCTTCAGTCGTGTCACACTTTGAAATGCTATGGACTATAGCCTACCAGGCTTCTCTGTCCATGGGATTCTCCAGGCATGAATACTGGAGTGGGTTGCCATGCACTCCTCCAGGGGATATATCTTTGAAAGTCATTTAACCTCAATAAACTTGTTTCCACATAAGTAAAATGACAAAAATATAATGGTGTCTATCTCAGAGGTTTGGTGTGAAGAGCAGATGAATGACGACACATGAAATTCTTAACACAGGGCCTGGCCCTTACCAAAAGCTCAATGTGCTGGTTATATTAATATATAAACATGGATATTATCTGCCTATAGTGTTTACAACACTGTCCACTAAAAAACCATCAGGCATTTTGGTACTTCTTGTCTTTAACTGGGATTCCCTGGTAGCTCAGCTGGTAAAGAATCTGTCTGCAATGTAGGAGAACCCTGTTCCATTCCTGGGTTTGGAAAATCCACTGGAGAAGGGAACGGCTACTGACTTCAGTATTCTGGCCTGGAGAATTCAATGGGGTCACAGAGTCGGATATGACAGTAATTAGTTAAGTCTTTCAAAGGTCTTTTGTAGGTGCCATTCATATGACTATCACTATGTTAAATGCTACAGACAATAATAAGAAAATTGAAAATATAGTGTTTGATACCCCAGTGTGAATGATGAAAGGTATAATAACAGTAAACTTTCATAATAATTACATGAAAAGTAAAAATATACATAAATGAGGGTGTGCAGTGAAAAGTCTTTGGTCATTTTTTTTAGCTACAATATGGATTTTTTCTTATTTCCTTCACTGCGGCTTTTGTTTTAAGGCAATGCTCTTAACTCCTAACCTCCAGAATCTCCTAGCAGGATTAAACTTCCACCCACACTTTTGGTGAAGCATAGTAAACAGAATAGTAAAATAGTGTCTTATAATGGTAAATTCATTAATTAATCATCCATCAAAAATGTTGGGGAATGTTTCTAAGGTATCAGTTCAGTGCAATTCAATCGCTCAGTCGTGTTCGACTCTTCACGACCCCATGAACTGCAGCACACCAGTCCTCCGGGTCCATCACCAACTCCTGGAGTCCACCCAAACCCATGTCCATCGAGTAGGTGATGCCATCCAACCATCTCATCCTCTGTCGTCCCCTTCTCCTCCTGTCCCCAATCCTTCCCAGCATCAAGGTCTTTTCCAAAGAGTCAACTCTTTGCATGAGGTGGCCAAAGTATTGGAGTTTCAGCTTCAACATCAGTCCTTCCAATGAACAGCCAGGGCTGATCTCCTTTAGGATGGACTGGTTGGATCTCCTCATTGTCCAAGGGACTCTCAAGAGTCTTCTCCAATACCACAGTTCAAAAACATCAATTCTTTGGTGCTCAGCTTTCATCACAGACCAATTCCCACATCCATACATGACTATTGGAAAAACCATAGCCTTGATTAGATGGACCTTTGTTGGCAAAGTAATGTCTCTGTTTTTCAATGTGCTATCTAGGTTGATCATAACTTTCCTCCAAGGAGTAAGCATCTTTTAATTTCATGGCTGCAGTCACCATCTGCAGTGATTTTGGATCCACCCCCCCCACTGTTTCCCTATCTATTAATTAAGTAAATATAAAGACAATTTCCTTGACTGGAAGAAACCACAATCTGTTAGAAAAAAATACTATGTAAAGAAATCCTTGCAATGAAATGTTAAACATGATATAATGGATAAGTTACATCAATTTCACAGATGACCCATAGATAGTATTGACTATTTTACCTAAAAGAGGGAAGAATCCCACAGTGTTTCATAGGGGAAGCATCACTTGAGCTGCTGAGGTGGGGAGTAGGGAAAATGTTTGAACAGATGTAGCACATGGTCATAAAATCAAATGCTGTCAACTGTACAGAAGGGCCAGAGAAAGTGACAGGAACTCTCAATAAACAGCAAAAAAAATTTAACTCTACATCATCAGCAAATGAAGTCATGAATTACCTCATGCTTGGGAATGACATGGTCAAATTTGTTTTAAAAAAGACTAGAAAAAGGAATATGGAAAAGTGATATGAAAACTACAAGACATTCTTTAAAGATGGCAGTTGATGGATCAGTTTTAACAACCTGTGTTTAATGCTTTCTGGACTAGCTACACTAGTTTTCAAAGGCTGCAAAATTTAAATATTTTAATTCATTAGATAATGCATAAAATCAAATATTATATTAACTATGTCATTCATATATATAATATTTTATATTGATGAGTTATTACTGTACATGTACATTTCTAGGAAAATGAGCACATTAAAGTCTAAACTATTATTTCAAAGATAATCTTAGCAAAATGAGATGAATTTTAGAATTAGTCAAACCTCTGAAGAATTATAGTAAAAACAATGATGGCCATGGAGGCATTACAATAGCCAGGACATGGAAGCAACCTAGATGTCCATCAACTGACGAATGGATAAGAAAGCTGTGGTACATATACACAATGGAATATTACTCAGCATTAAAAAAAAATTCATTTGAATCAATTCTACTCAGATGGATGAAACTGGAGCCCATTATCCAGAGTGAAGTAAGCCAGAAGCAAAAACAACAAAACAGTATATTAACGCATATATATGGAATTTAGAAAGACAGTAACGAGAACCCAACATGGGAGACAACAAAAGGAACGCAGATGTATAGAATAGACTCTTGGACTTTGTGGATGAGGGTAAGGGTGGGATGATATGGGAGAAGGACATTGAAACAAGTTAATTATCATATGTCTAATCAATCGCCAGCCCAGGATTGATGCTAGGGGCTGGTGCAGTGAGATTTCCCGGGGGGGAGGGAGGAGGAAGGGGGGTTCTGGAGGGGAAGCATATGTAAACCCATGGCGATATCATGGCATTGTATGACAAAAACAATAAAAGGGAGGGAAAAAAAATTCTGAACTGTTTTATGAAGCATGCACATTTCCTATGAAAAATCAGTCTACTTAATAAATGCTGCCATATGCAAATGCATTGTTGTTGCTACCTTGATGAAAAGGACCCCTTTCAGTAATGTCTCTGGCTCTGGAGGAATTAAAATCACACAGATTGGAAGAGCTAAGAAAGCTTATTTAATTAAGCTGTCAACAACAATCTCACAGATCTGCTTAAATTTATTGGGAGGTGGTGAGGTCTATTTGAAATGCGGACAATAAACTCAGAATAAGTTCTAAATGTGTTACATTTAATACACAGAAATATATTATAAGGTTAAAGGAAGTTGGCAGTATCTATCATAAATGCACCTACCCTTTGACACAGAATTTCACTTATAAGATTATATCCAAAAATTATGCACAAAAGTATATAACAGGAATATTTACTGTAGCATTTTTTATGATAGAAAATATTTGGAATTAGCTAACAAATATATTTTTAAGCCAAGGGTCATATAATTAAGTGTTCAACTAGATTGTTCAGCTATTTAAAAGAAAAAAGGTATCCTACTTGTACTGAAAATGAAAAAATTTCCAGCATAGATGAAGAGATAAAACAACAAATTAGTACATATAATGACTCAGTATATGTGTTATTTTAAGCAGAAGGTGTATGTATCTCCATGTGTGTGTGTGTGTGTGTGTGTGTAGAAAAGGCCCTGGAAAATTAACTTACCTGGTTGGGGTTGGGGGGGAATGGTGATCTCTAGCAAGAATTTAGGGGTGTGGTAAGGGAGGGCATTCACTGCTTTTATTTGTGTATATTCTTGCATTATCTGCATCATTTAAAAATGAAAGTACTCTTTTCACCTTGCTTATAGTTACCTTTGTTGTGCAGAAGCCTTTAATTTTAATTAGGTCCCATTTGTTTATTCGTTCCTTTATTTCCAATATTCTGGGAGGTGGGTCATGGAGGATCCCGCTTTGGTTTATGTCAGAGAGCATTTTGCCTATGTTATCCTCTAGGAGTTTTATAGTTTCTGGTCTTATGCTTAGATCTTTGATTCATTTTGAGTTTATCTTTGTGTATGGTGTTAGAAAGTGTTCTAGTTTCATTCTTTTACAAGTGGCTGTCCAGTTTTCCCAGCACCCCTTGTTAAAGAGGTTGTCTTTTCTCCATTGTATATTCTTGCCTCCTTTGTCAAAGATAAGGTGTCCATAGATGCGTGGATTTATCTCTGGGCTTTCTATTTTGTTCCATTGATCTATATTTCTGTCTTTGTGCCAGTACCATACTGTCTTAATGACTGTGGATTTGTAGTATAGTCAAAAATCAGGCAAGGTGAAAAGACAGCCTTCAGAATGGGAGAAAATAATAGCCAATGAAGCAATGGACAAACAATTAATCTCAAAAATATACAAGCAACTCCTGCAGCTCCATTCTAGAAAAATAAACGACCCAATCAAAAAGCGGGCCAAAGAACTTAACAGACATTTCTCCAAAGAAGACATAAAAATGGCTAACAAACACATGAAAAGATGCTCAACATCACTCATTATCAGAGAAATGCAAATCAAAACCACAATGAGGTACCACTTTACACCAGTCAGAATAGCTGCAATCCAAAAATCCACAAGCAATAAATGCTGGAGAGGATGTGGAGAAAAGGGAGCTCTCTTACACTGTTGGTGGGAATGCAAACTAGTACAGCCACTATGGAAAACAGTGTGGAGGTTCCTTAAAAAGCTGCAAATAGACCTGCCATATGACCCAGCAGTCCCACTGCTGGGCATATACACCGAGGAAACCAGAATTGAAAGAGCCACATGTACCCCAATGTTCATCGCTGCATTGTTTGCAATAGCCAGGACATGGAAGCAACCTAGATGCCCATCAGCAGACTAATTGATCAGGAAGCTGTGGTACATATACACAATGGAATATTACTCAGCATTAAAAAAAAAAAATCCATTTGAATCAGTTCTACTCAGGTGGTTGAAACTGGAGCCCATTATCCAGAGTGAAGTAAGCCAGAAGGGAAAACAACAATACAGTATACTAACGCATATATATGGAATTTAGAAAGACGGTAACGAGAACCCAGCATGCGTAGATGTATAGAACAGACTCGTGGACTCTGTGGATGAGGGAAAGGGTGGGATGATATTGGAGAATGGCATTGAAGCATGTTAATTATCATATGTGTAATTAATCACCAGCCCAGGATTGATGCTCGGGACTGGTGCAGCGAGATTTCCCAGGGGGAGGGAGGGAGGAGGGAGGGGGGTTCTGGAGGGGGAGCATATGTAAACCCATGGCGATATCATGTCATTGTATGGCAAAACTAATAAAAAAACAAATGAAAGTACTCATTTAAAAATGAAAGGCTCTCTTTCTATCTCCATTTGTTATGCTGGGACTTGAACATTCCCTTTGTTTATTATAATATTTTAGAATTTATTTTGATTTACTTTTACTTATTTTTATTTTTGATTCCATTGGGTCTTCATTGCTGCAAACGGGCTTTCTCTTGACGTGGCAAGCAAGGGCTACTCTTACTGCGGTGGCTTCTCCTGTTGCGGAGCACAGGCTCTAGGCGCAGGGACTCACTGGTTGTGACTCCCCAGTCTAGAGGGCAGGCTAAGCAGTTGTGGCACATGGACTTAGCTTCTCCGTGGCATGTGGAATCTTCCTTGACCAAGGATTACACCCAGGTCTGTTGGTAGGCAGATTCTTACCTGCTGTACCGCCAGGGAAGTCCTATTTTTATTTTTATATTAGCAAAAACATGAAATTTCAGCACTAGTGACATAAACATGTCATCATAAATGAGGAACATTACTCCTCCTAATTAATCGTCGCCACTTACTATCATGAGTTAGTTTGGCAGGTGAAATTTATGCATAAGTATCTTTTATCATATGAATATATACTTTATTTTGTACAGGAAAGCTAAGCATTAGAATCTAGTTAATAATGAATCACTGTCACTATATGAAGAGAGACAAGATAGTATAATGTTGGAGCATAATAGATAAAGTCAGATAGACCTTGGCTTGAATCTCAGCAACCATGTGACCCAGGACAAGTTTATTAAACATTCTCTAAAGCCTGATTATTTTCTTTATTGAAAAATTAATATCATGGTATCCGCTTACTAAAGTCTTAGGAGGATTAAAATAGATAATGCTTGTAGAAACTCCTGTAGCACATTGCCTATCATATAATAATTCCCTAAAGTTTATAATTCTTCTACTGCTTTTTCTTAGCTTTACATTAATAGCCTGTTTTCCCCAATAAGTATATAATTCCTAAAACAACATTTGAAAATATTATTCTATGAATTTTTCAACAATGGTATATAGTCAAAGCTGTTTAATCCTCTAATAATATCATTTGCTTCTGAATATAGACTATAGCTATGTTAATATGAGAGAGCTAGACATTAGCCTTGAAGAAACATGTTTTATATAATTATTTCATTTTATTTGATTATCTGCACAGCTCTAAGAATCAGTGATCTTTGGAATACATGTGGGAAATAATGCAAAAAGATGACAAGATTGAACACAGGAAACTTGCGTTTTCACTATTGAAACTATTAATTTCTTTCTAAAATATGTTTTTCATGTGAATTTTCATTATGTATTCAGGCTGTAGCTTCCTAATCAATAAAGTAATTCATACCATGGGAGAATAAAAAAGAGGGAAGACTGGAAAGTTGGTATAAAAATTATATTTAAGGAACTGATAATGAATCTAGGTTAGCATGGCTATTTTAAATTCATTTACTTCTTTTTTAAAAATTACCTAACAATCTACATTAAGAAATCAGTAACTAAGGGGAAAAAACAAAGTCTTGATTCTTTTTCCAGATGAGGGTAAATCAAATGAACAAAGATTTTCATGCAACTGTTAATAATATTAGGCTAATCCTTACCTTAAGGGTCTGGGAATTGAAAAATTATAAGCTTATATATTAAAATTTTTTAAACTTCTGACACCAAGGTGAATAAAGGGAATTGAGACTTTAAAATACATTTTTTAAAATATCAATTATACCATGGCTAGAAATATCCCTAGGCCACAGATACAGGTTTCCCATTTGAGCATTTAACTGTGGAAATGACTGTCAATTTCACCAAGACAGGGTTACAGGACAAGTTAATGTAGGACAAATATATTTTTCTTATATCGACATTATCACTTTAGTCAACCTGAAATTATTTATCAATCTGTATGATATAGAAACTTATGGCCTTAGTTGTCCTTTTAGGTACTGGACTATAGTAGTAAGTTTTTATAAAAGTGAAAATTGTATGTTCCATAAAATTCATATACAAGCAATAATGTTACAACACATGAAAAGAAAAAGAAGAATCGAAACATTCTTAGGCTCAGAAAACATTCAACCTTTGCCATTAGAACTAAGTCCGTCTAGCATTTTTGCTTCACACTATTTTACATAATTTTTAAAATATATGTAGAATTTTAGGCACTTTTTAAACAAATATATTATTTTAAATATATTATATGCTTATTAACAAAACTGAAAAATATAGAAGAATATAAGAAAGAAAATAACAATCATACATAATTTGTATGAAGTGCATACAGCTAGTACTAATGTTTTATTGTAGTTCTTTAATATTTTTCTCTAAGCATTTTAAGTTAAAGTTTTATGTGTATTTAAGAACAGTAAATATATAATAATATTTACAGATCTTAGATGAAAGATACTATTATACAAGATAATAGGCAACTTATTGACACATAATATAGGACATTTTCATTCAGGAAGAATTTTTAAGATACAGAAACAAAATTTTCATTCCTTAAACTTCTTGGCAAGGAAGTGACCTTTAACTTACTTTCAGATGGGTATAAACAAGAACCAAAATTCATTGGCAATTACCTTTGTAAACTCCAAACTGTGTGAAAGTTATAACCATCATAAATAAGTTCATTAACTCAAAAAAAAATCCAGTTATGGCTTCAAGTGGCCATAAACAACAGGTAACATCCTGTTTGAACATTGGATACAGTTTTCTTGATTCTAGAAAAGCTAAAGGTACAAAAGAGGGACTGAGTTTTGTAGTACTTAATATAAAGTCCAACTTCATTGTTCAAATTTAGTCAATACGAATACTGTTGTTTAATCGCTAAGTCTTGTCCAATTCTTTGCAACCCCATGGACTGTAGCCCACCAGGCTCCTCTGTCCAGGGATTTCCCAGGCAAGAATACTGGAACGGGCTGCCATTTCCTTCTCCAGAAGATCTTTCCTACCTTCCTTCTCCAGGGGAATCTTCCCAAACTGGCATCTCCTGAATTGGCAGACAGATTCTTTACACTGAGCCATCAGGGAAGATTTTAAGATTTTAAGAAAAAAGAAAACAACTTCAGGGACTTCCTTGATGGTACAGTGGGATGGTGGCACAGGTGTCTAGGAATCCACCTGCCAGTGCAGGGGACACAGATTTGATCTCTAGTCTGGAAAGATTCTGCATATCGTGAAACAACTAAAGCCCACACAAAGCAAAGTATACCCAGCACAGCCAAAAATAAATAAATAAATTATTTTTTATACAAGGAAAACAGTTTCATAAAACAGAAATATTACACTCTACAAGCTGCTTTTTGCTTTGCCTTTTTCTGGCATCTTCCCCACCCTTATCCTGTTACCTGTCACCTCTTCTATGGGATATTTCCTGAAGATACCACTCCAAAGTAAACAGCACAGCTCCCTTCTTTCCCTCTTTCACGTTTCTACTGTAAGTCACGGGCTCCCCAGGTGACGCTAGTGGTAAAGAACCCGTTTGCCAGTGCAGGAGACACAAGCAATGCAGGTTAGATCCCTGGGTAGAGAAGATCCCCTGGAGTATGAAGTGGCAACTGGCTCTATTATTCTTGCCTGGGAAATCCCATGGATAGAGTGCCCTGGTGGGCTACATTCCATGGAGCCACAGAGTCAGACGCAACTGAGCAACTTTGTTCTAAAGTCATACATGTAATAATTTATGGATTGAATTTTGGCGCATCTTCCTTCCATTCACTTTACACTAAAGAGTGGTGGAAAAACACAGGCATATTAATCTTTTCTTTGTAGCACAATGTCATCTGAAGTGAAATGTAAATAAATGCTGAAAAGGCAAAGCAATCTTTAACATCTAGGGCAACATAGGTGAAACAATCACTTCGTGATGTTTCTAAAAATTCCTGATACCAGCCATCAGGAAAGTATTTCTAATCACATCAGATTTTTTTTTATTGTATTTCCCTCTGTAAGGTTTTATTTTGTTTTGTTTTCTGTTCTAGTTAAGCTAGATATGAAATTGTAGTCATTGTGCCTAGCACAGATCCCTGGTGCTTAATTGAACTCCATGTTTGAAAGAAGGATAAGTAAATTGGTGATGAATTATGTATAATATATGTAATCATTCTGATTTTAGAATTTAATAACAAGCTTAATAAAAAATAATTCTTACTTAAAGAGAAAAACAATTGCTCTTCTAATACAGTGTATTATTTAAATAAAAAATATTTATCCATATATCATATGGTTGTTGCTGTTTAGTCCCTTAGTCATGTCCAACTCTTGTGACCCCGTGGAGTGTAGCCCACCAGTCTCCTCTGTCCATGGGATTTCCCAGGCAAGAATACTGGAATGGGTTTCCATTTCCTTGTCCAGGGGATCTTCCCAACCCAGAGAGCAAACTCATGTCTCCTGCTTGGCAGATCGATTCTTTACTACTGAATCACCTGGAAATCTATCATATATTATATTGTTATCTACTCTAATTAGTATTTGGTATTACTAAATTCAAGTTAAAGTTTACCTGATACATTGGCATACAAAAATGTGTGGCAATTTTACTGAGACAACATATTATAGTCTTTTATACTATACCAGTGTATAAATATTTGTGCAATTCCTTTGGGAAAAAAATAATCTTCTTATGTATTAGTGACAGGAATATGATCATTAATATTCCTCAAGAGTGTTGCTTTATCCAAATTTTAACTTGATTTGGAAGCACCTTTGACATTTCTCAGATAAACTCTTTGAGCAGACTGGAAAGCATAAAAAGTTACAGATTTAGATAGCAAATCTATCATTTATCATGCCCATACAGCATCCTTACTCAATAGTGTACCTGGACACAGGACTTTATCTAATCCTCTGTTCTCTTATTTGAAACGTAAGAATGACTGTAAATATATTCGTATCTACACCATGAATCATGTGGAAGATTAAATGCAATATATCTCACAACCCTCTGAATGAATTAGTTATCACTAACTATTCTTTTCTTCTTCACTGTGACTTAAAACAGCTTTCAAAGCTGCACCTTTCCTTAGCACTAACTCCTGCCTTCTCCCTCAAGTTGTTAGTTCAGTGTTTGTTTTTTATTGGTTCTACTCTCGCCAGACCTTTTCTAGCTCATTGGAAAGAAATAAAAAATCTGTAAGAGACACTGGTAAATTAAGTACATGTCTTAGCTTCAGTGTTGAAAATGACTGCTCTTTCTTTCCAATCCTCATCTCAAGTTTTACTATTTTTATAGTTAGTGGCAGGAAACCTTCAGCCTATCAACGTTACATTTTCTATCTGCACTGAAGCTTAAAGGAACCAAAAAATAAATCTTGCTGGTCATCATTGTGAGCCCTACAGAATCGTCTAGCCTCTATAATTTTCCACTTCACTACCACCTATAGCTACACATGGACTGTACAACTTGGATTGTTAAATTAAAAAAGAAAAGTTTAAATGGAAGAAACAATTACATCTGTTCCTATCAATATCAGAATATCTGAACCTTTTGTACAAAACATGATAATCATGTTTTATAAGACCCTTTTCATTTTCCTGGGATACTGAAGCTTTTGCTCTGTCAGCAACCTTCTTTTCTGTTCACTGGAAACTATTGGATCCTGCCCTAAGGAAATGTGCAGCCACCCACAAAGCAATGTAGGGAAACACACTGGGCACACATTAAACAAGGCAAGTCAAGCAAGTCAGATGCACGTCTAGGCACATGTCAGACAGGAACAGCTGACTGCAAGACTTTCGTGTTTGCTGACAGGAGGTTAAGCATCGGATACAAGCCCATGTGATGTGAAGAATGTAATTTACTTTTGCATTCTGTTGATTTTAAAACAGACTACTAAATGTAATATAAATTATAAGCTTAGTGCCCTGGGGGAGACTGATGTAGTGACATTCATTCAGATAGGTAGGAATATGGTTTTGCTTTCTCCATCTTTTTACTTATGGGCCATGGAATAGTTTGCATTGGGAAGCATGATTTTACCCTAAATAACTGGAGGGAGAGAACTGAATTCATTAACATTAGATGGTTTCTCCAGGTAATATAATCCAGGTAATATTCCAGAAACATGATAATATGCATAAGCATATGCACTCTAAGCAAATGGTTCTACTGTGTAATAATTCACTTGTCACTTTGTATCAGGATAAATTCTTTACCAAATGAAAGGATTTTCTTAAGTTAATGAAAACTAACATAAGATTCTCCCACAATGTCTTCCCAAGAACAAATGTAAAGAAGTTTGTACAATCAACACTTTATCTGCCTCCATGAACAATGATTTGAAGTCAATAATAGATATTTATAATGTCACAAAGAATCTTTATTCCTGTACTTATGTATGCAGATATGTGAAGTGTGTATACTAGTCACTCATGTGACTAATCATGTGACTAATCAGTCATGTCTGACTCATTGTGACCCTATGGAGTGTAGCCCACCAGACTCCCTCTGTCCATAGGATTCTCCAGGCAAGAATACTAGAGTGGTAGCCATTCCTTTCTCCAGGGGATCTTCTTGACCCAGGTACTGAATACAGGTCTTCTACATTGCAGGAAGATTCTTTACCACCTGGGCCACCACAGAAGCCCCATGTGAAGTAATAAAGATAAATAGATAGTCCCATAGGTCCAATGAATATCAGTTCCCAAATTGCATGGCTTCTAAAACTTTGTACCATTTCTGAGTTCTGATAAGCAACAGATCAGAATAGGTCTGTTGGAGGCTCCCATGCATAAGCCATTTATTTTGCTAGTGGTCTTCTAAGTGTTCACAGTGTCAAGATCAACTTTTTTTCTGCTATATTAAATGTCCCCCAAAACTTTTATTTATCTTGCATATAAAATATTTTAACCCGTTAAATAATAAAACTAGCAAATGTCATTATCTTTACTTCTCAAATAAATTATAAAAACAAACAAGCTTTAAAGAGGCTGGTTCTTTGATAATGGACAAAGTTAAGTTTAGTGTGTTGCTTTGCATTTCTGCATCCAAAGAGCCCAGAGATTACATTGTAGGTCTGGGTCATGGCAGGGAAGCTCTTAGACAAGCTTTTTTGAGTGCTATGCTGTGAGAAGTGTAAATATTCACATCAGTAGTTTCTTCCACAAGCAAAAATGCACACATACAACAAAAAGTAGGAGCTGTTTGCTTTTTTTCTTTTTAAGACTTTTTTGACCTGAATATATGTGTTAGTGACTCAGTCATGTCTGATTCTTTGTGACCTCATGGACTATAGCCCACCAGGCTCTTACGTCCATGAAATTCTCAAGGCAAAAATACTGGAGTGGAGAAGATCCACTTCTCTGGGGAGTTTTCCTGATTCAGGGATGGCAACCAGGCCACCAGCACTGCAGGCAGATTCTTTACTGTCTGAGCCACCTCTCATTTTTAAAGTCTTCATTTAATTTGTTACAATATTTCTTCTGTTCTACCTTTTAGATTTTTGGCTGTGAGGCTTGTGGTATTTTAGCTCCCTGACAAGGAATTGAACCCACATCACCTGCTTTGGAAGTCGAAGTCTTTTTTTTTTTTTTTTTTAGTTTTGCCATACAATGACATGATATCACCATGGGTTTACATATGCTCCCCCTCCAGAAGCCCCTTCCCTCCTCTCTCCCTCATCCCTCCCCCCGGGAAATCTCAATGCACCAGCCCCGAGCATCAATCCTGGGCTGGCGATTGATTAGACATATGATAATTAACATGTTTCAATGCCATTCTCCCATATCATCCCACCCTTACCCTCATCCACAGAGTCCATGAGTCTGTTCTATACATCTGCATTCCTTTTGCTGTCTCACATGCTGGGTTCTCGTTACTGTCTTTCTAAATCCCAATATATGCGTTAGTATACTGTATTGTTGTTTTCCCTTCTGGCTTACTTCACTCTGGATAATGGGCTCCAGTTTCGTCCATCTGAGTAGAACTGATTCAAATGAATTTTATTTTAATGCTGAGTAATATTCCATTGTGTATATGTACCACAGCTGCTTATCCAGTCATCATTTGATGGGCATCTAGGTTGCTTCCATGTCCTGGCTATTGTAAACAAAGCAGCGATGAACATTGGGGTACACGTGGCTCTTTCAATTCTGGTTTCCTCGGTGTGTATGCACAGCAGTGGGATTGCTGGGTCATATGGCAGGTCTATTTGCAGTTTTTTAAGGAACCTCCACACTGTTTTCCATAGTGGTTGTACTAGTTTGCAATCCCACCAACAGTGTAAGAGAGCTCCCTTTTCTCCACATCCTCTCCAGCATTTATTGCTTGTAGATTTTTGGATGGCAGCCATTCTGACTGGTGTAAAGTGATACCTCATTGTGGTTTTGATTTGCATTTCTCTGATAATGAGTGATGTTGAGCATCTTTTCATGTGTTTGTTAGCCATTTTTATGTCTTCTTTGGAGAAATGTCTGTTAAGTTCTTTGGCCCACTTTTTGATTGGGTCGTTTATTTTTCTAGAATGGAGCTGCAGGAGTTGCTTGTATATTTTTGAGATTAATTGTTTGTCTGTTGCTTCATTGGCTATTATTTTCTCCCATTCTGAAGGCTGTCTTTTCACCTTGCTTATAGTTTCCTTTGTTGTGCAGAAGCTTTTAATTTTAATTAGGTCCCATTTGTTTATTCGTGCTTTTATTTCCCATATTCTGGGAGGCGGGTCATGGAGGATCCCGCTTTTGTTTATGTCAGAGAGCATTTTGCCTATGTTATCCTCTAGGAATTTTATAGTTTCTGGTCTTATGCTTAGATCTTTGATCCATTTTGAGTTTATCTTTGTGTATGGTGTTAGAAAGTGTTCTAGTTTCATTCTTTTACAAGTGGCTGTCCAGTTTTCCCAGCACCCCTTGTTAAAGAGGTTGTCTTTTCTCCATTGTATATTCTTGCCTCGTTTGTCAAAGATAAGGTGTCCACAGATGCGTGGATTTATCTCTGGGCTTTCTATCTTGTTCCATTGATCTATATTTCTGTCTTTGTGCCAGTACCATACTGTCTTAATGACTGTGGATTTGTAGTATAGCCTAAAGTCAGGTAGGTTGATTCCTCCAGTTCCATTCTTCTTTCTCAAGATTGCTTTGGCTATTCGAGGTTTTTTGATCCTCTATATTGCAAACCCTAAAGACTCTATGAGAAAATTACTAGAGCTAATCAGTGAATATAGCAAAGTTTCAGGATACAAAATCAACACACAGAAATCCCTGGCATTCCTATACACTAACAATGAGAAATCAGAAAGAGAAATTAAGGAAACAATTCCATTCACCATCGAAACAAAAAGAATAAAATACTTAGGAGTATTTCTACCTAAAGAAACAAAAGACTTGTATATAGAAAACTATAAAACACTGATGAAAGAAATCAAAGAGGACACAAACAGATGGAGAAATGTGCCATGTTCGTGGATTGGAAGAATCAATATAGTGAAAATGAGTATACTACCCAAAGCAATCTATAGATTCAGTGCAATTCCTATCAAGCTACCAGAGGTCTTTTTCAGAGAATTAGAACAAATAATCTCACAATTTGTATGGAAATACAAAAAACCTCATATAGCCAAAGGAAGTCGAAGTCTGAACCGCTACTGGACCACTTGGGAAGTCCCTGTTTATAATCTTAAAAAAAAAAAAAAAACAAAACTCCACAAAGTAATCAAGTACTGTGATGGAAGTTCAAAACAATGTTTTACATATAAGAAGCTCAGAATCTAACAGGAAATATGACTTACAAATACAATATGAAGAAGCAGAAACTATTAAGTTGATTAAGAGACATATAGATAAAATGGTAAGAGTTTAAAAAAGTGATTAACAATTTTTGACTGAAAATGAGATTCAGAGAAATCTTTATCAAGAAAGTACCATCATGGTGATGTAAAATTATATTCCAAAAATGTGAGCACTTTTAAGAGAAGAGAGAAAATCCATAAAGATTAAATGAAAAGAAATGTGGAGATTGATATTTTTCTTAAGCTAATGCTTAGAATACACCGAGTTTAAGGAGGAAACGGAATTTTGTACAAAAGCACATCCACATACATAGTAAGGTCATTGAGAAATAAAAAAACTGTGTTGCACCAAACAATATCCTTCCTGGTCTTATGTACTTCTAAATAGTTCAATTTCTAATTTTTTCTAATTAGGAGCAAGAATTCCAAAACTAACACAGATTGGTTTTCACTTCTGTGTGACTTAGCTTAACCTCTAATGCAAGACTGATGACACTCAATGTTGAGTTCCAAAAGGGAATCCGACAGAACTTACATGAAGGTTGGCTCTATTTCCCCAGGAGCCATCTTCATCTTCCCCAGGGCCAGTTACACTTATGTGTCTGGAAATCACATAGCTCCCCTGGGACTCCCCTATTGGCACACAATATGACTTTCAGTAGCTTGGGTCTTGTTTCAACCAAGTCCTAGTAAAACCAAACCATCTTGCCGTGATTCAGGCAGGACTTTCAAAACTCTTCTGGCTCTGAAATTTTTCAGAGGTAGGTGATTTTAGGCCTATGACAAAACTTGAAGACACAGGAGCATCAGACTTGTTGCACAGAAAGTCCCAATAAATGTATGAATTTTTAAAAAATGGTATTGTCCTATTTTAATAACTGTTCTCCATTCCACTGATATGTGCATGGTAGTTCATTAAAGATTTTGAGCCCAAATCCAGAAAGGGTTACTATCATTAAGTTTTACTTGATCCTTCCTTTTCACCCATCCATCCTCCAGGAAAATTAATTCCTTGGGTCTTTTTTTCTGAACTATCCAAAATAATCAGCAACTATTCCACTGGTGTTCAATGTAGAGTTACGGTAGTTTAAGGATTGCATGTTTAAGAAAGTATAGCCCACAACCACTCACACTCTGATGAATCCAAATTATAGAGATGGTCAACCTTGTAAGTCTTCAAAATTAGTTGAGCCATAGACTTTTGATCACTTGCTTTGCATTTTTAAAAGAAGTGAATTGTATACAAGTGAAACATTATGAGGAAGCAGTTTAACCTCATTAAAAGTCAGAGGGAGGACACTGGGGTTGGCAGCCTGATACCTTGGATTGCCATATTGAAACTTTCTGGATAAAGCTAGTAAGGTTTCAAAGTATTTCTTCCTCCAGTTATTGTAGCAATTGCTGTAGCTCCAGTTTCAAGCAATCCAAACTAGGCTGTCGTGGCAAGTTTGCAATGTGCTTCTTCCAGTTACATGACTTTGGACAAAATCGCAAACTGTATAAACTTCAACATCCTCAAGCAAAAGATGTCAGGCTTCTGCTTTCCATAGAGTCCAGAAAGGTGGTGATATCCTGCCATGTATTCTCCTTTGACTCCTCATTGAACTCTAGGTGATTGTTCATGGCCTCAGCATGCACAGCTCGCAGCAAAAGGAGACAATGTCTGAAGCACTGGAGCCACCATCAGAGTGGACCCCAGTTAGTTCCTTATTTCGTATGCAGAAGACTTTTTTTTTCAATTCAATATAAAAATACTCTTATAAGAACAAGGGTTGCAAAAAGTCAGACGTGACTTAGTGATGGCGACCACTCATCACAAAATAGGAGGAACCTTGGTTATTTTAGCTTCAGTGGGAAGAAGAAGTCGAACAGGATGGATATAGAAATTGTAGTTTTGACTCAAAAGAACCGCCCAGGCCTTCTACCTCCTCTGCTCTTCCCAGTGTCACTTTCTCATGAAATGCAGTGTAAATATTATAAATTCTACAACTTTAAAAATGAATACATGAAATCGTTCTGAAAGAGGCATTAGGATTTTGTTCCTGAGTTTTTCTAAAGAGGGTTACTGAAATGGATCAACTGAATTTGTGTTTTGTAGGCAGTTTCCACTGTGTAAGTCCTGGGGTTCAGTAGTGTGGGGGTGTTCGTGTTTGAATGTACTGGCTGGTTGAGCTCTGTCCAGGGCCGGCTGTTCCTCCTTGATAACCAAGACACCCAATGGGGCATTGTTTTATCATTGTGATGATACAGGTGATTTGCAGGCAGCTTTCTTGACTTCAGCCTGGGGTCACATCAGGATCTTGTTGTTAGGTTTTTGTTTTTGTTTTTTTTAAACAACCTCACCAAGCAGGCATCTTCTAAACACCTCAGGACTGGAAACGCATCCTGACATCTCCGCCGGGCCATCTCACCACTTCCGGTTTAGGAGCTGATACTTCCAAATCCTCTTCCAGTTTAGGTTCTGATACTTTAGAAACAGGCTAAATAGCGAAAAGGTAGGAAAAACCATCAAGTAAACGGTTTCCAAAGTTACAGCATTAACCTGAACTTCGATGATGGCAGTACGAACTGAATGGGAGAAATTGTGGCAGGTTGTGAGAGAAATTGAGGTCTGGAGACAAGGTTCTCTGACTATGGGAGATCAGGGGACTTTTTTTTTTTTTCCAGATAATTTGACTAGATTAGAAAGCTAGGTCTGCCAAAAATGAGATAGATAAGTGGAGCAGGCTGGAAGGGAAAACCAGCTGTAGTTTTAGATTCCTGGTGTTTGAGTGTGTGTGTGTTAGTTGCTCAGTCGTGTCACATTCTTTGCAACCCCATGGACTATAGCTTGCCATGCTTCTCTGTCCTTGGAATTCTGCAGGCGAGAATACTGGAGTGGGTAGCCTTGTCCTCCTCCAGGGGATTTTCCCAACCCAGGGATGGAACCTAGGTCTTCCGCATTGCAGGCAGATTCTTTACCATCTGAGCCACCAGGGTGTTTGAGTAGGCAGAGGGAAATCTACATAGAGGTAATAGTCCTTAGTGAAAAATTGGAATTAGACCCAGGAAGAAGTACTACCTGAGAATCTAAATTTTGAATTGTGTTCAAAATATGTTTGTAGGAGAGGTCATGTAATGTCAAAAGTTTGCAAATGGAGATGAGAAGAGAAGGTTAGATGGAGCAGTGAGGAAAAGTATTACAGAAGGGAAAGATGATTATTAAGAAGATCCTGTATATCTTGGTATGAGTGAAGTGAAAGTCGCTTCATGTCCGACTCTTTGCAACCCCTTGAACTGTATAGTCCATGGAATTCTCCAGACCAGAATACTGGAGTGGGTAGCCTTCCCTTTCTCCAGTGGCTCTTCCCAACCTAGGAATCCAACTGGGGTCTCCTGCGTTGCAGGCAGATTCTTTACCAAATGAGCTATGAGGGAAGCCCTTGGTGATTGTTTGTAAATTGAGAGGACCAAAGTCGGATAGTACCAGTTTTAAATAGTGAGAAAGAATAGTACCTTCTCATTGATTTACCTGTTTCATTGTCAGTGAATACAGGTATCTTTATATATGTATAATTATGTGTATATAAATCTAGAGGAGTATATACCACACTATAATTTCAAAATTCTTTGTGAGATATATGAATATATGATATACATTTTATATGTGAGTATGTTTATCCATGTATTTATATATGATGATGGGAATTATAGAAATTATTGCTTTCTATTTAAAAATGAATTACTTGGTATGGTGACACATCAAAATAATTTTACACATTTGTGTATTTGATGTTTTGTTATAGTAGTTTCATGTATATAAACATTTAGCACCTGGGTCTTCCAAAGGGAATGTGATTCTTCCATAAACAAAAACCAATTAAGTCTTATTGAACCAGATGTGATAACTTTGCATACATTTGGGGTGGAACATAGGGTTAATATACATTCTTATTTCCCTTCATGAGTACCTGCAGTTACTACAGTTGTGTCCAACTCTTTGCAACCCAATGGACCATAGCCCCCCAGGCTCCTCTGTCCATGAGATTCTTCAGGCAAGAATCCTAGAGTGTGTTGCCATGCTCTTCTCCAGGGGATCCTCCCAGCCCAGGGATCAAACTCCAGTCTCCTGCATTGCTGGCAGATTTTTTTTTACTGATGAGCCACTGGGGAAGCCCTCATATTTCCAAAACTGTATTCAAATCAGTAGTGTTGTATTAGAAACTTGTGACAAAGGGACTGTTTTTGAAAACACTTGCAGTAAATCTGCTAAACAAAATGTGTTCAGTATCTCCCATCATATGTGCAAAAGATAAAGTATATTGTAGCATATGTTGTTAACAGAAGCAAAAACAACAATACAGTATATTAACACATATATATGGAATTTAGAAAGACAGTAACGAGAACCCAACACGCGAGACAGCAAAAGGAACGCAGATGTATAGAATTGACTTGTGGACTCGGTGGATGAGGGAAAGGGTGGGATGATATGGGAGAATGGCATTGAAACATGTTAATTATCATATGTCTAATCAATCGCCAGCCCAGGATTGATGCTCGGGGCTGGTGCATCGAGATTTCCCGGGAGGGAGGGAGGAAGGAGGGAGGAGGGAGGGGGGAGGGAGGGGTTTCAATGAGGTACCTATGCAAAGTGTATCACCTAGCACTTAGAAATATTTAATAAATGTTAGTAAATATGCTTATTATCTTTATATATAATTATCTACATTTGAACTTTTTAAAATTCAATTTGTGTCATATCATTTGTATTTTCTCTTTGTCTCAAAAGAATAAAATTAAGATGGAATTCTTCTTGACTTAGCATTTATATTGAACTTCACATTCAACTTTCAGAAACATAAAATAGTATGTATTTTTTTATCTTTTTTTTTTTTAGAAAAAGTTTGCTGTTTATGATTCTGTGTCCAGGAAATAAAATGTCTTTTATTTTCTGACAGGCAATAGGGAATTTTGAAAATTAAAAGTAACATTTAAAAATATTATGATGTACATGCTTTTAAAAATGTGAAAAGTTTAGAAAAGTAAAAACAAGACTGAAAATTCTTGATCATTCTGCTACATTGAGATAATGACTGTTAACATCTTTAGATTGTTTCCAATTTGTTTTACAGACAGCACTGTTTTGCTCTACCATAGTAAGACTTTGGCTCACAAATACAATTGTTTTATCTTTGAAAAGATGTGTAAAATTATAGTTGCTGAGTTAAGGGGAATAAATGTATTTCATGCTATCATCATCTTCCCAGATTGACATTTAGAAATATTATGTCACTTGTGTGTGACACACAAGTGTGACACAAAGATTCTAATTCTTTGTCATTTCAAAATTCAGATAAAAATCTTTTTGTGTTGTTATAACCCATTTTATTACTTAACCTTGCTCATAAGTTCCTTTGTGTACCATCAAATATGCATTTAGGGCTACATTGTGAATGGCTTCAGTCTAGTAACATTACAAATTATTGAAACATCTTCTCTACTTTCACTTGTTGGTTTTCATTCAAATTTGTGATGAAAACCATCTCCACATAACAAAGCATGAGAAAAATCCATGTGCAATGTGGAGTTGTGGTTCTAAGAGCTTTGACACTGATGTTGAGAGCCTCTGGTGAGGTGAACCTGGTTGGAGGGGAAGACATGCACCAGAGTGGATAGCTGTGGGCCAGGATAGAAGTTCAGGCACAGGCTCCAGGGCTGACCTTCCTCCAGTAATGCCTTGGCTTGCGGACTCAGGCCTGCTACATAGTTGATGGATTCTGAAAGCCTTGCTCCTAACCAGCACTCAAGGCTGCATTCAGAGATGACCTCTATTCTTCACAGAACTAGACTCTAAGGCTGAAAATCCCTCCCAAATACCTTTTCTGCAAGAATCTTCTCTCCCAATGTTGTCAAGACATCCCCAGGTTCAGAATATACACCTTTAACCCAGTCTCGCAACTAACTGAGGGTTCTGGACCATCCATCCACCAATACTTTGAGTTTTTATTTAAAAAGGCCAGGTCTTAGTTGAGGCATGTGGAATCTAGTTCCCTGACAAGGGAACAAACCCACACCTCCTGTATTGAGAGCATGGAGTTTCAACCACTGGACCACCAGAGAAGTCTTATAATGCTTTTGTACTCATGTTCACAGATCTGAGTGCATATTTCAGCCCTCTCTGGAACCAGCATGTGTAACATAAACTTTATACTAACCCATGGTATTCCCCAGGATGAGTCCTGAAATACCTCAATTTCACCTCTTCCTTCCACCCAAACCCTCATGGGTGTACACCCTCAGTGTTCCTGGAGCATTCTCTCCTGGACCTGAATCAGGCACATCCTAAAATATAGAGGGCAACACCAGAGTTCTGTGCTGCAGCTATGAAATTAAAAAAACACTTGCTCCTTGGAAGGAAAACTATGACAAACCTAGACAGTGTATTAAAAAGCAGAGACATTACTTTGCCAACAGACATTTGCATTGTCAAAGCTGGTTTTTCCAATAGTCATGTATGGATGTGCAAGTTGGACCATAAA
The DNA here is from genome assembly GCA_007570785.1 of Antilocapra americana. Taxonomy (NCBI): domain Eukaryota; kingdom Metazoa; phylum Chordata; class Mammalia; order Artiodactyla; family Antilocapridae; genus Antilocapra; species Antilocapra americana. The sequence continues at coordinate 22,902,678 of ML663565.1, forward strand.
GAAGGCTGAACACCGATGCTTTCAAATTGTGGTGCTGGAGAAGATTCTCATAAATCCCTTGGACTACAAGGAGATAAAACCAGTCAATTCTAAAGGAAATCAACTCTCAACATTCATTGAAAGGATTGGTGCTAAAGCTCCAATGCTTTGGCCATCTGATGGGAAGAGCTGACTCATTGAAAAAGACCCTGATGCTGGGAAAGATTGAAGGCAAAAGGAGAAGGGAGCAGTAGAGAATGAGATGGTTAGATAGTATCACTGACTCAATGGACATGAATTTGAGTCAACTCCAGGAGACACTGGAGGACAGAGGACCCTGGCGTGCCGAAATCCATGGAGCCACAAAGAGCCGGACATGACTTAGCGACTGAACAACACCACCACCAGAGGTCTGAAACTGGCCACTGAATATAAAAAGATAAGTCTTTCACCAGACCCTACCTCAAAACAGTCCTTCTCAGGTGACTCTAAGACTTCTGCCTCCAGCATCCAGACTCATGAGCATTTGTACTAACAGATCTCAGCTGCATCCAGACTCTGCATCCTATAAACAGCCCCTCCAGGTCCTTGGGGTCTGGGGCCCTACCAGAATATCATGTTCTTGAAATGAGCCACAGAGGGAGAGTCTATAACATTAATCCTGCTTATTATCTTTGCTGGGCAAACTTAGACTGGTTACTGCTGCAGTGAACATGAAAGGGCATCTTATCCTACCCAAATCCAGGAAAAGAAAAAACCTTTTACAAGCAGAATACTTTATCTGCAGATTCAGCATCAGATTACAGTACAGTTCAGATTATAGAATTAGACAACAGAATTTAACTTAACAGTGTTTTGGTTCAAAAGCAATATGTATGGATTTTCTTATTGGAAAAGATAAATGATGAGTCTGTAAACACATTTTTGACACATAAATGCAAGTTAGAAACGGATGCTATTCTCGAACTGACATTACAAACCAAAAGATGAGATGATTTAATATATGGTCTGGTATTAGGCCTACTCTGATGTCCCAGACAGCAAAGAATCTGCCTGCAAAGCAGGAGACTGGAGCTCAATCCCTGGGTTGGGAAGATGCCCTAGAGAAGGGGATGGCTACCCACTCCAGTATTCTAGCCTGCAGAATACTAAGGACAGAGGAGCCTGGTGGGCTACAGTCCATGGAATCACAAGAGTCAGACATGACCGAGTTACCAACACTTTATACAATATTAATGTTTCATTTCAGTTAGTCACTCAGTTTTGTCCGGCTCTTTGTGACCCTATGGACTGCAACACATAAGGCTTCCCTGTCCATCACCACTTCCAGAACTTACTCAAACTCAAGTCCATCAAGTTGGTGATGCCATCCAACCATCTATTCCTCTGTCATTGCCTTCTCTTCCTGCCTTCCATCTTTCCCAGCATCAGGGTCTTTTCCAGTGAGTCAGTTTTGCCTCAGGTGGCCAAAGTATTGTAATTTCAACTTCAGCACCAGATCGTCCAATGAATATTCAGTACTGATTTCCTTTAGGATTGACTGGTTTCATCTCCTTGCAATCCAAGGGACTCTCAAGAGTCATCTGCAACACCACAGTTCAAGATCATCAATTTGTCAGTGCTCAGCTTTCTTTATAGTACAGCTCTCACAACCACATGAGATTACTGGAAAAGCCATAGCTTTGACTAGATGGGCTTTTGTCAGCAAAGTAATGTCTCTGCTTTTTAAATGCTGTCTAGTCTGGTCATAGCTTTTCTTTCAAGGAGCAAGCATCTTTTGATTTTATGGCTGCAGTTACCATCTGCAGTGATTTTGGAGCCCCCCCAAAATAAAGTCTCTCTCACTGTTTCCCTTGTTTCCCCATCTATTTGCTATGAAGTGATGGGACCAGATACCATTATCTTAGATTTCTGAATGTTGAGTTTTAAGCCAACTTTTCCACTCTCCTCTTTCACTTTCATCAAGAGGCTCTTTAGTTCTTCTTCACTTTCTGCCATAAGGGTGGTGTCATCTGCATATCTGAGATTATTGATATTTCTCCCAGAAATAACATAAAGCTCAGTCGGTTAATCATCTGCTTACAATGCAGGAGACCCGGGTTCAATTCCTGGGTTAGGAAGATCCACTGGAGAAGGAAATGGCCACCCACTCCAGTATTCTTCCCTAGAAATCCCATGAACAGAGGAGCCTGGCTACAGACCATGAGGTCACAAGAGTCGGACACTACTTGGCAACTAAACCACCGCCACTCTGCATATAAGTTAAATAGTGACAATATACAGCCTGACATACTCCTTTTCTGGTTTGGAACCAGTCTGTTGTTCCATGTACAGTTCTAACTGTTGCTTTTTGACCTGCATACAGATTTCTCAGGAGGCAAGTAAGGTGGTCTGGTATTCTCATCTCTTTCAGAATTTTCCACAGTTTGTTTTGATCCACACAGTCAAAGGCTTTGGCATAGTCAATAAAGCAAAACTAGATGTTTTTCTGGAACTCTCTTGCTTTTTCAATGATCCAAAAGATGCTGGCATTTTGATCCCTGGTTGCTCTGCCTTTTCTAAATTCAGCTTGAACATCTGGAAGTTCACTGCTCACATACTATTGAAACCTGGCTTAGAGAATTTTGAGCATTACTTTGCTAGCATGTGAGATGAGTCCAATTGTGTGATAGTCTGAGCATTCTTTGGCATTGCCTTTCTTTGGGATTGGAATGAAAACTGACCTTTTCCAGTTCTGTGGCCACTGCTGAGTTTTCCAGATTTGCTAGCATATTGAGTGCAGCACTTTAACAACATCATCTTTTAGGATTTGAAATAGCTCAACTGGAATTCCATCACCTCCACTAGCTTTGTTCATAGTGATGCTTCCTAAGGCCTCCTTGATTTCGCATTCCAGGATGTCTGGCTCTAGGTGAGTGAGCACACCATCATGGTTATCTGGGTCATGAAGGTCTTTTTTTGTATAGTTCTTCTGTGTATTCATGCCACCTCTTCTTAATATTTTATGCTTCTGTTAGGTCCATGCCATTTCTGTCCTTTATTGTGCCCATCTTTGCATTAAATATCCCATTGGTGTCTCTAATTTTCTTTAAGAGATCTCTTGTCTTTCCCATTGTATTATTTTCCTCTATTTCTTTGCATTGATCACTGAGGAAGGCTTTCTCACGTCTCCTTGATATTCTTTGGAACCTTGCATTCATATGGGTATATCTTTCCTTTTCTCCTTTGCTTTCAGCTTCTCTTCCTTTCTCAGCCATTTATAAGGCCTCCTCAGACAGCCATTTTGCCTTTTTGCATTTAATTTTCTTGGGGATGGTCTTAATCACTGCCTCCTGTACAATGTCACGAACCTCCCTCCATTGTTCTTCAGGATCTCTGATATCAAATCTAATCCCGTGAACCTACTTGTCACCTCCACTGTATAATCATAAGGGATTTGATTTAGCTCATACCTATATAGTCTAGTGCTTTTCCCTACTTTCTTCAATTTCGGTCTAAATTTGGCAATAAGGAGTTCGTGATCTGAGCCACAGTAATATCACAGTCTTGTTTTTGCTGACTGTATAGAGCTTCTCCATCTTTGGCTGCAAATAATATAATCAATCTGATTTTGGTATTGACCATCTGTTGATGTCCCTGTGTAGAGTCTTCTCTTGTGTTGTTGGAAGAGGGTGTTTGCTATGACCAGTGTCTTCTCTTGGCATAACTCTGTTAGCCTTTATGCTGCTTCATTTTGTACTCCAAGGCTACATTTGCCTGTTACTCCAGGTAGTTCTTTACTTCCTAATTTTGCATTCCAGTCCCCTATAATGAAAAGGACATCTTTTGGGGGAGTTAGTTCTAGAAGGTCTTGTAGGTCTTCATAGAACCATTCAGCTTCAACTTCTTCAGCATAACTGGTCGGGGCATAGAATTAGATTATCTTGATATTGAATGGTTTGCCTTGGAAACAGAGCTCATTCTGTTGTTTTTGAGGTTTCATCCAAGTACTGCATTTTGAACTCTTTTTTTGACTCTGATGGGTACTCCATTTCTTCTAAGTGATTCTTGCCCACAGTAGTAGATATAATGGTCATCTGAATTAAATTCACCCATTTCAGTCCATTTTAGTTCACTGATTCCTAAAATGTTGATGTTCACTGTTGCCATCTCCTGTTTGATCACTTCCAATTTACCTTTCATGGACCTAACATTACAGGTTCGTATGCAATATTATTCTTTACCACATCCAACTTTACTTCCATCACCAGTCACATCCACAATCAGCTGTTGTTTTCACTTTGGCTCCGTCTCTTCATTCTTTCTGGTGTTACTTCTCCACTCTTCTCCAATTCCATATTGGGCACCTACTACTGACCTGGGCAGTTTCTCCTTCAATGTCCTATCCTTTTGCCTTTTCATACTGCTAATGGGATTCTCAAGGCAAGAATACTGAAGTGGTTTGCCATTGACTTCTCCAGTGGACCGTATTTTGTCAGAACTCTCCACCATGACCCATCCATCTTGGGTGGCCCTACACAGCATGGCTCATAATTTCACTAATTCATTATTGTTTTCCAGTATCCAGTTTTTCTTTATTTCTCAGTACACAGGAGATTATACCTCCCCACCACCTTGAAATTAGAGTGGTAATACTGTTATTACTTGTGCCAGTGCACTGTGAGGAGTTCACAGTGCACAGCTCTACATATGGAAAAGATAAATTGTTTCACTTTCACCTCATAAGAGACACAAAGACAAATTCCAGGTGTACTAACAAAAATCTATCTATAAAAACCAAGCAAAAAACACAGAAGAAAATAAATGAGACTGTCCATATGACATCAAGATAGGGAAAGATTTTTTTTTAACATTTTACAAAAAAAAAAGCCCACTACAAAATAAATTTGACATAAAACCACTCCACTGCAAGCATTATATGATAAAGAAGAAAATACAAGAAGTGCTTGGTTAAGATATTTAGATATTTTCAGTATAAGCAAGGATTAGTATATGTGTGCATCTCTACACATATATTTATAGCTACAAATTAAGAAAAAAATAACTCTCAGGAAGAATATGGCCAAAGAAAATGAGCTTTCATTAGCATTCCTTTCTCCCAATTCCTCATCTTCTTTCCTATAATTTTCAAAGATTCAGAAATGCTTTCTTGCATTAATTCATGGAAGAGACACTGTTAGATGGATATGGTCAAGACATTGTTGTAAGGGTTGGGTTCTTTATGTCCATAAATACTTCATCCTAAAGCTGAACCCAAGAAGACATAGTACATAACTCAACAAGGCATAATTTCCAAATATTGTTGATTATGGACAAAATGTGATTCCACTAACCTTTTGATCATTCTAGCTTTTCTATATAATTTTTTAAAAATATCAATAATTGAAATGAATTTGTAATTGGAGTGGATCACAAAATATATAAGAGTGAAATGAAAAATTATTAGGTTTTCACTAATCCTACCAACTCCAGTTTGCCTTTTTGTAGTCCATAAGTCATTATAAACAGTAGATTGAGCAAGGCAATGTTGATATGCCACTCAAGGATTTACACTGATTTACCAAAAATTACTGGGAAAATTAACAAAGCAATTATAACTGAATTTCTGTGTGGACTTACCCCCAAAACTTTAACTTCCTTTGTGACTTCTCTTTCTTTCACCCAAATTTTCTCTCCATACTTCTTTTCAGTGGACCTACTCTGAGATCAGTATTATCCCCAAACTTCCAGTGTCTTCTATTTTTATTACATTGTAATATGGGAAGGTAGATGTTACCTTAATGTTTGATTTTCTCTCTTATTTTCATTCTTTCTCATCAGTTCAGTTCAGTCCCTCAGTCGTGGCTGACTCTTTGTGACCCTATGGACTACAGCACACCAGGCTTCCCTATCCATCATCAACTCCTGGAGCTTGCTCAAACTCATGTCTGTTGAGTTGGTGATGCCATTCAACCATCTAATCCTCTGTCATCCCCTTCTCCTCCTGCCTTCCATCTTTCCCATCATCAGGGTCTTTTCAAATGAGTCAGTTCTTCCCATCAGGTGGCTAAAGTGTCAGCTTCATCATCAGTCCTTCCAACGAATATCCAGGACTGATTTCCTTTAGGATGGACTGGTTGGATCTCCTTGCAGTCCAAGGGACTCTCAAGAGTTCTCTCCAATACAACAGTTCAAAAGCATCAATTCTTTGGTGTTCAGCTTTTTTATAGTCCAACTCTCACATCTATACATGACTACTGGAAAAACCATTACTTTGAATAGACGGACCTTTGTTGCCAAAGTAATGTCTCTGCTTTTTAATATGCTGTCTAGATTGTCTTCCTAGGAGTAAGCATCTTTTAATTTCATGGCTGCATTCATCATCTGAAGTGGGGACTATTATTTTCTTACATAATTGTTACCAATATTTATTTGTTCAGAAATAATTGTGCTTTTTTCTTTTACATATACTACATCAAGATAAACCACTGCATTATCTTTATGTTAATGTATCAATAAATTATGCCAAGTTTTATTGTGAAATTGTAAACAATTTTGGTTCAAATATTTGGAGAGTAACATTTTATAAAGGCTTATTGATTGATATGGTGAAAAAATATTTGCATTCATAATTAATTGTTAGTAATTCTATGTCTCTTTTCCATAGGAGAGAATGCTTAAATTTCACCAAGTGAAACATATTTTTGATATACTAGATAAAATGCGATGCCTGCGAAAACGTTCTACGGTCTCATTCTTGGGAGTTCTTGTCATTTTCCTTCTGTTTATGAACTTGTACATTGAAGATAGCTATGTTATGGTAAGTCTTGGAGGTTGACTACTTTTTGTTCAAAGTAAGACCTAAGTCAAACAAGACAGTCCATTTGCAACATAACTTCAGTCCCAGGATATTGAAATAACCTTAGTTTGAGCATAATTATAACATATATCTTTCCCATCTAGCTACTTTTTATTTTAATTATATATTGCCAACATTATAATTGTTTTGGCTTGTGTTGCAATGTTTTATTTAATGCTTTATGCTATATTTAATGCAAATATGCACATCTAATTACAAATAAATTAACTATCATCCCTATCTGAATTAATTGTATGTGTGCGTGTGTGCTTAGTCCCTCAGTCGTGTCCAACTCCTTATGACTTCATGGACTGTAGCCCATCAGAATCCTCTGTCCATGGGATTCTCCAGGCAAGATTACTGGGATGAGTTGTCAGTTCCCTCTCCAGGGGATCTTCCCAACGCAGGGATGGAACCCATATCTCCTGCACTGACGGGCAGATTCTTTAGCACTGACTGAGCCACCAGTGAAGCTCATAGTAGTATATTACATATTTATTTTAAAAAATGTACAGGTGACAGAGTCACCTGTAAATAGACTAAACAAATTTTTATAGGTATTACTCCTTACTTTCTTTACTTTTCTATATTATCAAAAATTTTCAAATCCTATTGTCTAATTAATGATACTAATTGTGCTATTTTGTTAAGAAGGAATACTTTATTAATGTCTGACATCTCATTTGGATCTTGAATAGATGTAAATGACCACCATGTTTTACCCTTATAATCACTGAAAAGTAATAAAGAACTTCAAGAACTAAAGATAATAATGAGAAAAGTATTGGATAGTTTAAAAAAGGTAAAATTATTAAGTTAGTAGATTTTTTTCCTCATGTGGGTATCTTAGTCCCCTGTGCATGCATGCATGCTAAGTTGCCTCAGTCATGTCTGACTCTTTATGACCCTACGGAGTATAGCTTTCCAGGCTCCTCTGGCCATGGGATTCTCCAGGCAAGAATACTGGAGTGGGTTTCCATGCCCTCCTCCAGGGGGACTTCCTGGAAGGTATCAAACTCGTATCTCTTGCATCTCTTGCACTGGCAAGCAGGTTCTTTACCCCTAGAGCCACATTAGAAGCTCCCAACCAGGTATCAAACCCATGTCCCCTGCAATGGAAGTGTGGACTCTTAACCTCTGAAGAAACTTACTAATGATATGCATGGGACACCAAGGAAGTCCCTAATATTATGAGTTTTTTTTTGGGGGGGTGGTTTTCTTATTTTTTGGCCACACCACATAATTATAGATACTTAGTTCCTGACCAGGGATCAAACCCATGCTCTCTGCAATGGAAGCACAGAGATTTAACCAGTGGGCTGCCAGGGAAATTCCCTGAATGCATTTTAAGTGAATTATGAAAGTATACAAAAAGACACATTCTGACGAATTGTGAGAACTCAATATGTCTCGATTATTTATTTTTGTTATGATTGTCACATAATTCATGTCTAATGAGAATAATTATAGACATTATTTTTATTTACTTTTTCCATCATAATTGATGTTAAGATAGTTGGGAAAATTCTAATACTTGTGCAATTATTCCTGCTTACATATTTCAGAAAATCAAAGCCTTTGAACATACAGAGGACTGGAAAGTACTTTCTTTCATACAAGCGTGCTGAAAACTTTCAATTAATATCTTAACTAGAGAGACTCTGACAACAACTTCAAAGATCATTTCCTAGTAAAATGTTTTCTTTTATTAATTGAAAATGATTTAGTAACTACCAATTACTTGCCAGATACTATTCTATATCCTACAAGCCAATCAAATGATCTTGGTACAGATTTTCTTAGGAGGTCTTCTGTAAAGCATCTTGCCTCCCTTAGCATTGTTCTTTGATGGTGAGGTTCTGTCACATTCCTAGATCTTGACTCTGCCTATGTCTTTTACCTTCAGTTATAGGTTTAATCTTGTGGGCTTTTACCTTCAAGTATAGGTTTAATTCTACCATCCTTAGTCAATTCACCATATTGAAGGTACCACAGTTAATAGAATTCGACTAGGCATGATCTAGTTAAACATAGCAAACTGGAAAGACTTACTAATAATATGCATTTTAGACTTCTCTAACCTGACTATTAAGTTTATGAAATTTAAGCACAATAGAGAAAGACCTAGGTGATCCACCCTGTAAATTAATTAGAGGAGCTCTTGATTAATGATGTAATTTTGTAAAAAACATTTATTTCTTGCATCTGTGTGTACTGGTAAAAGTAAATCACGTCTTGTAAATCAAAACATGGTATTGATAGGGTGCTTGCTGCATTTAGTGATGATAAGACTCTTTCAAGTGCAATTTCAATATTTAACTCTAAGTAGACAAAATATTATTATATGCAGCAAACACCCTATGTCTTTTTGGAAGAGAACCACTTCAAATTCACCATAAAATGTATAAGAAGTAATAGAGTATTGTTCTGTTTATATATTTCTATCTAAACATCAGTCCTGCCCATATTATTTAAAAGTGTGATTTAATGAAGTAGCTCTTACTAAAGAGTACTTTCTCAATGAAATCTGGCTATGTTAGCCATATACCACCAGGGAAGCCCATATATATCTAATCAGATTTACAAATCATCCCAGGTATAGAGAAGAGATGGCTTCTTAGCTTAAAAAATTAAATTAATTTTAAATATTTACATTATGTTAGAAAAAGTGAATTAAAATCGATGTTAAATATAAACATCCCCCCATTTTGAAAATTTAGTGACAATTTATTTATTAGTTTAAATATTCACTCTTTACTAAAGGATGTTTCTACCTAAATTACATTTTGAACTAAATTTTATCCCAAGGCTTAATATGTATAAACTTTTAAATATTCATTGTCATTCATGTAAAATTACATTAAAATTGTTCTTCTACAAAGTATTAATATCTATGGAAAACTGCCCTCTTAGTTGTGGCTTGAGGAACCTAGTTCTCTGACACAGGATTGAACCCCAGCCCCCCTTGTTGGGAGCACAGTCTTAAACACTGGACCACCAGGGAAGTCCCCTATTTTTCTTCAATTGGGAGGAAATTGTAGTTATAATTCAGAGAACTCAGATAAATAATTATAGTCATAAGGCCTCTAGAGTTATTTAATACATCTATTCTACTCTTCTTGCTAGAAAATCCGTCAGTGGCCCCAAATCCTGGGCGTATAACAGCTTAGTGTATTGCTTACATGATAGAGCATATGTGCCTTTCAGGAGGAAAGAAAGCCAAGTTCAGTGTAATAGACAAATTGTATTACAACGCAAACTAAGTAGAAGAGACACTGCATGCCCAATCAACCTAGCCTCTCGGCTATGAGCATCTTCAAAGTAGCCACTAGGGTATATATTTAGCCTGTAGCTAGTCCATTGAATTTCATTCCCATCCAGAAAATGATTGTCATAAAGCTTTGTCTTATTACTGAAAAATACACTACAGCGTAGTAGCTATAGAAAGAAGGTATCCAGGGAGAGCCTGGCTGTTCAGGTAGCTGCTTCTGGAAAGCAGCCAACAGGCTGACTCAGGTGGAAGTTGCATTATTTATTTATGCTGAAAAGTGTAAAGACTTGTTCTTGAGAATTTAATAAAGTGTTTTCATATGTCTCGTTTCATCTTATATTCTGTTATGTCCTTCAATCAGGATGAATGTACTCTATCTTATCACAGAAAAGGTCTGGAATTTTATGTGTTCAAAATAGAGTTCTTAAAGAGACATTCAGTATCCTGCACTTCCTTTAGAATGTGACATCACATAAGAACAGAATGGTAAAATGAGTTCAGTATTGTGACTACTGTGTGATTTTTATAAATATATTTTCTAGATCCTATTAAATATGAACATCATATTTACTATTAAAGTAGCTAATGAAAAATTGACTATCCAGTTACCTTTTGAAAATCCTAAATTTGTTCATTTTAAAACTTTCATGATGTTTTTTAGGTTTTCAGAAATACAAAGATGAAAATATTTATGTACAATTAATTTAAAATAATCAGAATTCAATGGATATTAATTAGTACATTTATACAACTAGCCTCCAAAGTTTAATGTCATATATTTTAAAATTATGTAACTTTTAGATAGCAAACACATTATAAATCAGAATAAAGTATTTTCTTTGTCCAAATTATCAAAGCAATGTAAAATATAGAAATTACTAAAAAGCAAATACAGGCTCATAAACATAATTCAATATACAGAAAAGATATACAGAATGCATATTCACTTATCAAGGACCAGATTGAAAGCTCTTGCCAGTCAATGTTCACTATTTCAACTTTTATTCTAAGACAATTTCAGCCTGGCCATAGATCTAAAACTGAGTTAGTCACCTTTTCCATTGACTGATATTTGAATTTGAAATAAAGCGCTAAATGTTTCAACTAAAGTAAAATTTTTATTTGAATCCTTTCTAATATTTTAGGACACTGTTTAATTGATTAAAGTTTTATTGACCACAGTCAAATAGTATGAGGACCAAATTTATTTAATAAACTTTCTCTGTTGTCTTAATGGCATTGCTCATACCTGACCTGCCAATCCTATTCTGAATAGTCGAAATATCCACAGAACTCACGCAGCACAATAGATACTTTGCCAGAAAAGAAAAAAAAAAAATTCTAATTAGGTTGTCCCAATATTCTACCAGTGGTAATAAACCATATACAAAAGTCAAGCAGGTCATCATGTTGCTAGTAATGTCTAAATAATAGAGGCTTAGTCAAATGATCATTAGATAATCAAAATCTACAACTAATTTATATCAGAGGGAGATAAAAGGAAGCAATTATTTGTTAGCAGGATATTTTTAAGCCTAATAAGAATATCTTCTTGAATATAAACCATCCTGAAGATTGTATGACATAATTCCATTATCAAATAAATTCTAAAGTTTTTAAATATAAAAGAACTAAACTTTGCTTTCATCAGGGCACTCCCTCTTCTCCTCTACACTCACAAGCAACAAGCAAACATCATGGAAAAGACCAGTACAAGGCCTAAAGACATTTCCTTGAACACTTGGTACAAATGTCTCCTAATCAAGATATCTTGAAGATATTTGTAAAAAATACTATCATTTCACAAAGACTATCGCTGTCCGTTCTCAATAGCCTTCGATTATAGCGGCTACATAAGTGACTGACTAAAACTTCTTGATTAATAAGTTATTCAAACTCCAAGTATTATGTTCACTGTTGTATCCTTCTAATCATTCCTAAAATTTCAAAATCTTAGAAATAATTGGTCTTTTATTTGACAGGACTTGAAGAAGAGTAAGTAGTTTAATATGATTCAGATACTGGGAATCTAGTGAGAATTAGCTTTACATGAATTTGTAAAAGATCACTGTTAAGTTTGAAGATTCTTGTAAAGAATTTGAATTTAACATGAAGGCAGTGGGAGTTTTCAATTTTTTTTATCAAAAGAATGACATTATTAATGTATGTTTTAGAAAAGCAACTGTAAGCATAAAATAAAAAGTGGAAAATAGTGAACATAATCTGGAATTCAGGTGAAAAATAATCTACAGCTTCTAATGCCAGTAATTGAGATTTATATAATACCCATATTAAAGACTCTTGAGAGTCCCTTGGACTGCAAGGAGATCAAACTAGTCAACCATAAAGAAAATCAACCTTGAATACTCATTGGAAGGACTGCTGCTGCCACTGAAATTCCAATACTTTGGCCACCTGATGCAAAGAGCCAACTCATTGGAAAAGCCCCTGCTGCTGCTGCTGCTGCTAAGTCCCTTCAATGTGTCCAACTCTGCGCAACCCCATAGACAGCAGCCCACCAGGCTCCTCCGTCCATGGGATTTTCCAGGCAAGAGCACTGGAGTGGGTTGCCATTTCCTTCTCCAGACCCTCATGCTAGAAAAGATTGAAGGCAGGAGGAGAAGAGGACAACAGAGGATGAGAGGGTTAGATGGCGTCATAACACCAACCCTATGTACGTGAGTTTGAGCAGGCTCTGGGAGATGGTGAAGGACAGGGAAGCCTGGCATGCTGGAGTTGGTGGGGTCGCAAAGAGTTGGACACAACTGAGCAACTGAACAACAACAACGTATTGTACATCAGATATATATACCCATTATATATATATACACACATATTATTATTGTTTAAGGAGAAAGTTTATTTAATCCATGACCATCTATTATTTCTCTCTTCCTCCTTCTTGGCATTCAGGAAGGAGACAAACAGATTTTAAGGGAAACATCTACACATCAGCTGAGTCCAGAACACTACATGCATACTTTCAAAGATTTGTCAAATTTCTCAGGAGCCCTCAACGTCACCTATCGCTACTTAGCTGTCATGCCTTTACAAAGAAAGCGTAAGTAAAGTATACTTATACTTTTAAAATCAAGAACAATAAAATACTTTGTTTTAAAATAAGGATAATATGCTTCATTTGTATGACAAGAAAGTTATGGGCTTTACTAACATAATATTTATTTTGGGAAACATTCAGTGTTTCTTCACAAATGCAGTTATTCACCAATCCAATTTCATTAATACCAATACCAAAAAAATGTAATGCCTGATTGTGACATGAAGTTTTTAACAGTTTGTTATAGAATTCATGTAGGGAGACTAGGAAAAAGCAATTCACTTTAACTTTTTAAAGTTAGCTTTTAAAAATAATTATTCCCACAGTGATACATTTTCAAACGTTGGTTTTATGACATACCACCATTTTGAAGTAGTAAAAATCATTATATTTGTTTCCTAAGATGTCATAACAAATGATCACAAGCTAGGTGGTTTGAAACAATGGAAATTGATTCTCTCACATTTCTGGAAGGCAGAATTTGGAAACCAGGATGCTGGCAGCACCAGACTCCATCTAGAGGGGAATCCTTCCTTGCCTCTTCCAGGTGCTGGTCACAGTTGGCATTCCTTGGTTTGTTGTAGGAAAACTGCAATCACTGATGGCCTTCTTTGTCTCTCTGTGTCCCCTCCCATTCTTATAAGGACATTAGTCATTGAATTTATGGCCCAATCTAAATCCAATATGATTTCATCTGGAGATCTTTAACTAATTGCATCTTCAAAGACTATTTCCAAATAAGGTCATAGCCTAAAGTTCCAGGTAGATATGAAATTTTGGAGGCAATTATTCAATCCACTACAAGCACTTTGATCCAAGAAGTAACATACTACATTTCGAGGATTTCAAGACATTATACATTATAGAAAAGATCATTGTCTAATTGATGCACCACTAAGAAAGTACAAGCATCATCGATTTTAAGGTATAAGATGCTATCAGTTGTGATATACAACCTGAGTTTAAAATATTTCTGTGTGAAAAACATGTTTTAGAATCAGTGCTGCACAGTGATATCATGAACTTAGTGGATGGTGTGGAGACCAAGAAAACTGAATTCCCTCTTAAGAATTGTTTATGCAAGTGAGTTTGTGATCACCAGGTTGAGGAAATATTGCAATAGTTTAGCTTTCTTTAGATCTTGTTTTCTTCCATTTCAAATGTCTATTTCTCTTAAACTTCCTCCTAATTTCAAAGACTGCCACTATTTTTTTTATATCTCCATATATTGCACCACCTTTGTTCACACATTACTAATCCCTTTCCATACTAAGTTTACAAATATGTGCCAGCACATATACCAACAGCTTTATACTAAAGAAAAAATATAAAACAAAGAGCTTGTGTGCGTTTGTCATTCAGCTGTGTCTGACTTTTTGAGACCCCGTGAGCTGTAGCCTACCAGACTCCACTGTCCTTGGGATTTTCCAGGCAAGAATACTGGAGTGGTTTGCCATTTCGTTTTCCAACTGCTTTATACTAAAGAGGCAATATAAAACAGAGAGTAAGAGCAGGCAAGAATATTGCAGTAATTTGCCATGTCTTCCTCCAGGGGATCTTCCTGACCCAGGGATCGAACCATTGACTCCTGTGACTCCTGCGTTGGCAGGCAGTCTTTACCACTGTGCCACCTGGGAAGCTTTTGTATATTTAGCATAATTCTTTAATCACAAAATGCTCTATACATGATCATTCACTTAGATGTACTTAATAGAATAGAAGGCCTAAGGGGAAAAGAACCGTTTTTTTTCTTTTTTCTATGTTACTCAAAACCCAATTTTGCCTTTAATTTGTCTTCATTCTGAATTCTTTTGTTCAGGATTTCTTACAATTGGACTTTCATCAGTGAGACGAAAAAAAGGAAGCTATTTACTTGAGACAATCAAGTCAATTTTTGAGCAATCCAGCTATGAAGAATTGAAGGAAATTTCAGTGGTGGTTCATCTAGCTGACTTTAACTCATCCTGGCGTGAGGTCATGCTGCAAGATATTACACAGAAATTTGCCCACCATATTATTGCTGGAAGGTTAATGGTTATACATGCTCCAGAGGAATATTACCCAATCTTGAGTGGCCTTAAAAGAAATTACAATGATCCAGAAGATAGAGTCAGATTCCGTTCCAAGCAAAACGTAGATTATGCTTTTTTGCTCAACTTTTGTGCCAATATTTCATACTATTATGTAATGCTTGAAGATGATGTTCGTTGTTCAAAAAATTTCTTAACTGCCATCAAGAAAGTCATTGCATCCTTAGAAGGAACTTACTGGGTAACCCTTGAGTTCTCTAAGCTTGGCTATATTGGAAAACTTTATCATTCTCATGATCTCCCACGTTTGGCACATTTTTTACTAATGTTTTATCAAGAAATGCCTTGTGATTGGCTATTGACTCATTTCCGGAGTCTGTTAGCTCAGAAAAATGTGATTCGTTTTAAACCATCTCTCTTTCAGCACATGGGGTATTACTCATCATATAAAGGAACTGAGAATAAGTTGAAGGATGATGATTTTGAAGAGGAGCCATTTGACCTCCCAGATAACCCTCCTGCAAGTCTATATACCAACATGAGTGTTTTTGAAAATTATGATGCAAGCAAAGCTTACAGTAGTGTTGATGAATACTTCTGGGGGAAACCACCTTCAACAGGAGATGTCTTTGTGATTATATTTGAAAAACCAATTGTAATCAAAAGAATTAAAGTGACTACTGGAACAGAAGATCGGCAAAATGATATTTTGCATCATGGAGCCCTAGATGTTGGGGGCAATATTAGATATTTTAAGCAAAATAGACAATGTATTACTTATATTAGACTAGGGGAATTCAGAAATGGAAACTTTGAAGTATCTGATGTAAATCAAAAAATTCCATTTGATATACATTGTATGAGGATATATGTTACCAAAACACAAAAGGAATGGCTGATTATTAGGAGTATTAGCATTTGGACTTCTTAGCCAATGAAATCAATGTATCCAGTTACTGAAGCAGGTCTTCCAGTTTCCTGCTTTGCTACTTTCTCTTTTGCTCCCTTTGTCTTTAGAGGGAAAGCAATGGATTGGATATTTAAAAAATCAATCATTTTGGCAGTTTTGATGTACTCATTGTCAGCATACTTTTACTCTTATGCATACATTTATTTTAACTTTTGAAGCTGAGTATCAGTTCATAGTTAATGATACTTTTGTTTATATTTTAATATTATTGTGTTATTTTCAAAATTTCATCTGCATGTCAAAAAGGTGACATGAAAGATTTAAATGAGAAAGTGTGGTTTGTTCAATGGTGAATCTTGAAAGATAGCTCCCACTGTATGCACTTAGTCAAGAATTGATTTCATTATATCATCAGATAAATTTTATTAAGCATCTCTGTGACTATGCAGTTGGTTAGAATGATAATGTCTTTTTTTTTCTTGTAAACTTAGGTTTCCATAGACTTCTGTACATCTACAATGAATACCTCCTCATAGAAGTGATGTCTTTAAACAGAATTTTGTGTGTCATTGTGGTGATGAAAAGAAAAAAAAAGACTTAAAAATATCCTCCCCTGATTATTTATATAGGAGGGGAAAATTGTTCAATGTATAAAAATTTGAACACCTACTGTCAATAAATTTTCTGTGGGAAGCAATCTTCTTCCAGGTTCCCTTTTGCAAAAATAAAGGTTATGCTCAGTATTTTCAGGTTCCACTGGGTACCTGCATTTAATAGAAAAATATAGAAAAGGCTTATGGTTAGTCCATTCCTAGTGAACATTTTCAGTATATGCAGAACAATTTTGAAATTGATTTTATATGTTTGTATTAAAATTCATATGCTTAAAATCCTTGTTATTTATCATATACTTTTTTGGAGTTCAAATGGACATTTTATGAAGGAAGAACATAAACAGAAATCAGTCATTTTTTTCTACACTCATAGCAAGTCCAGGATGAGAGATCAAATGTATTACTTATATTAGACTATATAAGTAATATATATATCCAGACTATGTTCCTTCTCTTATGTAGAGATTGGTCTTCACATAATTTATGCTTTTGTTTCTCTGGTACATGAGTTTAAGTCAAAAAGTTATTCTATCTGAAAATAGCTTGCATAATTTTTCCATAAGTCAAGTTGTCATTCTGTAAAATAATCCTAAAGTGTCCTAAATGTTGCTCTTGTGATATATGCACCCAAATGATAAGCAAACTTGTCTAAATTTTACTGTGAGGGACTTCACCATAGTGTCTACACCACAGAGTCATTAAAGCAATTCAGGACACCTACATTAGTGCATCCTAAAATCATTGTTTTTCCAGAATGTCCTGAGCTTGTCTCATCATTCTCTTTTTTGACAAAGATGAAGTGATTTATTGTTCATTGTTGTTCAGTCATTAAGTTGTATCCAACTCTTTGTGACTCCCACGGACTGCGGCACACTAGACTTCCATGTCCTTCACAATCTCCCAGAGTTAACTCAAACTCATGAAGACAAATAAACATACTATTATATAGATCAATGTACAACATATACAATATGGAGAGATAGATAAAATACCATACTTGGGATAATGAGAAGACGTAAGGAATTCCTCTTGTCCTTCTTTCCATCCTGAAACAAAATTCTTAGGAATCACTTGTATGATAGAGTCCAGGAAAAGACCAAAAAATATTTTATTAATTCTATTCAAATAAATTAGAAACTCAGATAAAATTATTATAATTTTTTATTGATACAATAGCTAATGTGTACTTTCTTTGCACACAGTTGCTACAGTATTAGAGAAAACAATGAATCTATTATAATCTGTGGAATATTTAAGTGTCAAAGTCATAAGAAAAATACTGCTACTAAACTGCCAAACAGGAGACCTAAGAGATGCAGGTTGGATCCCTGGGTCGGGAAGATCCCCTGGAGAAGGAAATGGCAGCCCTCTCTAGTATTCCTGCCTAGAGAATTACATGGACCAAGAAGCTGGGTGGGCTATGGTCCAAAAAGTCACAAAGAGTAGGCCACTACTGAAGGAACTTAGCACACACACCTGCCACTAAACTATTACCTTTATTTTGATTTGGAGGATTCTTGCCAGATACCTAAAGATACTCCATATTCTTGACTTGTCTCACTCTCTTTTATTACCTGGCTAATTGTATAGTATTCTACACATATCTTAGAAATTAGAAATAACCCTTTTTTTTGGGGGGGGGCTTTCAAGGATAAAAGGTACACAACAGAGACATATAATATACCAAGACCTAGGTAGACTCCATGAGGTGAGTTGTTAACTTTTACATATTCTTCTGAAAGTGTTTACAAAGAGCAACCATTGACATTAAATTCTGGAAAATACCTCAAGAATCATTACTTAATTGGAGTTTAGCTGGAAAATTACAAGTGCAAATATGAACTACTGAGGTCACATTTCATCTCAAATTTGAGCCTTTCATTACTACAACTGGGATTGCCTAAGCTGATCAATCACCTAAGAATGTCTCTGTTTTCACTACAGGTTGACTGTGGGTCAACTTTCTAAGGAAAAGACTTTGACAAAGAAAATGTCTCCATTATGGAGCAGTGGTACAAATAACCTTTCTCTTTCAAAAAATTTCTGACCAAACATTCTTATCTTTACATGGTTCAAGGTGTAATCCTATATTTTAAAATGCTGAGTAAGACTCCAGTAATCTTGTCTCAGAAACACAAAGCAAAAAAGAGAAGTTTAGTTATATTCTGTTATTAAACATTATGTGATCTCTCTCTTTCTTTGCAGTAATTTTAAAAACACATACATCAAATTCTTTTTGCAAATGCCCATTGAAAAAGACTGGAATGTGACATGAATTGTTGAGTTATTTAATTGCTATAAAATAAGATACTGATAGGTTTCAAGCACAAAATATGGTATGGCCATAAAAAAATCTTGATTTGTATACTTTAAACTGACTGAAACATTATTTATGTTTAAAATTCTTAAGAGAGTCTTTTCAGTATTTTTGAAAATCAAAGAAAACAATCTTGTTAAAGCACAAGACAAATTGGAAAATAAACATTTTTTAGAAAAGACATGTTTTAGCAACAATAATAAAGGTGGATATAAAAAATACCTAAAACTTGCAATGCAAGCACTTTTATAATCTCATTGAAAAGTGATAACCTTGTGCAATTTATAAATCATAGGTTTTCCAACTATAAAAACATAATTTGGAAACCAATATGTCATTTAGAACTGTTTCTGTCATACAGCAGCACTCATAACAAAGGAACATTCCATTTCTTACTGAGCAATATTCTTTGGGAATTTTTATAAAGCTATCATGGCAAAATTGTACAATAATGGTGTATAAATGAAACAAACATGAAATATAAGACATGACAGGGAAAGCACTTGTTCTTCTAGATGTTCATATGGACATTTGACTCAATATTTGTCAGCTTGCAATATGCCCTTTAGAACATGGCACCTAGAATTAACATTGCAAACACTACTTGTAATCTCCTCCTACAGTTGAAGATAACAATGTAATTCTCTACTTTTACCTTGGCAATATATCCATTAGTTCAACACTGCTATTGGAGAAGGAAATGGCAATCCACTCCAGTCTTCTTGCCTGGAGAATCCCAGGGATGGCGGGGCCTGGTGGGCTGCCGTCTATGAGGTCGCGCAGAGTCGGACACGACTGAAGCGACTTAACAGCAGCAGCAGCAACACTGTTACTTTTTTATCGCCATACTACTGACTAATAGAGTCCACACTCAAACTTCATGATATTTATTACATAATCTACTGATAAAGCATAATTTGCCATTTTGTACATTTTCAGCTGATTCTTTGAAGATTTAATATTAATTTCAAAGAATCTCATTTTGTTTCTTCTGGCCATGATCCCATACATTTCTGCTCTTGATTCTGTCATTCATTATTTTAACATAATCTCTCAAATGTATGCTACCACAGATTTAATATGTCTTTTGTCCTCATAGGAGATACAGTGGAAGAGTTGTGAAGATCTGAGTTTGACACCCAGTTTTGCAATTACTAACTTCTAGATATGAGAAAAGTTGTTTAATTTCTTTGAAATTCAATTCCCTCATCTGTGAAATTGGAATAATTTTACCTTGTAGGGTGTTAGAGCTGGTGATCAGATAACAGAAACTCATCAAGAAACTTATGTTTCCTTTCTTTTTAGCCATGGTATACAAGTGTAGAAGGATTTGGTCCTTCTACACACTACCAGAGCCCTTCACTTCGATCAATAGGAATCATAAACTTCACTACCCGTTAGAAATGATCCACCTTTTTTATATTGTGTCCAAAAGAATGTCATGTAGAATTATGTAAATGCCCTCCAAAAATCAAAATATATTTCTGTCATTCTAATCTATGATTTTATAAATCTTATTCAAAATTTGTAACATCTGTTCCTAACATTCCCACTGTAAATATTAATGACCATTTCTTTTATAAGAAACCTAAATTCATTTACTTTGAAAAATAAAAAAAGGCTTTTTATATTTCTAAAATTTTTCTCAGAATCTTTATTAAGCTCCTAGAACCATGGTTTAGAAAAATAAATAATGCTAACTTCCTGTTCTCTGGCTTATTTTCCATCACTGGAAAAAGTGACTGCTGTGCTGACATAAATTACCCAGGCTATGATGGTCTAACTTAGGACACAGGTGGTTTATCTCCTTGACTACTCTGAGTTTTTGTGCTTGTATTTCTACTTCTTTGAATTTCATCTCTATTTATTTCAGAATTCTTCTCTCTCTCTTTTTTTTTTTTTTGTTAATTTGTCTATTTTATTTGGAAGCTAATTATTTTACAATATTGTGGTTTTTGCCATACATTGACATGAATCAGCCACAGGTATACATGCGTTCCCCATCCTGAACCCCCCTCCCACCTCCCTCCCCATCCCATCCCTCAGGTTCATCTCAGTGCACCAGCCCTGAGCACCCTGTCTCATGCATCAAACCTGGACTGGCGATATTTTTCACATATGATAATATACATATTTCAATGCTATTCTCTCAAATCATCCCACTCTCGCCTTCTTCCACAGAGTCCAAAAGTCTGTTCTTTACATCTGTGTTTCTTTTGCTGTCTCGCATATAGGGTCATCGTTGCTATCTTTCTAAATTCCATATATATGCATTAATATACTGTATTGGTGTTTTTCTTTCTGACTTATTTCACTCTACAATAGGGTCCAGTTTCATCCACCTCATTAGAATTGATTCAAATGCATTCTTTGTAATAGCTGAGTAATATTCCATTGTGTATATGTACCACAACTTTCTTATCCATTCGTCTGCTGATGGACATCTAGGTTGCTTCCATGTCCTGGCTATTGTAAACAGTGCTGCATGACCATTGGGGTACACATGTCTCTTTCAGTTCTGGTTTCCTCGGTGTGTATGCCCAGCAGTGGGATTGCTGGGTCATATGGCAGTTTTATTTCCAGTTTTTTAAGGAATCTCCACATTGTTCTCCATAATGGCTGTTCTAGTTTGCATTCCCACCAAGAGTGTAAGAGGATTCCCTTTTCTCCACACCCTCTATAGCATTTATTGTTTGTAGACTTTTGATAGCAGCCATTCTGACCAGCATGAGATGGTACCTCATTGTGGTTTTGATTTGCATTTCTCTGATAATGAGTGATGTTGAGCATCTTTTCATGTGTTTGTTAGCCATCTGAATGTCTTCTTTGGAGAAATGTCTGTTTAGTGTTTTGGCTCATTTTATGATTGGGTCATTTATTTTTCTGGAATTGAGCTGCATGAGCTGTTTGTATATTTTTGAGATTCTTTGCCAGTTCCTTCATTTGCTATTATTTTCTCCCATTCTTAAGGCTGTCTTTTCACCTTGCTTATAGTTTCCATCATTGTGCAAAAGCTTTTAAGTTTAATTAGGTACCATTTGTTTATTTTTGCTTTTATTTCCATTACTCTGGGAAGTGGGTCATAGAGGATCCTGATGTGATTTATGTCAGAGGGTGTTTTGCCTATGTTTTCCTCTATGAGTTTTATAGCTTCTGGTCTTACATTTAGATCTTTAATCCATTTTGAATTTATTTTTGTGTATGAAGTTAGAAAGTAGTTGACCAGTTTTCCCAGGACCACTTGTTAAAGAGATTGTCATTTCTCCATATCCTTGCCTCTTTTGTTAAAGATAAGATGTCCATAGGTGCATGGATTTATCTTTGGGCTTTCTATTTTGTTCCATTGATCTATATTTCTGTCTTTGTGCCAGTACCATACTGTCTTAATGACTGTAGCTTTGTAGCATAGTCTGAAGTCAGGCAGGTTGATTCTTCCTCCAGTTCCATTCTTCTTTCTCAAGATTGCTTTGACTATTCGATTTTTTTTTTTTTTTTTGTATTTCCATACAATTGTGAAATTATTTGTTCTAGTTCTCTGAAGAATACTGTTGGTAGCTTGATATGGATTGCATTGACTCTAAAGACTGCTATGGGTAGTATATTCATTTTCACTATATTGATTCTTCTGATTCATGAACATGGTATATTTCTCCAGCTATTTGTGTGTTCTTTGATTTTCTTTTGTTTCTTCAGGTAGATTTATTCCCAAATGTTTTATTGTTTTCATTGCAATGGTGAATGGAATTGTTTCATTAATTTCTCTCTCTGTTTTCTCATTGTTAGTGTATAGGAATGCAAGGAATTTCTGTGTGTTAATTTTCTGTGTTAATCCTGAAGCTTTACTATATTCACTGATTAGCTCTAGTAATTTTCTGGTGGTGTATTTATGGTTTTCTATGTAGAAGATCATGTCATCTGCAAACAGTGAGAGTTTGACTTCTTCTTTTCCAATCTGGATTCCTTTTATTTATTTATTTTTTCTTCTCTGATTGCTGTAGCTAAAACTTCCAAAACCAAGTTGAATAGTAGTGGTGAGAGTGGGTAGTGGTGAGAGTCTTGTCTTGTTCCTAACTTTAGGGGAAATCCTTTCAATTTTTCACCATTGAGGATAATGTTTGCTGTGGGTTTATCATATATGCCTTTTATTATGTTGAGGTATGTTCCTTCTAACCTGCTTTTTGGAGGGTTTTTTATCATAAATGGATGCTGAATTTTATCAAAGGCTTTCTCTGCATGTATTGAGATAATCATATGGTTTTTATCTTTCAGTTTGTTAATGTGGTGTATCACATTGGTTAATTTGTGAATATTGAAGAATCCTTGCATCCCTGGGGTAAAGCTCACTTGATCATGATGTATGATCTTTTTAATATGTTGTTGGATTCTGTTTGCTTGAATTTTGTTAAGGATTTTTGCTTCTATGTTTATCAGTGATATTGGCATGTAGTTTTCATTTTTTCTGGCCTCTTTGTCTGGTTTTAGTATTAGGGTGATGGGAGTTTGGCAGTTTAACCTTCCTCTGCAATTTTCTGGAAGTGTTTGAGTAGGATAGGTGTTAGCTCCTCACTAAATGTTTGATAGAATTCACCTGTGAAGCCATCTGGTCCTGGGCTTTTGTTTGCTGGAAGACTTTTTATTACAGTTTAGATTTCCATGCTTGTGATGGGTCTGCTAAGATTTTCTATTTTTTCTGATTCAGTTTTGGAAGGTTATACTTCTCTAAGAATTCATCCATTTCTTCTAAGTTGTCTGTTTTATTGCCATATGGTTGCTGATAGTAGTCTCTTATGATCCTTTGTATTTCTGTATTGTCTTTTGTGATTTCTCCATTTTCATTTCAAATATTGTTGATTTGATATTTCTCTCTTTTTTTCTTGAAGAGTCTGGCTAATGGTTTGTCTATTTTATTTATCTTCTCAAAGAACCAGCTTTCAGTTTTGTTGAGTTTTGCTATAGTCCCCTTTGTTTCTTTTTCATTTATTTCTGCCCCAATTTTTATGATTTCTTTCTTTCTACTAACCCTGGGGTTCTTCATTTCTTCTTTCTCTAGTTGCTTTACATGTAAAGTTAGGTTATTTATTTGATTTTTCTCTTGTTCCTTGAGGTAAGCTTGTATTGCTATAAACTTTCCCCTTAGCACTGCTTTTGCTGAATCCCGTAGGATTTGGGTTGTAGTGATTTCATTCATTTCTATGCATATTTTTATTTCTTTTTTGATTTCTTCTGTGGTTTGTTGGTTATTCAGAAGCATGTTGTTTAGCCTCCACACGTTTGTATTTTTAATAGGATTTTTTTCCCCTATAGTTGACATCTAATCTTACTACATTGTAATCAGAAAACATGTTTGAAATGATTTCAGTTTTTTTGAATTTACTAAGGCTAGATTTATGGCCCAGGATGTGATCTATCCTGGAGAACATTCCGTGTACACTTGAGGAAAAGGTGAAATTCATTGTTTGGGGGTGAAAAGTCCTATAGTCTAACTGGTCCATTGTATCATTTAAAGTTTGTGTTTCCTTGCTAATTTTCTGTTTAGTTGATCTATCCACAGGTGTGAGTGGCATATTAAAGTCTCCCACTATTATTGTGTTACTGTTAATTTCCCTTTTTATATTTGTTAGCATTTGCCTTATATATTGCAATACTCCTATGTTGATTGCACATATATATATATTTATAATTGTTATATCTTCTTCTTGGATTGATCCTTTGATGATTATGTAGTGTTCTTCTCTGTCTCTTTTCATGGCCTTTATTTCAATGTCTATTTTATCTGATATGATTATTGCTACTCCTACTTTCTTTTGGTCTCCATTTGCGTGAAACATCTCTTGCCAGACCTTCACTTTCAGTCAGTATGTGTCCCTTGTTTTGAAGTAGGTCTCTTTTAGACAGCGTATATAGGGGTCTTATTTTTGTATCTATTCAGCCAGTCTTTGTCTTTTGGTTGGGACATTCAACCCATTTACATTTAAGGTAATTATAAGTATGATCCCGTTGCCATTTATTTTGTTGTTTTGGGTTCGACTTTATAAACCTTTTCTGTGTTTCCTATCTAGAAAAGATCCTTTAGCATTTATTGAAGAGCTGGTTTGGTGGTGCTGAATGCTCTCAGCTTTTGCTTATCCTTAAAGTTTTCTATTTCTGCTTCATATTTGAATGAGATCCTTGCTGGATATAGTAATCTGGGTTGTAGGTTTTGCTCTTTCATCACTTTAAGTATGTCCTGCCATTCCCTTCTGGCCTGAAGAGTTTCTATTGAAAGATCATTTGTTATCCTTATGGGAATCCCCTTGTGTGTTATTTGTTGCTTTTCCCTTGGTGCTTTTAATATTTGCTCTTTGTGTGTGATCTTCATTAATTTGATTAATATGTGTCTTGGGGTGTTTGACCTTGGGTCTATCCTGTTTGGGACTCTCTGGGTTTCTTGGACTTGAGTAGCTTTTTCCTTCCACATTTTAGGGAAGTTTTCAACTATTATCTCCTCAAGTATTTTCTCATAGTCTTTCTTTTTGTCTTCTTCTTCTGGAACTCCTATGATTCATATGTTGGGTCATTTAACATTGTTCCAGAGGTCTCTGAGATTGTCCTCATTTCTTTTCATTTTTTTTTCTTTTTTCCTCTCTGCTTCATTTATTTCCACCATTCTATCTTCTACCTCACATATATTATCTTCTGCCACATTTATTCTACTGTCATTTCACTCCAGATGGCTTTTGATCTCAGTTATTATATTATTCATTATTGATTGACTCTTTTTTATTTCTTCTAGGTCCTTGTTAAACATTTCTTGCATCTTCTCAATCCTTATCTCTAGTCTATTTATCTGTAACTCCATTTTGTTTTCAAGATTATGGATCATCTTTACTATCATTATTCTGAATTCTTTTTCAGGTAGACTTCCTATCTCCTCCTCTTTTGTTTGATTTGGTGGACATTTATCATGTTCCTTTACCTGCTGAATATTTCTCTGCCTTTTCATTTTGTTTATATTGCTGTGTTTGGGGTGGCCTTTCTGTATGCTGGAAGTTTGTGGCTCCTCTTTATTGTGGAGGTTGCTTCCTGTGGGTGAGATTAGACTAGTGGCTTGTCAAGGTTTCCTGGTTAGGGACGCTTGTGTTGGTGTTCTGCTGGGTGGAGCTGGATCTCTTTTTCCTGGAATGCAATGAAGTGTCCAGTAGTAAGTTTTGAGGTGTCTATGGGTTTGCTGTGACTTTGGACAGCCTGTATTTTAATGCTCAGGACTATATTCATTCATTGCTGGAGAATTAACATGGTATGTCTTGCTCTGGAACTTGTTGACTCTTGGGTGAAGCTTGGTTTCAGGCTAGGTATGGAGGCTTTTGGGTGAGCACTTGTCAGTTTATGTTCCCTGGAGTCAGAAGTTTTCTGGTGTTCTCAAGTTTTGGATTTAAGCCTCCTGTCACTGGCTTTCAGTCTTATTCTTACAGTAACCTCAAGACTTCTCTATCCATACAGCACAGATGATAAAACATCTAGGTTAATGGTGAAAAGATTGTTCACAGTGAGGGACACCCAGAGAGGTTCACAGAGTTACATGGAGAAAAGATGGGGGAGGGATAGAGAGCAATCAAGCCAGTAATCACACCCCTAAGTAAAATTGGGTAGTGAAGATTAGATTCTTAAAGGTACAAAATTGATAACAAATACCAAAAAACTGATTAAAAGTCTAGAGTAGAGATTAGACTCTCAAAAATACAATATTAAAAATACAAAACAAAATCAATCACAAAAATTATAAAATATATATATATACAAAATTTTCTTTAAGAATAGGGTCTTTTTTTGGCAAGGTAATTGTAGGTTATAAAAATGAAAATTAAAGAGTAATAAAGAACCTAAAAATGAAAAAAATTTAAATTAAAAAATGATAATAGTAAAAATTTATATAGGAATTTCTCTGGAGCTGTTGAGGGCAATGTAGGGTCAGTTCAGTTTCAGATAGTTTCCAGCTTATACTTCTTCTCAAGGTCTATAGGCCTCTTCCAATGTTTAGTCAATGCTAACTATAGGATTTTAATCTATTGCACCTGTCACTTCCAGAGCGGTTGGTTCCCTCTTCTTTGTTTATTTTGGCTTCCTCTGTTTGTGAGTCTCTTCAGTGTCTAGCTTCCACCCTGACACAGGGGGATGAAGGTAGTCAGTTATTTAAGCTCACTTGTTCAGTTGTGTGTGGGGAGGGAGGAACACTGCAAACAAATATCACTGGCATGTGTGGGGAGTGCTCTCAGTGTATGGACCACACAGTTTGCCCCAGCTTGGGGCATGTGTGCTCTCCCAGTCTACATGCTCAGGCTCCAGGTTGCTCTGCAGGGGAACTGTCCAAGATGGGCTCTGGGTTTCGTGCATTTCCCGTGTCTAAGCTGCTCTGGTTCAGGTTCTCGGATACCACAAAAGCTCAGACTCAGATGGGTGTGCGTTTTGTGCCCTTCCCATGTCTGAACAGCTCAGGTGGCCAGGTCCTTGGCGAACACACTGTCCCAGGTGAGCTGTGTCTTAATCACCTCCTCGCTCCCAGCCACTCAGTTTCCTGGGTGCACCACAAGAGCACCATCTCAGGTGAGCTGTGTGTTTCCTCTGGGGAACTTGTCTCTGGCTGCAACCCTCCTGGCAGATGTCAACCATCTAGGATCCCAGGAAGACTTGGTTATCAACCGGGAGCCTGTTCTCAGTTTGGTGGAGGATGCTGTCTCAGGCTGAGATTGCCCCTTGCCTTCTGGCTCTAGCTGTCACCAGCCTCCCCCTCTTCCTCTGGTGGGGGGAGAAGAGGCCAGTCCACAGCTGGCTAGCTCTCCTTTGGTATTCACTCAATCCTTTGCTCTGTGAGCAGGCTAGGCTACACCTTAGGTTAGAGCTTTTCATGGGAAAGTTCTCTCTCTCTCTCTCTCTCTCTCTCTCTCTCTCTCTCTCTCTCTCT